>QNUK01000108.1:477500-895000 GCA_013621035.1 Clarias magur | reverse complement strand
ACCTGACCTCAGCGTAGAATAAGCAAACACATGGCTGGCACATATGGCCATGTGTGTTAAAGTGTGTCTAAGAGCTCATGTAACTAGATGATCATCAGTCACACACACAAATCACACAATCCCATTACTGTGGCAACACCTGACGCCTTCTCGGCAACCTGTGAAGTAGGCAATCAGAGTGGAAGTCTAAAGTACCCCATCTGACAAAGAGCAGCTTCTGCGCTGGTTTACCAGTACACACCTCCTCACCCCATGTACATGTATAGCAAGAGAGAGAGAGAAAGCTTGCATTTCTTTTTCTAGTTTCTGCTCAGTGATGTCTGGATGTCCATGATTTCCTCTTTAAAAGAGCATATTGAAGCGGCCTGTTTACAATAAACAGCACTAGAGGCACGCTCCCTGTCGTTCGTTCAGGTTCACATGCACGACATGGGTGCGTCAGGTGCAAAGGGAAAATTATGAATTTGTATTTTAAATAATGGCCGTGCAGCCTGGCGTGAAGAGGGTAAATTCTGGTCATGCAGGCTTCGGACACATGGAAATTCCAATTGTGTGTTTTACCTTGAAACGTACGTTATTAGCAGTGAGCATGCTAAAGGGAAATAAAATCTGTTTTTCAAACCACAAGTTTTCATGGATGTGACTCATACTGTTATTGTCCAACACGGTGCATGACTAATATAAATTATGACCTTATAATCGTCTCCATGCTTGCATGGACACCCACTTTTTGACTCTCCACTTAAGCGTAGACACAGTTGTTTTGCTTCCATAAAATCTTTTCTGTCTTATCAGTGTTCACAATTTTAAAGTCAAGCACTCTTTACTCACAAGTGGAATCACTTGACAGGTGTTGCTGGTGAGCAGCAGTCGTCACCCAGACCAGTGGATCGTTCCTGGGGGAGGAATGGAGCCAGAGGAAGAGCCGTGTGGAGCAGCAGTGAGGGAGGTTTATGAAGAAGTGAGTCGTTATCATCATTTGTGTAATCAACTACATTGAACTACATTGAATCAACTCAGCTAAAATGCATTCTGTGTTAACAGTTAAATTCCATTAAGCTAAATTATGCATAATCCTTTCTTGGCATCAAGACTGGACGAAGAATTAAAAAAGTATATATCCTCCATATAATATTAGCAGTAAGCTAACCAGCTAACTGTGATACATTTTTCATAAAGATGAAATGTAGAGTCAGTCTTGTAGATTTCACAGTCTAATCTGCACTTGTATTTAAAGGTCACTCATTATGCCTGTTAACACAAGTCTCAGAGTTTTTATTACAAACTGCCTTTATATCACTCCACCTCCAAATCTGCAGTTTCAGTGTCTATGTAAATGAGCTACCAGAGATCAGCAGAGCTGAGCAACAATCAGGGGAGGGGATGTTGTTTTATCACATTACAATAGAGCAGGGCCATTCAAATCCAGTCCTGGAGGGTCAGTTTCCAACACAGTCTGGTGATTCTTCTGTTCAAACGCAGCTGATTCATCTAATCCATTAATTACCAGGTTCAGTTGATGTGTGTTTTGTGTTGGTGAATTATAAACTGTCCTGGACACTGGCTCTGCAGGGCTGGATGTGAAGAGCACATAAATAATAGTACAAATAAGGTTGGTGTCCGTCTCAGAACAGTGCAAACATCACCTGCAAAAAAACCATAGGGAAGGTGCTGTTAAGCGTTTGTAGTGTGGACATCATGGCGGGAGTAACGTCATTTTGTTGTCATGCTTTGACCAGTTGCTGCGACACACTATTTAATTTCAGGAACATTGTGATAATAATTTGTTCTGCGATATTCATTTATTTATTTATTATTATAAATTTTTGGGGTGCCTTTGTGTCCTTATTTTACAAAAAAAGTCAATTTTTTTACAAAAATATGGAAATATTTTCAGATATCATCAAGTAAAATCACTAATTAATACTTCCAAATTACTCATCCTGCCACAACATGATGCTAGCACTTTATACATACACTCGGAGCAGAGCCTAACATAGCATGAGACTGATATGGGCCATATGCGCATGGTTGTAGGTCTGTATGTGGCCATGAAATTTACAAGATACCAAATAGGCAGGAACATGAAAAGAGTCGTAAAGCTGAAACGCTAATAGAGAAATAACCAGAGATGGGAATTTTTTTTTTTTTGATTTTTCCCCGATTTTCTCCCTAATTTAGTCGTGTCCAATTCCTCCCCACTAGGGGGCTCCCACATTAAGGCTACTACTACCACTCAGCCGGGAGGGCCGAAGACTACCACGTGTTTCCTCCGAACCACGTAACGCCAGCCGACCGCATCTTTTCGAACTGCTCGCTCGCGCACCGTTGGGGGTGGCGTAACACACTCGGAGGACAGCGCTATCCGCCCCCTCCGCTGCGCGAGCTCACAGACGCCCCTGATTGGCTGTAGAGCCGTGATTAATGTCGGAGCACTATGTACCTCTCATCCCTCCCCTCTGAGAGAGCTCGGCCAATCAGCTCTCTCTAGACCTCCGGCTGCGAGAGGTTACAGCACCACTAGCGATCTCCGGATGATAGGGCGAGCGCTTTAACCACTGCGCCACTCGGAGGCAGAGGAATATTTTTATTACACCAACACACCAGACGTTTTTGCAAGTTTCGGCTCACTTAGTGCATAGCAGATAATAGTTTAGTTGTATATACAGTGAGAACTAAACATCCATTCTATTAAGAATTTACTTGTCTAAATGAAATGTCTTTTTTAAAAAAAAGCTGATTTTTCCTTGCTATAGTAGGCCTGTTCATGTTTTACTTCACGGAATAGAATGTATTGTTAATGAAAAACTATGTTGCTTGCTCATTTCAGTCATTTATACTCACTGGGCCCTTAGGCACTACTGCTATGTTGCCTCGCTGCCTCTTGTAGAACTTCAGAAGTGCCTTGGTGCACTTGTAGGACATTTCAAGGCAATTACTGCAGTGACCCTTGGGACATGAAATTCATACCCTGCATTTAGATGTTGTTCTGTTTGTATAAATGTGTGTATGGTTTTGTTCTAGGCTGGAGTGAAGGGGAATCTGGGTCGCCTCCTGGGTGTGTTTGAGGTGAGCCTCTTATTCTGTTATGGGTATTTGTAGTTTGCTGAACTTTATTACTTTCTTTACCTATTAGCATACATGAGGATTGGTTCTTGACGTTACAGTATGTTCTGACAGCACAAATGTTCATGATGCGTTCTGCTTTAAGAGCCCATTTCAATAAAATAATACGCTTTCTGATAATCCTTCTGTCATGGTTTTATGCAGCATAATCAGGACAGGAAGCATCGCACATACGTGTATGTCCTGACAGTGACGGAGACTCTGGAAGCATGGGAGGACTCTGTCAATATCGGTAAGTTTACACAACTTGCACTTTTGACCTGTCTAACAGATTTGCAGTTGGTGCGAGTGATAAATACCAAGAAAATAATTCTCCACACAGTTCATTCTCACGTGACGGATGTACAGCCACTGATATGTGATATGCCTGAGCTTAGAACTATGAAATCCTAGTAGAGGAGGTTATGTTTTCTTTTTTCCCCTAGGTCTAAGTCTTGATCATATGTAGCGTTACACTGCTTATAGGCTGTATTAACATTTTGACACGTACTGTGTCTCCCTCTGCAGGTCGAAAGCGAGAGTGGTTCCCAGTGGAGGAGGCTATAAAGATCCTGCAGAGCCACAAGCCTGTCCATGCAGAGTACCTGAGACATCTTCAGCTCAGCTGCTCCAGCAGCAACAACGGCAACATCCTCCTTCCTCCTCCACCTCCAAACGACAACGCAGCCCGAGCTGCAGCATGCAGATAGAACTGCTGGCTATTTCATTTTCTCACGTGCATTCCCTCCAGACTCAAATCGCTGGATCTGTACATACACATGCGCGCTCACACACACACACACACACACACACACACACACACACACACACACACACACACACACACGGACATGTTCCTGGATGGGCCGGGATTTTTTTAAAGTGCTTTTGTTTTAAGGACTTGGATAAAAATGCCTTAAATTTTTTTTTTTTTTTTTTTTAAACATCCATTTTGTTACTGTGTTTCTTTTAGGATTCAGCTATCTCTTGTTTTTATTATTCCTGTCAACAAATTACACAACATGTCTGTCAGCTTTACAAACTGAATCAAAAACTGAACTCCCCTTACCTCACCTCCCCAGATGACCCCTGCACATCCTGGGGATTATGGAGTTGTTCTATGGACCTGGTGCCTGCTGTTTTAAAGGAGCCATTTGTAATTTGTAATACCCTGTGCTGTCTGCTTGGCGAATTAAACCATCGCTGCAAGTAGGGGCCAGAAAAAAATTTACATTTTCAGGAAGCCTGAAATGAAGACTATTGCATAGCAGTGTTGTGACTCACTGTTTTCCCAACATATCTTTGATATATGATTAGTATTGGAAGTTTCTGAAACACTTTTAAACATTACAAACTGCACATTTACATGGGAGAGAAATGGGAAACAGTCCTATTTTGGTTCTTTCTTGTTCTGAATTTTGCCAGTGTGACTCTTCAGCCTGCTCTTGTTTAGTTTATTATTAGTTTGTAAGTCTGTTATTAGCACTGCTACATTGATTACCTCTTTAAAACCATCCCTTTAATTGCAAGCCCTTTAACACTAGTCTGGATCAGGCCAGAACAGATTTTGAATGGCAGGACATTTAAAAAGAGTTACATGGTATCGCTACGTGAACAGAAAGCATTGAGTATTAAGTAAGGTCAGTTAATAAATGTGCTAGGATTCTAACAAGTAAATGCTAGAAACACCTCCACTTATTTTATGACTAAAATGCCCAAATTTTATATAAATAGCAGTAATTCAATATATAATACTGTATAAATTTCCTCCAACCAAGACCATTTGTAATGACTTAACAATTTTTGTAAATAATTATTCTCAAGAAGTTTTAAGTAACAACTATTGTCTTAAGCTTTCCTATTAATTGTTTTTTCCCCCCTATTTTATGATTTATGATGGTGATGATTATAATTCTAAGTAGACCTGATTTACGTAGTCCAGAACAAATGCTGATCTCCACACGAGTTTCATACGTACATTAGTGATGTGTGCGAGAGAAGGCATGCTCAAATCAACACACCATATTTTGGTGATGTTCTTCATTACTCATGCTCTGGACCATGGTACTCAGTGTCGGTTATCTATTAGATGTTTTATTCACAGTTTCTCCTGGTGCACTTAAATACATGATTGAAACCTAAATTAGAACACACTGAGGCTTAAACCTATACATTTATTTTTTATATTTTATAAATCATGTAACTTAAAATTATGTTCTGGTGCTGTTTGGCTACATCTGTAAACAGAATGTTGTATTTTTGAGGAAAATAAGGCAGATCAGTTCAGGTCCCCATCTAGATAGGGGGTTAAAATGTTACCTCATGTTCCCGCAAACAGGTCCTAAAGTTTAAAGTTAAACAATTCCACATACAAGCCTAAGGCTAGGTTTAATATTTAGTTCCATGTAATTAGAAATCTTGCCTAGCCAAAGTTTCCATGTCAGTGATTACCAGCTAATGAGCGATTCGATCAGGGTCGCCTCTTTCTTCCCCACTACATCATTTCTGGTTCTAATCTGTAATGTATTTTATAATGATAAGGCTGTATTTAAACCTTCAGAACCTTTAAGTCAACCTGTACAGCTTTTTTTATGACTGTTCTTGACACATTTTCAGCGTAAAATATTGGTGGCTGAAGTATCACCCATACAGCTACCTAAATAATGCTGCTACTGTAAATCTAACACTTACCTTGATCAACTGGATGTTTTATTTATATAAACACAGAAAAAAACCACCCTGACTCTGAGAGTTGCGCTGTATGCTGAGTAAATGGAACAATCCTGTGTGTATGTGTTTAGTATAAGAACCTCTCATGCTTGTGAATGTAAGAAAAAAAATGCCTCTCTAGTGCCAAATTTTCAGTGATTTTGCAAGATTATGGTTGTTCTCATAAACTCTTCCCTTTATTCTGGAGTGCCAGGCCGGATTTCCTTCAGAACTAGTTTTCCTATTTCGCATTTCCTTACACAAATTCCTAAGGTGGCACTTCTTTATCATGATCTCGTGCGTAGGCTTGAAAAAATCCCTGTTAAAAAGTTTAATATGGAGGTGATCCTGGTGCTCCTCCGAGATTTGAACACAGATTCACACTTAACATACAGTGCATAGATCTCAGTACATATACTTTAAGGAGGATGTCAGCTATTTGCTTTTCTCTTAGGGTTTCACTGTGGAAGAAAAATATTATCATGACTGGGTTAAACAGTCAGGCTTGTACGGTGTGGCAGGAAAAAGCCATACAAAAATCTTAAGCATTGTCATATTTATAGTCTAAAGGGCAACTTTTCTGATTAAAAACTGGAGAAAAGCAGATGAGCTAGTTTGCTGTAAATGCAGTTTGCTGGAACTTTTGGTTTACGTTTATGAAAGTAACACTATTTTCTGAGGTCTGAGTGTTCTTGAGCCCAGACTATGTTTAAGCACTCAGTCTTCTGTCTCCTAATGCAGTCTGCTTAACAGTCTCTCTGTGCTTTTATGACTATTTGCTGACTGTACCGAGGGGTCTTTTCATCTGACTGCAGATTGTCCTGGATTTTTAAAATAACTCTCAAACATAGGAAAGAACTTGAATAAAGACATTAATGGCTCTGATTGCTATCTGACGTGTTATTGGATTTTCATATCTTCTTATTTTATCCACTGCTATGATCTGATGTTACGATACTGTCAGCTGGTGCAGAATTTCAGGTGTAACTGTGTTGGTGTTACAAAGAGCATTAGTAATATGTCATGCTGTTTTCTTTGACCCAATCATTCCATCCAGATTCAAATATACAAAAAAAAAAAAAAAGGGCATAATTATGTAATACAATTCAACAGAACAGTACTTGTGTATACACGTACATATATAAACTATAAACAATAAACATTTACAATATAAATATTTATATAATACATTTCTTAACGGATTGGAGTTTACGTTATTTCATGCAGAGATAATTTCCTCCGTTTGTGCAACAATTGTTCTGGGCAGATTCCAATAGACTACTGACTTAAAATTACCCAAAGAAAGAGTGGTCTTACATCTGGTCCTTGTCTATCTTCTAATGTTGGTTTTAAATCTGTCTTTGGTGTGAAGAAAAAAGATATATAGATTTTCCTATGGAAAAATGTCAATGGTTCCAGACTTGGGGGCCACTCTGTATATATTTTAATCATTTGAAATGTATAACGAATAAAATTGCAAAAATATTTTTAAATGTACTAATTAGTGTTTAACAATAATGTAGCACTGCGTCTATACACTCTTTTATAAAGTTTTCTTTTCTGCCTCCATCTGGTGCAATTGTTGTATGTTCCAACTAAACTTAAAAATGAACTTAAAATTGAATTACATTGTCCCCTACATACAAATTAGTTCCATTCCAAGAGCTTGTTCTTAAGTCCAATTTGTTCATAAGTCTAACAAACATTGTCTAGGTACTAGGATACTAACACAATTGACAATACACAGTATATTACTTTAGAATCTTTAGAATCATGCCAATGGTTGAACGGTTCATGTTAAAAGAACCATTTTAACCATTTTGCCATCTATTCACCGCCCCATTCTCTCAATTATTTTCACTTTTGTCTCCATTGTTATTGCTTGGTCTTTCTTAGCAGTACCAGCTTCATCGCTGTTGCTTTTACGCAAGCTTCCGGACATCCTGGGATGCACGCTGTACGCATGTGATAATGTACTGTACAGCTGGGCATTTGATCAGAATTCCATGATTAAACAGATCAGAGTGACATTTTATTTGTCAACAGACTGCAGATGAAAAGTAGCTGTTTGGATAATTCTGGAACATTTACAGATATGTGAATTCATGTAGAATGTTCCTGTCAAATATACTAACAAATAAATAAATTGCATGCGCAAAAATCATGTTTGTATCTTTGAAAGTTTGTATTAGAATGTTCATATGTAGGGAACTATATATATATATGAAGCTTTTAACAATAGACTATGTCACACAGCAGGTTTATATATATATATATATATATATATATATATATATATATATATATATATATATATATATATATATATATAGAGAGAGAGAGAGAGAGAGAGAGAGAGAGAAATCTGGATATAGAAATAGACTGAGATTCATCCTTCATGAGCAGGTCTGGTGGGAAGGGAAAACTCCCTGAGAAGACATGAGGAAGAAACCCTGACTTAAAATGGAACTCATTATCATATAGGTGAGAAGAGTGAACTTTATTTTCAGTTCTATATATATATTTATTAAGTGAACACATATGTATATTGATTGTCATAAAGCTTGTGTGCAGAATGAAAGTTATTTGATGGTATTGTGTTTACTGTTGGGGCTGTAAGCGGCCATGTTGGCTTCACGTCACTTGGTGAAATCAAAGCAATTCGGTTTCACAAGGAGAAATTCCTAGTTTAAAAGCTAAGTTTTTTTTGTAAGATCAGATTTTTTTAATCCTTTTTAAAAAAAAGTCAATTATGAGTTTTGACCCGTAGTCAAAAAGGAAGCATTTTGTAGGCGGAACCAATGTTGTGAGCACAGCGCGTGTCCGGAATGAAATCGGCGTGGCACGGCGCAGGCTGACCGGTAGAGCGGCGGCAGCGTGCGAGTGAGGGACCGCTGCAGCAACAGGCCCATGTGGGAGGCGAACACTTCCCGGCACCGCGAACGGAGCAGTCATAACGCTGATATAACTCCTGACTCTTATGGTGGCGTGTGAGGAACTGAGCATGCTGAAAGAGGCGCAGGAAGGACAGGTTACACTGGTGTGTAACACCACCGCCGGTAAGACAAATCACAATAATGTGCTAAACCAAAAGAGAGAGAGAGTGTGTGTGTACTGCTGTATGACACGCACTTTAGCACCTAGCTTGCTAGCCGTGTGCTGAGCACTGCTACAGGTCTTGTGGACATGTGAGACTGATCTGCCTTATTCACACTGTCCAAACCTGACAGCATTCCAGCATTACCTACACCGCAAACTGTCTGTACACGTACACACACACAGACACACAGACTTGTGGTTCAAACCCAGACTGCTCTGAACAAGTGCACTCCATCTAGTGCACTACTTGTCCAATACACAGTCATCTGGAGTAGATTTAACTGCAAATACACAATAAATATTACACTTTTATTACAACTTAGTTCACCACTAACACCTCCAGTCTTTTAGTTGTTCTAGTTCTATTTTCCTAGTGAGTTTTTCATTTTCTTTTTGTCCAAACAGCAGTGCTAATCTGATAGAAATGTTAAAGATCTTACTGTAAAATACAGGATTACTGTATCTCCACATTAAAGGTGCAGTAGAAACTTTTCATATTTTGTACTACCATAAATAAGATGCTAAAGTTTGTAAAAAAAAAAAAAAAAAAAAAGTATTTAAAACGAATGCTTAAGCTGTGGCCTTTCAAGACAACAGTGAATTACATGAAGGAGAAAACTTGCTTGGCAAACTGTCTTCAGTCCGGACCGGACCAGACTGCTTGTTCGTGTTGGTATTCACCTCCTGTCTGTCATCGTTTAGCCCCATAACACATTCACTCCGCCCTCAGCAAGCATATTAATACCGCCGCATAGACATTGCTGTTGGTCTTTCGGCTGCTCCTGTCGAGGGGTCCCCACATCAGACCCTCCGATCTGCACACAACTTGTCAGAGGTTTTACGTCTTCCTGGCACAACACTCCCATTTTATCTGGTCTTGGGACCAGCACTTCATCCAGTGGCTGGGGTTTGGGCCATTGGGAGTGAATTTGACCCCCTTTTGTAAAGCTATACATGTGAGCATCCTTTTCTTCTTTATAAATGACCATGATCTGTTTTCAGGGTTGTATAGCATGCTTAAAAGTGAAATCATGTCGTTTCTTGTTTGTGATGATAATTCAGGATGACTGAATTGGTGAGAGCCCTGCTTGCTTTTTTTTTTTTCCCTTACATCCTTGTCATGCGGTCAGTAACTAATAGAGATGTCTGTAGGGGGGGGGGGTAGGTTCAGGTATGAATCACAATTCTTTTTGTGTGCAAATTCCTGTATCGCCACAGTCGTCCCAAAATGGATCATTTTATTAAATTTTTTCCCCCATTTATAATAGAGAGGCACCGCTCGATCGGCCATTGACTGGAATTGACTGTTTTTCAACTTGATCGTCAATGACTGATCAGCCTTAGACGTGATCAGTTTCCAAATGTTTATGGCATTACGTGCACATTAAAAATCCTTTGATTGGCCACACATTGATTGCGTATAAATAATAATTATGGTGGATGACCGAGGAACATGCTGCACAATAAAAATTTTGCTTTTTGTTTAATTTTAAGTTAAATGTTAAACTTTTGTATTTGAAGTAAAAAAAAAATTATACTGTGCTTGGTTTTTAAAGGAGAAATCTAGTGTTAAAAGGAATGAGCTACATTTAATTAGTCATTTTTAATTCAGTTTTTAAACTGTTAAATAAAAATATACAATTTTTTTTTTATTTCAAGCTTACTGATCTTAAAATTTTAACAAAATTGGAAAAACATCGCATCACGATACGTATAAATTTGTGTTTCTTACAGAATTGCAGTACGAATTGTATCAAATTGATAATATTGTGTTAGGTGGTCCCTGGTGATTTCCATTACCACTAAGTTAATATGACAGAAGGACCTTCTTGACATTATTGCTTTGTTAAACCTAGACTGGAAAACGGTTGAACAGTAACTGCAGCCTCCTCACTGTTCATCTTTAGATTTTTTTACAAACCTGGCCTCAAGCACATTTGGGTTTTCACAGTTAAAGCCGGTCAAGGTGTAAAAGAAAAAAAATTATTGTTGTAAATCTCATAAAAATCCACCTTCTTCATTATTAGAGGCTTAATCTGGCAAATCTTCACCAATCTGTAAGGCAGAGTTGCTCTTCTCAAATGTTACTGTGAGTCTCTCTCTCTCTCTCTCTCTCTCTCTCTCTCTCTCTCTCTGCACATGTGCTGAGTTTGAAGAAAAACGCGTGGATGACTGGCATCTACAATTTTTTTTGAAAGACTATGTTTAATATCCCTCTATTTTTTTTTTTTTAAAAAGGGCATTTTCAGTGGCAGATAGTAGTTTGTGCGTGAGAGAGGGCGCGAGCGGGACCCCATGGCTTTTGAGGGTGGTGGAATCTATCTCTCCGGCATGAGATAGATGCTGTTAACAGTGGGATAGCAGGTCATGTGTGAAAACATCATCTCTGCCTGCCGAATGTATAAAGTGGTTGTAGTGTTTCGAAACACTAAGAGTGACTGCTAAGAGTGGAATATGGCTGAAAGGAGTTATGGTTCAAGTTACCCCTCTGTCTGCCCCTGCAATGTGAATAGTCATCTACAGTCACACACACACATGCACGCGCTTATTAAAGATGAGCTGATCATGAAGGAGATTTGTTATGAAAGAGTCCGCTAGCCCTATGAAATCTATCCTACTTGGATATAAAAGGTTAAACACATGCTGTCCTTTCATAGACAAGTTCTAATGGCTTTAAATAACCAGGAACAGACACTGAATGTTAATTTTAAATTCAGGTATGGAGACAGCAGCTGTACCTTATTTTCTACCACAGATTGGCTGTGATGATTTGAACATGAACATCGCCGACTCCAAAAACACCACGAGTATTAAACCAAATGTCTCTACAGACATTAACACTAACAGTGTGATCCCACTTTTATCAGTGATCTCCACTGATGATGTGCAAAAAGAAAAGTATACTGGCACGTGATAAAGTACAGGACACTACAGTAAGACTGAGGACATAAAGAGAGGAGCAGTTACACATCACAAAACCACCAACTAAACAGACTTCAGTAAACTAGTGAGTGTAATAATGCAGGTGGAGCAGAGTGCACACACGGAGAGGGCATTGCTCACAGACCTGGAGGAGGCAGAAGGCAACCCAGTTCAGTCTGAACAACTATACATTAGCTACATGCAGCTAAAATGGTTTCTACAGATGACCAAAGGGAAGAGAAATTGACATTGACATTAACAAACTATTTTCTGGACAAAGCCAAATTTGTAAAATCAGTGCAACATGCACCAAAAATTAATGAACTTAAAAATAAATTTAAAAAAAAACTTAACATAGATATGTCTAAATTTATATGTGCGTGTGTGTGTGCGCGCGCGCGCAAAAAAATAAATAAATAAATAAATTACACTTGCTAACATTAGGCATAAACGTCAAGTCTTTCTCATTCCTTCTTGCTGTCTTTCAGTTGCTCGCATTTGCCTTCTGTCTTGCTTTCTCTCACTTGTTCTCCCGCTCACTCTCTCTCTCGTTCTCTCTCATCACCGCTTCCTTTTTTCACTCTCTTGTTCTCTCTCTTTCCTGTGCACTCTCTCTCTGTTGCTCCCTCTGTAGTTCTTTAACAATATTTTTATGATTAGAGAAAGATTTATATATTCTATCCTATTCTATTATATTACATATGTTCATATTCATAAAATTGTCCCTTTAACTGTTGGGGTATCCCTCCCTCTCTCCCTCTCTCTCTCTCACTCTCACACACACTTGTAGTGTCTGTGCAGGTTCAGGTGGAGCCCGTCGGCCGCTGGTTTGAAGCCTTTCTGAAGCGCAGGGATCGAAATGTCTCGGCTTCGTTCCAGGAGCTGGAGGAGGAAGAGGAGCTCTCTGAGGAGGAAGCAGATGAGGAGCTCCAGATTGAGGAGTATCCTCTACTAAAAACACTGGACCCAAAAGACTGGAAGGTGCTGCCATGATATGAGAAGATAAATAACTTGTGATGTGATGTAGTGATTTCATTTAAAATAGTTATAACACTTGAATAATTCAAACTTCAGTATTTCTGTATCATAGACAGATCATTAAAGAGCCAGTGTTGTTGCTGTAGTAAATCTGGATGTCCTGCAGATGTCAGCGATTGGTCTCTGTCCGCTCTATGCTCTCTTGTGTGTCTTGTCACCTGTACGATTGTATTTACTCTGCTCTTTCTCTTGAACAGAATCAGGATCACTATGCTGTACTGGGTTTAGCTCACATGAGGTACAAGGCCACCCAGAAGCAGATTAAAGCTGCGCGTAAGTTGCTACTCTTCTGCACAAAGACGCTCTCTCTCCCTCCCTTTACGCACACACATACAATAGTTCTAGAATAGCATAAGTCATTCACAAGTTAGATTTTTTTTTTTTGAGTATTATGTTCACCATTGTGTTTCTTGCTGTTTTTGTACAGATAAAGCAATGGTGCTGAAACATCACCCAGACAAGAGAAAAGCAGCAGGCGAGCAGATTGTCAAGGGAGATAATGATTATTTCACCTGCATAACTAAAGGTAGGTCTTACTCTCTCTCTCTCACACACACACATCACTCAATCTGAAGTTCTGTATTTCACATGGGTTTGTGAATGTGATGTAATTCCAGCAATAGAGATTCTGTCGGACCCAGTGAAGAGACGCGCGTTCGACAGCGTGGACCCCACCTTCGACAACACCGTGCCCTCCAAGGCTGAAGGCAAAGAGAAATTCTTCGAAGTGTTTGCTCCTGTGTTTGAGCGCAATGCCAGGTCAGTGAGTCCGAATCGTCTTTCTGTCCTAAACATCATTGAATACCAGCCAGGGAAAAGGATGTGGTTTTATTTGTTATTTATTTAAATAAATTGGTATCAATCAGTTGGTGATTGGTGTCGTGGTGCCTCTTTAAAAAAAAATTTGCTTTGTTTTGAATTGTGTACGTCTTCATTCAGAGCATTAAACTGCATCTTGTATGTGATTGACAGGTGGTCCACTAAAAAACACGTCCCCAACTTTGGGACGCTGCAGTCATCGTTTGAGGAAGTGGATAATTTCTATTCTTTTTGGTAAGTGTTTGGTACTGTAATGTTTTTCTCCCAAATTCAGTATGTGATTTAAATGTCCTTAGGTGTCTGGAGAGATTGAAGGAATTTCTACAATACGAGTAATATCATTCCCGAGTCCATTTCTATTTTTCATTTCCATTTATTTTTTTTATAACTGATAGTTGAAGACATTAACAATCAATAATCAATTAATCATCAGTAATTAATGAGACATGCTTTGTCTGTTTGTTTTATTTAAATAGTTTTAGCTGAATAATTCCAGCAGATTAGCTATGTGTGAAGAATTAATAAAGCCCAACTAGTTTGAAAGTTACATATTATGTAATTACATATTATGCAAACTTTTAAGTAATTTTAGACGGGTCTTCTGTGTGTGTTTACAAACATAAACCATGAGGAAAATACATTTCCTGTTTTTCACCTTGTATCGGTCAGGGTTTAAAAAAATAGTAAACTATGGGTCATTAAAAGAAACAAAAAAAGGCTGAATAAAAAGGCAAAAGTACTGTTCTTGTTGTTATTCCAACATTCCAGTTTTTCTTAACACCACCTGAGCAGCAAGAGCGCCTACTTGTGGTGTATGAGGTAATTGATGTGTGAACTACAGAGAAATATTGTGCAAAACATTCAGCCAGTGCAGTGTTTTTAAACAGTTCATCCTCATATTCATACATTTTCCACATTGAAGCTGATGTCCGTGCCTGTGTTGATTTTCCAATTTTCTTTCTGTTTTTTAAGGTACAACTTTGATTCATGGAGAGAGTTTTCATACTTGGATGAAGAGGAGAAAGAAAAGGCTGAATGGTAACAATATTGTTTTGCATCTTACAAGCCATAATTTATAACACAAGTATGAAAATGTTGTGTGTGTGTGTGTGTGTTTTTATTATTTTCTTCTCCCCTCTTTTCAGCCGAGATGAACGAAGGTGGATTGAGAAGCAGAACCGTGCATCACGAGCTCAAAGGAAAAAAGAAGAAATGAACAGGATACGAACTCTCGTTGGTACGGCCAGTTTAGCATCTTATTCTTGAAGCTGCTGTAATCACCTGACTTGAACATCTGTCCTGTTTAAATCAACATGGCTGTCTTATTTAAATCATCAGAGTCACCATCATGATCATCAAGACAGCTCACTATGTTTACTCTATAATGCATTGGGGTGTATAATTTTTGGGCTGCTGTTGTAGATACGGCCTACAGCTGTGACCCGAGGATAAAGAAGTTTAAGGAGGAGGAGAAAGCCAGGAAGGAATCGGAGAAGAAGGCCAAAGCTGAAGCTAAAAAGAAGGAGCAAGAAGAAAAAGAACGGGTTAGTTAGAGTGAAAATCTGACTATTATGCCTTATTCATCTCTTAAAGAGATGTTCAGTTGTAAACAATTGTGAATGAATGATTGATTGTTTTAGGAAATTTGTAACACCCAGAAAAGTGGAAATGAAACCTGGGTGTCCCTTGAGTTATTTTTGCTTGCTTTAAAGACTTGTGTTCTGCAGTTAAGATAATACAAGATAAATGCAATATAGAATGTACATTTTATGGATTGTGTGGGTTGTGTGTGTGCATGTTTGCTGCACTGCAGGCTCGACAGGCTGAGATGGAAGCAGCTCGCTTGGCCAGAGAGAAGGAAGAAGAGGAGGCCAAACAGGCGGCCCAGCAGGCTAAGAAAGAGAAAGAAGCACAGAAGAAAGCAATCAAGAAAGAGAGACAGAAACTCAGGACAACGTGCAAGGTTTGAGAAATCTTAGCTGCCAGATGTCTTGTAAAGGGTTCAAACACAAAGTGGATTGACTTTCGTTAAAACATTGGTGTTATTACTAACTCTAAATCTCAGTAATTAGCAAAAACATTTGACTTTTGTTGACAATATGACCAGTGAGTAGTAGTCAGGAGGAGTCTAATTTACTCAAACAGCTGATTCTCAGTGATAATAAGATCGGATAACTGTTTTGTAGGAACTATGTTTTGCAGTGTGTTACATGAATGATTAGTAAGTGGATTTTTTGGATGTACAGTGGAACCTCGGAGTGCAAGTATCGTAGTTTACGAGTGTTCCTCAAACCGAGCAAATATTTTTAGTACATTTTTAATCGGAAACCGAGCAAGTATTAGTTTACGAGCGACAAGTATCATGTATCACGTATGCGACTCTTATTTTGACACTGAGCGGCAAGTGAACAAGCAGTTCATTTGTTATTTTTTATTTTTTACTTTACAGCAGTGATTCCGTTAGTATGCTCACGCAAGTATCATTAGAGAGATTTCTTTTTTTCCCCCGTTAAAACAGTGTTTCCGTTGTGTGTATGTTAATTGTGAAACTTAAAAAGCGAGGTGTGGGGAGGGAGGAGGCGTTTACTGTTTAAGACGCACACGTACAAATACACGGCACCTGCGCGCACAAACGGAAACACTTATCTGTCTGGATTTATTTTTACTTTTTTTTTATGTTAAGTGCAGGTTAATTTGGTTTATTTTAACTTTATATGTTTTATTAATTATGTATTCTATGTATTTATTTTGGGCTGTAGAACGAATAATTAGAGTTTTCATTATTTCTTATGGGAAAAGTCTATTTGGTTTATGAGTGTTTTTGGAACAACCCGCTTCTGGAACGAATTATGCTCGTAATCCAAGGTTCCACTGTATTTGAAATATGGCCGCCAAGAGCCATGCAGAGAATCAACAGGATTAATATTGTGCTGTCGTCACATGATGCAGATTTGTGCAAATTGACCAGAAGGGGATGAGATTGTTAATAATTAGCATGTCTTAGTAAAGGAGCCTTTTGTAAACTGGGTCATTTAGTCCCGCCCACTAAGATATACAGTAATTGGCACAATATGCAAAACAAACACTTGTGAGCTGGTAATAGGTTTTCTGGTAAATCACTCACATCCACTTAAAGTAGTTGCTTTATTCTGGTCAGTGTCACAGTGGATACCAAGCTGGGTCCTGTGAGGCAGAAACTCTATAAAAAATTTAAAAAGAGAGAGATTTGTAAACAAAATCAGTATAGATTATTTTTTCGCACAGCTGTGACTCAGAATATTAAACGGATGCACACAACCTAAAAAGCTTTTTTAGAACAGAATTCTGAGGGTGTGTGATAATTTGGGGTGTGGTCATGCGTGGGGCGGGGTTAATTAAAACATTTTCAGGAATTATCATGTGCTCTATCAGGATGTTGGTGAAACTTTTATGTTAAAGTTGCTTGGCGACTTTTTCATATAGCAGTATTAACTGGTGCTTTTCTTGTTTTCCAGAACTGTAATTACTTTGTGGATAGTGAGGTGGAGAGTGTAAAAATGATGGAAGACGTGGAGAAGCTATGTGATCGACTAGAGCTTTTAAGGTAATGCTGCTTAATAATATCCTTTATGATTGAGAGATTTTTTTCCTAATTGTCGTGGTCTAAAGACTGATCAAATGTGTGCAATTGATTACATTTTCCATCTTTTTCTAGCTTACAGACGTTAAATGAACTTTTAGCTTCAGGGAGCAAAGAGCAGAGCAGAGCTGCCATAGAAAAACAGGCAAGTTACACAAATGTCCATTTTTGTCACGAGTTTCCACACACATTGAGAGTATCTGCTGTTGTTCGCTTTAAATCTCTTGCACTTGAATTAAACTCTTGTTTTGGCCTTCTACAATCCTCTCACAATACTTTGGATAGATTGCTCTGCCCTTCCTCCTGACATGAGGGGAAAAAAATTCAGTCAGGGTTTTAAACCTCCTCACTCACAATTGTTTAATCCACACATTTCTCTGGAATTCAGGTCAGGGCTTTGCAACTTCACTCCAACACTTGTTTTGCTTAGGACCGTTGTCCTGCTGAAGACTGCGCAGTGACCAGCTTCTTACTTTCCTTCTGATGTCTTGAGGTGTTTCTTTAGTATTCCTAGATAATTCTCCTTTCTCCTCTACTCCAAAGTTCACCTGTCCCTTTTTTTCAACAAAAAACACCTGCACATGTTCCATGCTTTGGATCCTCACAAGTTATATCCTCATAAAGAAAGTAACAAGATAGCACTGACTTTAATACAAAGCCACATGTGCTTAGGAAATCAGAATCTTCTGAAAGTCATTAAATTAATTTCTGGAATCTTTCAGATTGTTTAAACAGACAGTCGACTTTAGTCAGACTTGCCAAGTGAAATCATCTGAATTGTGTGTTGAGTTCTGGAAAACTGAGATTGATCTTTAACCTCTGCCTACATTGACTTTTAGCCGCAAAGCTGCACGTGAATACAACCAAGGTTTCGCTTTGAATGTGTGTATCGCGTAGGTGCAGGAAGTGAACGAGCAGCTGCAGCGTGAGCGAGAGGCCGAGGTCAAGACGCAGCAGGTGGCGCGCAGCGCAGACAACGCCAACGCCGGAAGCGGCGTGGGTAAAGGCTGGAACGAGGAGGATCTACAGCTGCTTATCAAAGCTGTTAACCTGTTTCCTGCTGGAACAAACGCCAGGTCAGATGTTTAGACACGTCATCAATCATGCAGTCCTATAGTCCTGTTGTTGCAGTGTCTTAAATACGGCTCTGCTCTGTCCTGTAGATGGGAAGTAATCGCCAACTATATGAACTTGCACTCAAGTAGTGGCATCAAAAGAACCGCCAAAGACGTCATCAATAAAGCAAAGACTCTACAGAAACTCGGTGAGGTCCAGTTGCATGAGTGGCGTTCACTGTTTTATGTCCATATGTTTAATAATCTTTTTTTTTTCTTACTTTTTAATTATTTAACTTTTAGACCCTCACCAAAAGGAAGAAGTGAACAAGAAGGCTTTTGAAAAGTTTAAGAAGGAGCATTCTGTCGTTCCTCCAACTGTGGACAATGCTATGCCTTCAGAGAGGTTTGAAGGTGAGGAACTCTTTGGTACTTCTTGATCCTATCTTTGCTTCACTGTGGTTGTTTACACATTGTTGAAAATGAATATCTCTCAGATTCATTAATCCTTTATTCTGTCTTACTAGGATCAGCCAGTGACACTAATCCCTGGACTACAGAGGAGCAGAAGCTCCTAGAGCAGGCGCTGAAGACCTACCCGGTGAACACGCCTGAGAGGTGGGACAAAATCGCTGCCAGTGTGCCTGGACGTACCAAGAAAGACTGTATGAAGAGATACAAAGTAGGTGCTTGAACCTGTTTAGACCATGAACAAGTCATGCTGTAATAAACTTGTAATAACCTGTTATCATTTCTGTCTCACACAGGAACTTGTGGAAATGATCAAAGCAAAGAAAGCTGCCCAGGAACAAGTCTCTGGCAAGAGTAAAAAATGACCGCATAAAGTGCAAGAAAATAACCGTACTCACACACATACACAGATACACTTAGCCTCATGTTCTTTTAATGTTATTGTGTTGTTCTTTATTTTATAATAAAACAGAAAAAAATTGCACAGACTCAATAAATAGTTTGTAATCTGTGTGTCCTGGTCGCTCAGGTTCTCAGCCAGCACGTCCCACTTTTGATCTGGTTGTAGTCTGCAAGCTGGTCAATAGGCCCTGAAAAATCATATTCACTTATTGATCAAACAGAACTCAGTCACTAGACATGCAAAAATGGTGAGCTACATATCTATATCCCATATCTCTCTCTCTCCATATCTCTATCCAGTCATTTGGGATGAAACGGTCTTGCTGACAAAAAGGGGACGGGTGAAGTCAGTAAAGTATTTGAACAAGGTGGTACGTACCCACAGCTGCGATCGCTGGAGCTTTGTTGTAAATATATTTAGTACACACTTCTTTGATGGTGTTTGCATCAATGGCCTTGGTGTAAATAGACCGGGGGGGGGGGGAAGAAAACAAGACATTTTATACTTGTTCAGATATAACAGCATTATTTTCAGGAAGGAAAGTGTTCAGGTGTACAAGCATGTGTAGTCTCACATCTATTCTAGCCTCCAGTTCATGCAGCGGAATCCTTCGTCCGTAGCACAACATCTGTCTCCCGATGTCCTCGCAGATGGGTGTGGAACCTAATGTTTTTTTTTTTTGGTTTAAAAAAAATAAAAACAAGACTATATTATAATCTGCACACAGGTCTCCATGTTTCTTCATCTTTTCAGAACCTATTCAAATGTTTGTAAAATCATCACTTTTATAAACAAGCTTACCGTCTAAATGAAGCAGCATATTGGTCTTCAGGAGATTCTTAGCTCTCGCTACTTCGCTCTCCGTTACACTGGTGCACAGGGCCATCCTATCAAGACACACGTTTACACATGACGTCTATATCCATGTATGTAACTAATACTCAGAACACTGTATGGATCACTCACCACTCCAGCTGTGTGAAATGCACCATGTCGCTGATGGTGTTCGGCTCACAGACGGTGTAGATTCCCCACAGCCCGGTGTCCGTGTAGCAGGTGTTAAACGATTGGAAGCTGTGGCACAGGTTCCCCTGGCATGCCATCTGAGCCAGTCTACTGGACAGATTCTGAAGGAAAAACATTGAGACAATCAAACAAGCTCTCATGTTTGCCATGGTTTAGGATTAGGAAAGGTAGTAATACCAACCACTCCGCCACCAAAAGAACGGTCCCAGTTCCCGATAAGCGTGTTGGCCACCATGAGGGGGATGGTGTCAGGGTGAGACCAACCCACTGCCTCGACTGCAATCGCTATGTGAGCCAAGGGCATCTTATTATCCCTGACTCGAATCTGTAAAAAAAAAAAAATCAAATCAGACGATAAAATGGTGGAAGCTGGTGAACATGAATTACTACAACCCTTTACAATGTGCTTGGTCTCCACATTGGTGTACATGTTATATTGCATTTGTTTCACCTGATTTAATCTATACTGAATTCACCTTTTAGAATTTTCATCTGACACTAAAGATTATATTTTTACTATATAATTATATAGTAGTTATATATAACTACTATATAATTGAGACAGTATTTTTTTTTTTTGCCATTCATTCATCATAACTTGTGTTTTGGTTTGTGGGCGGCACCACGTGTAAATTAGAGCAACATGCACACACCCTGTTAATTTAGTGACTGATGTTTAACAAAATGCATTAAATGATGTTTTAAAAAAAAAGCCTTTCTGAAACTTGAAATCAGCCAGCAATCTTTTTTACACAAACATTTACACACGACTCATCTAAAAGAAAAAAAGTAAACTAATTACCTCACTTCCAGTGAAATTACAAGGCGGCAACGCTGGAGCCTCATCCCTAAACCTGGCCGGCAGCTTTCCAAAGTGGTATTTAGCCAAATCTATTAGTTCGCTGTGGGACACTCCTGAGAAAACAAAAAAGTCACAACTGAACAAAGTGTACACAAAAGCCTTCTTTCTGTAGGTATGAAAATGTCCAGGTGTGTGTTTACCTCCGGCTGCAGCCAGAATGATCCTTGGCCCCTTGTAGTGAGTAGTAATATACTCCACAAGATCCGCTCGGTTTATAGTTCTGTAAAAAACACCAGTCACGGTTAACTATAAATGCTACAAAAAGAGACACTTCTCTCTCAGCTACACATCCATCCATATGGACCTGATGTTCTCTGCAGGTCCAAGGATGGTTCTTCCTAAAGCTGTGTCCTGGTACGCCGTAGCATGCAGATAGTCAAAGACAACTTCTTGGAGGTTGGTCTCCACTTCCTGCATCTCTCGAAGGATGACCCCACGTTCTCGCTCGATCTCAGCTTCCCCCAGCATGCTGTTCTGGATGATGTCAGCAAGAATCTCCACAGCTGGGGAGGAGACAGGACAGAGTTACAACACACAGGCTTTCACCAAGTCCAAAGAGGAAAAACAGTTTCAGCTATTGAAAGGAAGTAGCATCTGAGGATTAAATGTGAAGGAAAAAAAAGTGTGATCTGAAAAAAAAAAAAAAACTTGATCAGATCATGTAATCAGCTTATTTTTACGCAAGTGCTACTGTACCTCTGGGAAGGTCTTTAGAAAATGCTTTGGCGTAGTAGACTGTCTGCTCTCTCGACGTGTAGGCATTCAAGTGGGCGCCCATGTTCTCGATCTCAAGCTCTAGGTCTAACTGGGAACGTTTTCTTGTACCCTAAAAAAAAACAGATAAGGAAGAAGCTTCACCATGTGCACATTCTCTTTGTTTGTTTTTCTGTCCTCAGCTCCTGTACTGGTTATGTGTATCATGTTCACTTCAGTCAAGTGTTCAGTGTTGCATAAAACAGACTATTTGTGTATAGAGATCAGTTTGATCTACCAGTGTGCATTTGTTTCTTCTTTAGTGTGATTATAAATCCGGTAAGATAAGTGCAGGTACTTCTGCGTACTACGTTCTTCTGTACTATATGGGTTCCAAAGACGAGCTCTGATGCTACTTTTAAACGGTGACTGCATGGGTGCAGCTGATGTTTGGGAATTCCTTGCTGGAGTCAGTAATCAGAAGAAAATTTAGCCATTAAACATATTACTTAAAATCCCAGATGGAAAGATTCCACCGAGGAACATTCTCTCACTTTAAAGGCCATGTGCTCCAGGAAGTGGGCTGTGCCATTGTTCCTGTCGTTCTCATAGCGACTCCCAGCATCGATCCACAGACCCACCTGCAACAACATTAAAGATGATTAAACCTTAACCTAAATACACATTATGTTCAAAAGTATATGGAAACCAGACATTACATGAGATTTTGTAGAAGAATGAACACAAATGAGAATGAGAAAGTGACGTGATGGTTGCAAAGTGGTCGATAAGCATTTGGCCGTATAGTCTAGCTGAGTCTATAAGTCTGAGCACCGAAACCTCGTGTTGAGGGTAGTGTGTACCGTGCAGGTTGGCAGTCCTGAATCTTCAGACGACACTCTGAGGCCATTGGACAGCGTAGTCACCTTCGTCTCTGGGATGTTGAGCGACACTGAAGCTGCAGCTTGTGTGGCCCGCTGGCGAAATCTCTACAGTGAAATAAAACAGGAGTATACGATTCCTACAGCATACATTCTGCTAAAGGCAGGCTACAGAATACACACACGACATGAATTAAGATTACAACAAAGATGAATTAAGGACAATATGAAGTAAATATATAATATACTGAAAATACAGGCCTAATATACAGCTATGAGACGACAAAAAGAAAGGTTTATGTTTTTTCCCCCTCTTACATAACAGTGAGTGAGCAGTTACACACTGTGTGCTGGACTTCACATTAGCTCCAGTGCTAGCACCACACTAGTCTCGCCAGGCCACACCCTCTGAAACTACACCTATTTAACTACATGTTATGCTACCTGGTCTTGTTTTTACCTGTGTTACTGGACTGGGTCTCAGCAGACTCTTTACAAGATGCCCTCCCGCAACACCAAAGAGCCGTACAGGCGCCGCCATCTTGTTTACACGCGCTCACTCGCGTCACCGGCGCTGGAAATGACGTCATCTTAGAGAGCTCGTAACTTGTAATTCCCGACCTCCGAACAGAACGAATTTAACGGAAACAATGACTCAACTCGGAATTCCGACTCAGGGCATCTGGTCAACTTTTTAAGCATAATAATAATAATAATAATAATAATAATAATAATAACATAAAGGATAAAGCCAGGGGGAGCCAGGAATTACACATTTACAAAGACACTATTTACAAGACATGCAGTTTTTTGTTATAAGAGACAAAAAAGTATTATAAAGTTCAAGTTTATTGTCTATATGCAGGAAATAAACATTAAAAAAAATGTTTGTCGTTATGTGAGTTTTTTTATTTTGTGTACAAAATATTTCGCATTAAAGGGTCTTCTCTACCTAGATTTCAGCATAAGACCTCAAACCAACAGGGCTGCTCAGAGCATGAACACTAACCACAGCATCACATTCATTCATCTTCTATACCAGCTATCCTATACAGGGGCCCGCGGGGCCTGGAGCCTATCCCAAGAGACTTAGGACACGAGGCAGGGTACACCCAAGAAAGGGTGCCAATCCATCAAAGGGCACACACACAAACTATCACACACTACAGGCAATTTGGTAACGACAATTAGCCTAATGTCATGTCTTTGAACTGTAGAAGGAAACTGGAGTAGCTGGAGAAAACCCACCATAAGTGAGAGTGTGAGACTTATGATGAATATACAAGTATTACCTTAGATGTCAAATCGGTGCCAATTTGTTGTGTGGATTGATGGTCCGCTGTGGTGACCCCTTGACAGGAGCACCTGAAAGACTTCAACACATGTTGAACAAATGTATTGTTAAGTACATAACACTGATCTGAATCTATGTATGTCGTTGGGAGAAAGGAAAATCACTTTTAAGCTTAACTGCTCAGAGGTCAAACATGACATCACTCCGAGTGCTGATATCTCACTTCTAAGCATCAAGTTGAATGCAGCATTATGTAATTTGGAGAGTTAGGAAGAGTTTAAAACTCAATAATTGTCAAAAATATAGAGTTGGGGGGCCACATGCCAATTAGTACTTTATCAATGAGCGCCTTAGAAAGGTTTTTTTTGTGTGGCTCCAGTGGTGGAAATCACAATTAATCATTACAAAAGTCACATACATTACTTCATTTTCCAGCAGGACTTGGCACCTGTCCACACTGCCAAAAGTACTAATACCTAATTTAAGGACCATGGTCCTTCAGCAACAAGTCCTAATTTAAAGACCCAAACCCAAATCTCTGGGGTATTATGAAGAGGAGGATGTGAGACACCAGACCCAACAATGCAGAAGAGCTTTAGGCCGCCATCAGAAATGAATTAATGAAATAAATAAACTTTTAATGATATTCTAATTTATTGAGAAGCACCTGTATATAAAATTCAAATCTCAAGTGACAACTTGGACCTACTGTATTCTGTTGGTGTAAAGTTCTGGAATAAAAAGCTCCAGGGCTCTAAGAAATCTACACAATACTACTGCACATAATTAAAGAATCTTCATTTTTTAAAAATAATCAAGGAGATATCTGGCTACTGATACAAAAGGATACAAGCATGCTTATGAGATTACAATGTGCATTTTGGCTAACTTCCAGGACCTAGAGAGACCCCCAAAATAAACTCCAACTTTAAAGTCCAAGACAGATTTTCCGAAGCACAACAGTGCATTTTGTGCATTTGCTCATTTTTGTAATCCATTGAGAAATAAACAACACACAAGAGGACACTCTGTGAATTGAATGTAACATTTAACGCAAAAAAATTTAATGTTATTAATGTCTGTGACCATTATTTCATTGTAGAACATTTGTACACTATACAAAATACAAAAAAAATATTCACTCATATTACATACAGCAAAACTTCCAGAGCCTTGGCAAAATAGTTTTTTTTTTATGGTGTATATTCATTGGTGTATAATAATAACACCTCAGCCTACTCCATGTTCACATTCATATTAATCCATGTTTGATTACCATAGCCACATCACAATTTTTAAACATTTGTGTAATCTCGTGGTTCAGTGTAAAAAGCGAGAACCCAGCCAGGCGTCTTCAGCAACAGCATCAGTGACAAACAGCATATGCTGATCTCAAAAAACACAAATAAACATGGAATAAAGAGCCCCTGCTGTGTACGTTAAATACTGTTCATGGTTTACTGCTGGAAGTCAGGGATCAGGGACTACGTGTTGGCTGGATGTACCACTGCGTGTGCGTAATTGTGATTGTGCAATATCAGCCAGCGCACTCTGAATCTTCTCCAGCAGTAAATCTCCTCTGTACACCACCTCTTCCAGCCGAGCTGCTGCTTCGTGGTTCTCCTCCTCAAGCTGCCTCAGACTCGCAGCCTGGTAAAAGGACAAAGGAGGAAGACACATGCTCAACAATACTAACAAAAACTTGGATAGTTTCAAAATGTATAATTTTTTAAAAGAAAACCCAACAACTGGATATTTTTGTACAATTGTTTGAGTTAGATACATTTCACATAGGCTTTAGTTCTGCATTTGTGAACAGCAAGGCAATCTGAATTTAGCTCACAACTCATAATAGAATTGCAATAATACGATTTAATGAAGTGCGTGTTTCCTACCTTGAAATAAAAACATTATACTCATCAATCAACAGTTAGGTTTGCAGTCTATTTAGAGATTGTTACGGCAAACCTGGCCCGAAATTAAGATTAAACATAATAGTTTCCATTTTTGACATTGCAGTCATGGCAGTGTTAACAGCCAGTAAGCTAACGGCCAACAGGCTTTCATCTGGCCTGTGAGCACAGAAAAGTGAGACTTCGGCGTCTTCTGTCAGTGTCATTACAGCCCCTGTGCGTCTGGATGTCACGCTGTCATGCAAAGGAGAGTGTGTCCGTCTGGCAACCACACCCTTTTTTGTGCCAAGGTCAGTGTGCAAGTCAAACTGTGACATTTCTTAGACTAGGCTGCTATGTATTTTGACTGACGCATCTTTTGTGCACTGAATTTTGTAATTTTATGGATCTCTCACTTTTTCTGTTGTCCTGGACTAGCTCAGTGTTCTCTTTGTGCTTGAAGGATAGGAGGCACCACCGCCAACGCCACAGGAGCGCAAGCTGCTTCCACATGTGAACAGTCCCTTATCGGTTCAAAATCTTGTTATTATGGGGCAGTTACGGGCAGTGGGCTAGAGGGCTACGGCACTGTTTATTGATCGGAAGTTCAATCCCCAGCTCCACCAGGTTGCCACTGTTGGGTTCTTGAGCAAGGTCTTTAACCCTATAGATAGGGATGCTCCAAGGGCGCATTGACCTCATTTACGCTGGGACATGCAAAGGAGGAATTTCACTGTGCTGTAATATATACGTGACAAATAAAGGCTTAACTTAAGTACAGTGTTTTATTGTGTTGTCCTTTAAAGTCCGTTTATTTAATTGGTTATTTAGGCATAAAAAAATACACTCGGCTTATTTAGTTTATTTAGGCATGGAAATCAATCAATGAAGACTTTTCTTTTGTAACCATGTTTTTTTTTTTATAAAACACCTGTAAACTTAAAAATTGGAGCTGTTTAAGTGCCATTGCTTTTGTACTTGGAACATATTTGGAATCTTTGGCACTTTAATGCAAGTTGCTTTAAAGTTTGAGTTGGAACACTTATACATTTAAAAAATAACATGATGTCCCAAAGTCAGAGGTTATGCATCTACCTGTAGGGCAGCTGTGGATTCTTCACTGGGCAAGGAGTCGATCAGGACATCAACATCTTTAGCCGTTCTTGCAATTAGTGCAGCGAAAAGCTGGGCATACTCTGTAGCACAAGACAAAGACCAGTTCGGTTTCAACACCCATTACATCCAATAAGCTGAATATACTGTAAGTGTGGATGTGTGAGGTGGATGTCTACCTTCCGTGGGGTTTGATGGCTGATCCTTGTTGATGACAGTCTGGATGTTGCTGAAAGAAGCAGGTGGGGCGCACTGTTGCAGCACTCCGATGGCGTTACAGAACTGATCAGCCAACTACAATCAAGGCATTTACAACAGCATAGGAGTTATTTAAAAATTTTGGGATGCATTCCATATCCAATGACGATTATAATTATGTCCATAAGCTTAAAACATCCACTGGATGCTCCATTGTTTTATGTATATTTTAATATATAACAAACAACAAAAAGTAGCAAACAATTTTACAATGTAAGAGGTACAGAGACCAGGTTTAACACTGTGCACAGGTACAGAGACCAGGTTTAACAGTAAGCCTTCAGATACCTCGGTGTTCACATGACGCAGAACCTGTCATGGTCACATTAACACAGTGGTAAAAAAAAAAAGGCCCGGCAGCATCTCTACCACCTCAGACGCTTGAGAGACTTTAGACTGCCTTCTAAGGTGCTTAGGAACTTCTACTCCTGCACCATGGAAAGCATCCTGACAGGAAACATCACAACCTAGTTCGGTAACAGCACCATGCAGGACAGACGAGCTCTTTAGAGGGTAGTGTGATCAGCTGAGCACATCATCCGCGCCGAGCTCCCTGAACTGCTCTCAATTTACAGCAAGCGGTGCTGGACCAAGGCCAGGAAGATGGCGAAGGACCTCAGCCACCCCAACTATGGGCTGTTCTCTCTGTTGCAGTCAGGAAAGCGCAGAGAGACTGAGGAGGAGTTTCTTCCCGCAGACTATAGGGACTACACCACAACACCACACAGGACTTAACACTCTGATCTGCTTTCTCACAAAATCTCAGTACCCACCATGTTGCTCATCACACATTATATATGGCACAGTTGCATACCACAGAACTGTGAACTTTGAACCTTTGCACTTTGTCTTGCCCATAACTGGCCATGGTTTTACATTCCACTTTAACCATTCTGTATTTTGTTTTGTTATTTATGTTCCTATTTTATTCTATTATTTTATTTATTATTTGTACATAATGTACATTTAAAATGACATTTTTACAGCTACAGTTTTTTCTATATTTTTCTACATTTCTAATTTGTAAATATGCTCTTATTTCATAATGGAACTTTTGCTTTTTTTTTAGATCAGCAACATAACGTATAAGCATTTCACTTCATATCATACTGTGTATGTGACAAATAAAATTTGATTTGATTTGAGCGTGCACAGGTACAGAGACAAGGTATAACACTGTGCAGTTACAAAGAGCAGGTCTGACACTGTATACAGTTAGAGAGACCAGGTGTAATGCTGTACACAGGTATAGAGGCCAATTAACGTCCACCACTGTACACGGGTATATGTAGGGACCACAGTAACAGCACTAGTATTGGAGTGGATCTCACCCCAGCACTGACACCAACAGGGGAGAGACATGGTTATGGGGTTTTCAAGCAATATGACTTTTGCGCTGAGAAAAAGAGACGAGCTATAAACTCTAATAGTAACGACTGGACAAAAATAACCAAAATATTTGTACACATTATGTCATGGGAACACACACGAGCGCGCGCGCAGCAGCACCATGTTAGCGTCCCAGACCTGTTTTACCAGTAAATATCGACTCTTCTCTGTTTAAAATAAATCGTGTTTAAAACAAAGTAAGTAAATACATATCTGTAAGAAAAAGTAAATTCTGTCCATTAATAACAAAGTACTGAATTGGATGTTAAGCTAAAACACAAATGTTATCTTACAGAGTTGACGGCATCCTGGAGTTGAGTTAGCCTGTCCGCCATATTGTCTGTTCTTTGTAGTCGTGAATCGTCGTCAGCGTGTCGACTCTTTAAACTGAATCTTTTTTTAATGAACTTTGGGAGTCGACTCACAACCGTACAACTGTGCTTGAAAAGCATCCATTTCTACTTAACAACGTTGTTTGGGATTTTTTGATCATGTCTTGCATATAACGTTATACTTCAATTCCCTGCCAGGTTCGATTCCTGGATTCCTGTCACTGTGTGCATGGAGTTTGCTTTTTCTCCCCATGCTTGGTGAGTTTCCGCCCACAGTCCAAAAACCTGCATATTAGGCTAATTGGCGTTCCAAATTTCCCATATTGTGTGTGTGTGTGCCCTGAGATGAATTGGCACCTGGGCCAGGGTGTACCCCGTCTTGTGCCCTAAGTCGCCTGGGATAGGCCCCTGTATACAGGATAATGTGGTATGTTTTTGGCTGGTGTTTGTGTGTTGGTATTTGTCATACTGTGAGCATGGCACCCAGGTGCCCCCCCTTCCACCATTGCAACAGTAGGCAGTGTCATCATCAACTTTTATGTTGTCATCTGTGAGGTAATAATATATTTTCATGTGATTTCACCATCAATGAGATTGGCATTAGTTGACCTTAGTTGAGTTGATGGACATGGGTGAAGTTGCATGTACATCTCTAGTATTTAATGGAATGTAGTAATGCGGTTTATTTGGAAGGTAAATAAAAGTTTAGTAGCTACAAAACACATTAATATTCTTGCCCAGCTGTAATGCTTAGGCCTACTTAGCATTTGTTATATTTCAAACACAATCTAATGTGTAATGTAATTCTAATCAGAAGCTTTTAGATTTTACCGAAGTATATAATGTATAAACTGTTACCACAAAGTTGAAAGTTGTCTAAAATGTCTTTGTATGCTGTAGCAATAACACTATCACCAATAACACCTTCCCTGGAACAAATGTACTCAAAGCATGGAAATATACCCCCAGCCCATTGTTTACACAGAGCTATACTACAGACAGATTTTTCTTTGCATCCACCAAAACCAGATTTGTCCATCAGACTGCCAAATAATGAATTGTGATTGACCACTATAATGAACACTGTCCAGTGGTGGTGCTTTACACCACTCCAGCTGATGCTTGGCTTTGTGCATAATACTCTTAATATTGTATGCAGCTGGTCAGCAATGATAACCCATTTAATGAGGTGTTTGACAAAATTCTTGTGCTGATGTTGCCTCCAGGAGCAGTTTTAAGCTGTTTAGTGAACATGTAGAACTATGCAGTTCTCTTATTGACACTGCTTCACAAGTCTGTGGTCTACCTCCTCGAGGCTGATGTGTTGGTGACATTTCCCTTTCACAATAACAGCACTTACAGCTTTCCCAATTGTTTGACCTATTGCATGCTGTGGCAGAAGCACATTTTGTCACTAGATCTTCAGTACAGCCGCTTCAGTACAGCTGCTTATCTCCTACAGGCATCTTTAAACTTACCTAGAAAGGCCTGGTGTGTCTGTAGGCTTTCATTCCACCCAAACAGATATAATTATTAAAGTTATGTAATCTGATTTTGCTGATCAGCTGAAAGCCTGCCAAAAGTACACATATTTTTTAACTATATAGGTTCTCTAAACCACATTTGGGAACTTACAAATCTCAATAAGAGTATAAATTAAAAAAGGTATAGATGATGAGTGAGTGAGTGATGGCACCCAGGTGCTCCCCCACCAATGCAACAGTAGGAAGTGTCACCTTTATTTTGTCATCTGTGAGGTAATAATAGATCTTGATTTCATTTCATCTTCAATGAGATTGGCATTAGTTGGATGGACGTGTGTGGAGTCGCAGGTAAACCTCTAGTGTTTAATGGAGTGCAGTAATGTAGTTTATTTGGAAGGTAATTAAAAGTGTAGTCGCTACAAAACACATTAATGTTCTTGCCCAGCTGTAATGCTACTTACCATTTGTTATATTACAAACACAATCTAATGTGTAAAGATGCATACATTTTTGGTTAAAATTGTTACCCTAGATGACCCTATTATTACTTCAAAATGTATTCCCCGTTCCATGTGCAGGGAATGTCAGTTAAGAGGGCTTCTACCATTCGGAACGTTCTGGAACATCACCAAGAGACAGATGTCTTTTCCCTGGTAACAAGCACCAAGTGCTATGCCCAATTATATTATTATTATTATTATTATTATTATTAATGAAGGTTTATTAAACAATGATGAATACAACAAATTAGACACAATAAACACAATTATGAAACATGTACAGTTCGAAAGTTGAGCAGAAAGAAAGATAAAAATAAAGAAACTAAAGCACAAAATAAATGCACAAAAAAACGGGGCTTCCTCAAATTGAACTCACTTAGAAAAGAAGGCAGTTTAACTGCTTTTTGTCTTTAACGTATTCCAGTGATTTTCAGTGAAGCAGACAGTGCTTCACTTTAAAGCATCTACACTTATATATCTAAAAAAAAATTTTTTAAAAAGCATACAAAAAAACAGTGTTAAAAGCAAACTCCAGGCTCTTATCACAAATAAAGACACCAAACCTAACCGTTTCCCCTGTGATGGATGGAATAACAATTGCTTTGGACTCTGGCCAGCTCTGCATGTTATTCCAGAAAGAGTTCACAAATTCACAAAAGAAAACCAAATGACCTCTGATTTTATGATCTATGATTTTAACAAATCATTTGATATATGTTTTTATTTGTATCACAATTAAATGTTAACTTCAAACATTCATTTGTTGTCATCTCATTAAATAATCTGAAACGGACCACGTTGGCAGGATGAGGAATGGGTGCTATGTGTCCTCCTTTGTCTGGTGCGCGCGCAAAATGACAGTAAGTCGGTGTTTGGGTTTTTTTTTATTTGCACATTAAACATATGAAACCATGAACAACATGACGATACAGAACTGAAAAATGGATCTGCGCAGTTAATAATATCATACATCGCCTGTATCTACACAAGACATGGACACCAGGAAAGATTTTTTTTTTGTTTGTTTTGTGTCTGACTGTTTGTTTGTTTTGGTCCACATGTACAGCACTCCGTGATCTCATTAGCTTGAAAATCAACATCAGTTTGTTGCAAAACCTTCAGTTCAGTCGTAGAGAAGTCTGTTTCCTGTCACATCTACATTAAAGGCAGAACAGCATGAATCCTCACAGTGCTGTTGTACTGCTGGTGTTTCATCCACGTTTGTGATTTCTTATTGTTGTGTTGAGAAACATATTCAACACTTATTGTGATGCACAACATTTACAAAGAAACATAAGCAGACATGCGGGCGATGCGCCTGCGGACAAGTAGATGTTTGGTGGAATACCTGTTTATCAGAAGATAACACAATTAAATGTTAACTTCAAACATTCATTTGTTGTCATCTCATTAAATAATCTGAAACGGACCACGTTGGCAGGATGAGGAAAAAAAATATATAATTTTCTTTTTTTTTTTGTTGCAAAAAATTATATTTGGAAAATGAATTCACATTAGAGAAGCACTTGCTGATGGAAAGGCCAAAAGTCTAACTGGAAGTAAGAAACATACGTTTTTTTGGTCGTGGTGGTGGTGGTGAGGGGGAAATCTTAAACCAGAAGAAACATTTTGGTGGCGTAGTGGTTATCACTGTGGCCTCACACCTAAAAGGTCAAGTGTTTGAGTCCTGCCTCGTGTCTCTGTGCATGGAGTTTGCATGTTCTCCACGTGCTGCACCATTTGCCTTCAGAGTCCCTAGTTAGGCTACAGAGGTTCCTACATGAATGGTATGAAGGCTAAGTGGCTTTCCAGAATGTCTGTTGTGTGTGTGCGCCCTGTGATGGATTGGCACCCTGGTTGGAGTGTACACTTGTGCCCAAAGTCTCCTGCCCCCAAACCCGCTTCCCCCTTCTGACCCTGTACACAAGATAAGCAGTATAGAAGATGAGTGAATGAATGGGTTCATTCATTTCTGGACACTATTCATGATGTCAAAAGCAATCACATTCATCCCTCCATCCTCTTAGTGTTTAGCCATGTCGTTCACTCTTTTATATAGTGATATTTTCTCCTCCATATGACATTAAGGTTGACATTGTTATAGTGGGTGCAGTCATCTATGGTGAGCCGAAGTGCGTGACTGCCATGCCTATTTTAGTGTTTGGACTTGAATATGACGTAACCGCCTCCTGGGCGGAGTTTGTCTTATCACATGACTCGCGCGAGCAAATGAAATTCTATTATGTCGTAGTGTGTAGCGCGCATGCGCGTTGAACAGCCCTGCGCACTGTAGCAGAAACTGCGGTCAGAAGTGTGAGAGGCTGAGGGAGAGCGGGTTGAAGTAGATGGCCACTGTACTGTCAGAAAATCACTAGCGACGCGTTGGACGGCGTGCGGACTCGTAGATGTGGACAGAGGTCGTGTGAAAGGAAGATGTCTCGTCTATGGGTGCTATGTGTCCTCCTTTGTCTGGTGCGCGCGCAAAATGACAGTAAGTCGGTGTTTGGGTTTTTTTTATTTGCACATTAAACATATGAAACCATGAACAACATGACGATACAGAACTGAAAAATGGATCTGCGCAGTTAATAATCTCATACATCGCCTGTATCTACACAAGACATGGACACCAGGAAAGATTTTTTTTGTTTGTTTTGTGTCTGACTGTTTGTTTGTTTTGGTCCACATGTACAGCACTCCGTGATCTCATTAGCTTGAAAATCAACATCAGTTTGTTGCAAAACCTTCAGTTCAGTTGTAGAGAAGTCTGTTTCCTGTCACATCTACATTAAAGGCAGAACAGCATGAATCCTCACAGTGCTGTTGTACTGCTGGTGTTTCATCCACTTTTGTGATTTCTTATTGTTGTGTTGAGAAACATATTCAACACTTATTGTGATGCACAACATTTACAAAGAAACATAAGCAGACATGCGGGCGATGCGCCTGCGGACAAGTAGATGTTTGGTGGAATACCTGTTTATCAGAAGACCATGATATTTGTTCCAGAGGATTTCAGAGTTTCCTCATTCTTCACACTCATCAGCAGAGACATGGACAATGTAACCCTGCTGAAGAGTCTCATCTATGGAAATGAGAAACACTTCTCTTGTTCTCTGAAATGATCGGCTTTTCGACATTACTTGGGTTCTGATCTTTTTCAAGGGAGAACAAAAAACTATTATGGACTACCATAATATTCAAAAAGAGAAGGAAAGCTCTGCGTTACTATAGATGTAACATCTTTTATCATTCTTAAGAAACTGACGTGCATTTTCGATTCAAGGTACAGAAAGTTAGCAACTCGACTTGCCTTCCACTGTTCTCCACTTTGCCAATGGGATGTGGGTGGTGTGTGGTCAATTCTGTCATTGCTAGCACTCTATTATTCGTGCTGCTCCCTTTGGGTTCCTGTTTTGCTTTTTTGTTAAACCTAAACTTGCTGGTTGAGAGTCTCGGTGATGAAGCTCGAGTAGCGATGAGTGATGAAGATTGGAAAATGACCAAGCGATGCCTTTCAAATAAATAAATAAACAAACAAATTCCCTGTTCCGCAGCTGTATACGTTTGGTGATCTTGTGCTTCACTGTAGCTCCAGATTCCTGTTCATATGTGGTTTTGTGCTGTTGTAGCCGATCACCATCGTGTCTTGGCCTGGTGTGTGTCTTGAGATGTTTTTCGGTTCATTGCTGTTGTAAAGAGTAGTTGTCTGAGTTATCTTAAAACCAGTCTCTGCTTAAGGCGTTTCCTCATCCATCTTTCACTGAATAGTTTTAGTTTTTTGCACCTTTCTGTGTAGACGCTACAGACTGTGTGTGTGTTTCTGTGTGTGTGTTTCTGTGTGTGTGTGTGTGTGTTTGAGAATCCCAGCAGATCAGCAGTATTTGCAACAAGTACCAGTGTTATGTAGGCATGTCGGAATGGTGGCATTAGTTGGGTTTCCTCTGGGTTATCTGGATTCTTTCCATTGTCCAAAGACATGCAGATTTGGCTAATTGTCATTACCAAAATTGCCCATAGTCTTTGATTGTGCGTATGAATGTTGACTGGAGGTCCTGCCACAGTTGTGTAAAGGGGAATAAATACAATGGTAATCACCATTGGCCTCTACAGTTCCTGGTTGGACAACAGAGGTTCCCAGATGGAAGTGTTACAGCAGGGCATAAATGTTAATGTATGTTTTTATCACCTCTAATTCTTTTTTTTTTTTTTTTTTACCTTGTAACAGATGTTCTTAGATGGATGATGTTATGTAGGCATATACCTATTTTATTTTCTTGCTTTCTAAACATCAGATCACAGGTAAACCTCATACCCCTAACAGTGTGCAACCAACCTGTTGACCGCAGTGGATAGAAACTGCAAACCACACCTTTACCAACCACTACCCCTCTGAGTGATTTCATTGCAGAGCTTTTGTACTTACAATCTGCATTTATTCGCATAACCATAATATTCAAAAAGAGAAAGAAAGATCTGCGTTCCTATAGATGTAACCTCTTTTATCGTTCTTAAGAAACTGACGTGCATTTTCGATTCAAGGTACAGAAAGTTAGCAAGTCATCCTCGACTTGCCTTCCACTGTTCTCCACTTTGCCAATGGGATGTGGGTGGTGTGTGGTCAATTCTGTCATTGCTAGCACTCTATTATTCGTGCTGCTCCCTTTGGGTTCCTGTTTTGCTTTTTTGTTAAACCTAAACTTGCTGGTTGAGAGTCTTGCGGCAGTGGTGGTTAAGTGGTACAGCCTTCTTCTCAGTTTAGTTTCAAATTTTCGTTCTGAAGTTTTAGTTGGGTTTCCTTCTACACAACTGACTCCTCCTTCGTTTACTGAATGGTTTAACAAGCCAAGGTAAGGCAATGGAAGTTCATTATTCTCTCATTTTTACTACATCACTGACCTTATCACAGAAGCCATGTCTGGTTCGCACATCAACTGCTCCGTCTACGAGATCCTGAATAGGGATCAAAATTGAACCCAAGCGATACAGCCTGAACAGCTTGTCTGCCATTAACACAAGCCGGAGTGACAGCAGAGCTACAGGTACTTCTGACCTGACTGTGTTGGATTAAGGAACTTGTGACCCATCAGACTAACTGTTATGCTGTAATTTCATAAGAGCCCAGTGGACATGACGTCCAGATTCATGAACTTACATCACAAAGCCTAGTATGCCTTCTGACAGAGCGGTCCTTAAAGTCCATTGGTTAGTACACTTCCCTTTTAGCAGTCATCAGGTCGTTGTGTGCGTGAGGCAGCAATCAAGAGATTCAGCTGTGCTGATGGTGATCTCCATGTTCAATTCCAGTCATAGGAATGCCTGAAGACATGTCTGGATCAGCCTCTGTAAGCTCACAGAGAGACTTTAAAACTTGGCACAGAAGACATTCCTATAATCACATGATGTTGCTCAAGAACACAGCACCGTGATCATGCAAATGACTCAGAGTTAGACTCAAAGAGTGAGATCTAGGAATGGGAATCACCAGGGACCACCCGATACGATATTACAATATCTTTGGTGTCGATTTGATCTGATTGATCACCTTACTACCTCAAATGCAAACATAAAATATAGATTTTGGAGTCAGGGTGGCAATACTTGCACACATAAGAATCACAATACATTACTGAATTTTTCCCTTTCTCTGTTAAGAAAAATGTCCATGCCATATATGGACAACAGACATGTCCACCTAAGAGCAGGTCATTGGGGACATGTTAACCCTTGCACACACTGGCCCTAGTGTGAACTCAGAAATATCAATCATTATACACTCTTTACACAGAAGGTCCTCAGCTGGCCGCATCCAGAGTCGACCTCACTGAGAACAACACCTCCTGTAAAGGTGTCGGAATTTCTACATCTAGAAGCAGTCCTAGGTCAGAGGACATTTTGATGAGATGCATGTGGGCGTCCTTGCTGATGGTTCTCTCTGGACAGAGCCCTCTGGTGGAATGTGTTCAGAGAAACTGCTATACAACGACAGCCCAAGATTCTCCAAGAGCCTGGCACGGGATCTGCCCCTTGTGTTGTAGTGACTTATCCTTTGCGTTATTAGATAAACTGCCCTGGTGATAAGCTTATGATGTGTGTGCTGGATGAATGACTCTGGACAGCAAAAACACTCATGTAGTTCCTCATAAATCATTACGAGATTCTTTTCATCAGGTGAATTTTGATGTCATGACTGTCCTTATTTATGCTAATTCTCATTGAACCAGCAGATGTTCTGGGGCAGAGCTTTGTGTGTGTGTACTTGGGTGGGGGTGAAGGGTGAAAAACTATTCAAGTCTTATTCAACTTTTAGAGGTTGGTGTAAAGTTTTTTTTTCTGAATTCTTGCACTTTTAAGTGATAGGGAGTGTCCCACGAATATTAATTTTTAACACCATGTAAGATTTTAGGCTACCCTGTAACGGAGGTTTACTGACTTCTGCATTTTTCTCTGTAAAAACACCATTTCATTTTCTACAAAATTAAAATGCCTGGGCTGTGTTTTATTAGGAGTGATGAGTGTTTGTATATGCGCACTGTGAGTGTAGGCAAAACATCAGGCCTAATATAATTGTTGTGGCGATGTAGGTCAGGAGTTGTCTGGGTGGACAGATTTCTGTAATCCGGAACATTCTTGACCTGAGTGGAACTTCCTTTTAGCCCGGGTTGGTAGAATGATTTGTTAAACAAACCCTGCAGTTTTGGCCAAAAGCTGATTGCCAACTGAGAGATTTGTTTGGGTCTTAAATCACACGGGTTTTACTTGAGTGTGTTGAGCAAGAGTGGGTGAAATAATAGGCACTTCAAACATTTACTCTTTTAATTATATCATATACAGTAACAGTTTATATTGTATAACAGTATAGAACATGTTATAACAAAATGTCATACATTTTATGATTTAAAGAACAAATATCTATATTGAAAACGCTAAATGAGAACCTTATTTGTCCATCTAACTTCTTAATAATTAAATTTACAATAATCAGATGCTTTATTAATAAAACCTTTAACCGTTTTCAACAGCACTGTAATGCTAAGAGTTTATTAAACTAAACCAGCATGCTCCTAAACATCATGCGATCGTGCTTTCTGAAAATAAGATTTAAGGGGCCTCTGAGTGGCGCAGTGGGTAAAGCGCTCGCCCTATCATCCGGAGATCGCTAGTTCGAATCCCGGGTGGTGCTGTAACCTCTCGCAGCCGGAGGTCTAGAGAGAGCTGATTGGCCGAGCTCTCTCAGAGGGGAGGGATGAGCGGTACATAGTGCTCCGACATTAATCACGGCTCTACAGCCAGTCAGGGGCGTCTGTGAGCTCGCGCAGCGGAGGGAGCCGATAGCGCTGTCCTCCGAGTGTGTTACGCCGTCCCCAACGGTGCGCGAGCGAGCAGTTCGAAAAGGCTGGCGTCAAAGGCTGCGGTCGGCTGGCGTCACATGGTTCGGAGGAAACGCGTGATAGTCTTCGGCCCTCCCGGCTGAGTGGTAGTAGTAGCCTTAATGTGGGAGCCCCCCTAGTGACTGGGAGGAATTGGACACGACTAAATTAGGGAGAAAATCGGGGGAAAATCCAAAAAAAAAAAAAAACAAGATTTAAAACGTATGACGTTTTGACGTGTGTGTCTTTGTTTTCCAGATGCAGTGGTGTTTACTCTGGGAACATTCCAGAATGTGAGCATCCCAGTGAACGGTAGTGTGGAAGTGAACGTGTCCCGAATCCCAGCTGAAGCGGCCTTCATCATGTTGCAGTTTCACACTCAGCACCTCAATGCCACCATCTCATACACAAGAGTAAGACTCTCCCACAATAGGCCCCATTAAACATTTACACACATACACACATTAATGTTTATCTAGTAGGAAACAAATGTGAGTGTCCATGTAAACATTAATCTGCATCTTGTATTTACACATAAAAAACTTGTAATCTATAAATTAAGTGACACAACAGCCCTTGTTACCTTTGAGTGATTTATCCTGATTTATCCGCACATATTTGACATGATTCCAGGCTCCACCTTCTGACTTCTGAGACTCTGCATCATTTTGCTTATCATTCTGTCCTCTAAACACATTTGCTTTTTTGTTCAGGTCCCAGCGTATGGTTCTTCGCTCGCGGCAATCGACTCCGGGCTGCTGTTTCCTCTTTCACCAGCTCAGTCGACCCTCTCGTGCTTCCTGCTGGCTCCAAGCACTGACCCCGTTGCTGGAATTGGAGTTATCCTGCCTTACTCAAGCACTGGTACAGTATATCAGCTCGTTCTGCTTTCTGTTAGGTTGCGTATATAGAAGTGTCAGCATTGTGTAAGCATCAGTTTCACAGCATTTATGCAATAACAACCTGTTTGTAGAAGCGTGAGTGTGCGTGCGTGTGTGTGTAGATTCATTTTATATTCTTAATAACCTCTTTCGTTCAGGTTCAAACGTAATCCTGTATGAATGTAGACATTCGACTTTCCTTAGTAGCGAATTATTGTTTTGTGTTGTGCGCAGACCCTGTCCCTGGGGCCTGCAATCTGGAGTTCCCACTGGAGATCGAGCCAAACCTCTACCTGCACTATAACCTCTACGAGACGATCATTCGCTTCGCTCCTGCTAACATCGGATATGCAAGGTATCAACCGGATCCTCTCTCGTTTTCAGTCGCTAGTTTGTTGAAATGTCCTCTTAAAAGCTCAAAAGGCGCTGTTTCAAATGTAAAGCCATTTTTAAAAAATTGTCAAATTCTAATTTGACCATTTTTGACAAATTCGACTCATTGAATCAAAATGATCTGCACTCTGGTTATATTAAACCTTCTATTGGCAGCACTGTCTCGTCAGCGCTTTCCGTTGAAGGTTGCCGTCTCCCCAGACACTGTCGTGCACGTGTGAACGTGCTGCATTTTGTAACTGCAGAAAATGATGCCTTGTGCTCTTGTGATTTGCACAAAAGAAGAGCAGCGTGCAGTGATTCGTTTTTTTGTGGCCTGAGGGTGTCGAAACAGCTCACGGAAGAGCGTAAACAGCAGGGTTTGATCTCTGCAAACAATTTGGACCAATACTGTAAGGAAGTGAAATAGAGAATCATTACTGGTCACGAGACATGGATTCGTCAGCCTAAAACATACTGCATATTAATATTGAATATGAAAGCTTGTGATGGATGGAAGCGTGTTGAAAAGCAAGGGGATTATGTCTAAAAATTATGTATTTGTCTTTTGTTAATTAAAATTAATTATACAGCCAGGGTGCTGATAATTTATTTATTTTTTAAATCTCCTTTGTAGTTATTTTTAAAGTAACATCCTTGGTTATAAAGTTTACTTGCAGGGAAATGAAATTTGACCCTCCAGAAGTATATGAGGTTGCATAACAAATGTTCCACTGTGTTATGCATTGTGTAAATACCATTAAACACAAAGATAATGCTGTTATCACTTCTTGTTCTTCCTGTTTTTCTTTCGTTATCATTTAATCACCTTTTGTTCCTCCCTGCTCCGGGATCAGAGGAGTCGCTCCGCCAGCGTGCGATTTGGAAATTAGCTCAGCCAATCGCTGGCGGTTAACGTATGACGTGTACCAGTACTTCCTTCCCGAGAACGACCTGTCGGAGCGGAGTCTGATGGTCGGCATGGAGGCGGTTGCCAGGGTGCCTACCATGCCGGGAGATGGTAGAAAGGTCAGCGAAGGAAAGAAGTACACATGCCGATAATGTTTAAGACTTTGCATGCTTTTAATTATTGATTATAACATGATTGAATGTTAATATTTTACTCAAGGTAATATAATGTCATGATTATATCAGTCATAATGCTTTAAGCATGCACCATGCAGCATATTCATTCTTAACAACATTAATAGTATGAAAAAGTTTTGCTTTAGTTCATTTAAGCATCTAATTTTATTCTACCCCAGTCACAGATTATACGATTATGTGTAATATATAATAAATATAAATAAAGTTATGCATAAAGTTATGCATTATTATTTTCAACTATTTATTTGTTTGTTTGTTTTTGCTTTAAGTGGATTCACATAATTAGTTTACGTCTGGTGTTTGTTCTTAAATCTGTGGTATCCTTGTTTCCTAGCTGATGACGTTATCCTCTCAAGATAAAACCATGGTGTCCTTTAACTCCATCCCGGGACAAGGAGTCATCTACTACGTCATCGTGAGAGACCCCATCTACAACACCTCAGCTGCCTACGTGCCCGTGCACACTTACGCCTGCAGCTTTAACTCTACTTTGGACGGATGCACCACGCAAGGTGATCACTCAGCTTTCCTACTGGATTTATAACATATGACTATTGTAACATTTGTTAACACGATGTGTATGTAAATGAATGAAAACAACTAAACACACATTGCACAGGCTTATTGATTTAGAGGCTGGTTTATATTTGATGCATGTTGTCGTGGAGCAGAGCCTCTCATGTGACCCCATTTGTAAATCAGACACAACGCCACCACGCCTCGACCCCTAGTTCAGGAGCTCTCGACTGCCTAAATGTTTCTTTCAGACCCATAATGCAGCTTTATCATCATTGTGGGTTTTTTTTTTTTCTTCCTACAGGGAGAATTTCCACTAAAGTGTTTTTCACCATTACTGGCCTTGCAGGACTTCTTCTGTGTTTCTTAGGGCATCGTTTTTTCAAATGTGGTAAATCAATTTCTTTCTCTTTTGAGACACGGTGTACTGTCGTGCAGTACATCATGCTTATCATGTTTGTGAGATCAATTAGGAGCTGTTTTGTGGGTCTTTCTCTGACACCACAGCTGTAATCATGCTGAGCCTCCTCCAAGCACATGTTCAGTAATCATATATGATTGGAGGAAGCTCGTATATTTTTTTATATATATATATAAATAAAAATATGAGTACTGAACGTGTAAGCTTTATTAGCTTTTTAAAAAAAAAATATATATATAATATATAATTTATATAATAATATAATTTATATAATAATATATATATATATTTTTTTGTAAAGCTAATAGACTTGACCATATGCACCGTTCTTTTCATTTATACATTTCTGTTTGGATTTTCATCTGTCTTTCCCTCAGAGCTCTTCTGTTTAGGCTTTGGCTTTGCTGCTTTCTTCTTCTTTGTGCTGATCACGAGAACTACCACGCTGGATTATGACCGTAAGTCGATCTCAGAGCAGTGCTAAACTGCAGCTATTGTAAAATTATTTATTTTTCAATATCTTTATTATTTTCGTAAAGCAATTGCACAGTGCAAAAAAAAAATTTCAAGGCAGGTGGTGGTCACAGTGATAGTTAATTGTCATTTCTTTTTAGACTATGTCACTTCTTTCCTCAGGAATGTTTTCCATTTGCTCAAATCTTTTCCATTTCTTCCAGTTGAGCTTCTTGCAGTCTCACTATATGTGTCAATTTTTTTCCTCAAGTAGATGTCTTCAACTTTGACTTGGTTTCATGGTGCTTTGATCATTTAGTGTACATACTAGCATAGAAATGGTAAAGAAAACAGGCTGTCAGATCTGTCACTCGCCTGGCAGACTTTTGGTCAAAGTTGGCCTGCTTTAATATTTAACCTTAAATGACCACTAAGTAAAAGTGGTTTTATAACACTACTATATGTGGTGTGTCTGTGAGGAATGGGCAGCTTTTTTTTTTTTTTTTTTTCAACGGAATGTGCAGGGATTCAGTCACATGTGGTGTGGTGTGAGTGGGCTGTGAGAAAGGCTTCGGGTGGTGTATTCTACCCCAGTGATATCAATATAGGAGGAAGGACAGCTTCTTCAAATGCAATTGCAGATGAAGAGTTGCACTGAAGTGAGAAATGAAGACTGAAACATTTCAGGTTTCATGTTCTGTGTGTTTCGTTGTTTTTTTGTCACCTTCTCATATGTACTGGTCGAGTCATGAGGTCAGATGAGTCATTCTCACTTCACAGGCATGAGAGCAGAGTAGTGAAGGTTGTTGTTTGGTTGGGTCCTGCTGCTTTCCTATTTTGTTAAAAAAAAAAAAATTTAATACACATGCTCCTGTAAAAGTATTTTTATACATAATTAAAAGTATTAGAACCCTTGGTGGCATCAGGCATTTGTCATATTCAGCAATTAAGTTTTTCAAACAATGATTTAGACAGAAGTTAAAATGTGTCAACATTTCATATGAAAATATTATGAAGTATGAAGTATGGAGGTTTACCCAGTTTATCTGATTAATATTGTGAATTAATTCTTTAGAATACCTGGATGACAATGCCTCTTAAATGGCTAAATTAAGTTTTACACTTGATTTAAGTGAAAAACATTGGATTTCATAATACCTATCTAGTTTAAATGGTACATATACACAGATGTCTATGAATCATTTTGTGTCCTCCATCTGTCCTTGCAGTGCAGTTGGCTCTGACGGCTCTCGTAGGCATTGTAGGGGGTGTGTTCCTGGTGATGATGTGGTGGCGGTTTGGCTCGGTGATGGCCTGCGTGGTCGTCGCCGGCCTCATGCTTGGTTTCCTCATCTCTTCCATCATCTTTTTCACGCCACTTGGTAAGGAGACAAACAATAAAAACGTACAGTTAATCAATAACATCTGTATAAAACAGTTTATACAAATATATAACGTGTGCAAAGCATGCTAACGTCCTTCAACCCCTCCCCCACACCTCAGGTGACCTCTCAGTGTTTCATGATGACGCGGTGTTCTGGGTGATGTTCATCTGCATTGTGCTAGTCGTGCCTCCTTTTTTCATCAGATGGCCAAAAGTGGTAAATTTTCAGTAATGTTACATATAGCTACATGTCGATGAGGAGGGGTGGAGGGGTGTGTTTGGGATGTTAAAAAGGGGTGAGCTGGAAAGTGTGTTTGTGTGTGTTTTAGGGTAATATAGTAACATGCGGAGTTGTGGGAGGCTACATGGTAGTGTTAGCTGTGAACGCCTACACCTACACCAGCCTGTCCTACATCACACTGGACGTCCTGAAACGTCTCCTCAATGACGACTTCAGCAGAGTGTTCATAACCGTGCCGCTGCAGATGATCGGTGAGATGACTGACACACCACACGCTGGCTCCGCACTACATCAAGTTCTTTTAAAAAAATACAGTTAAACCTTGGTTACCGAGCATATTTCATTCCGGAAATGGGCTTGTAATCCAAAGCACTCATATATCAAAGCGAATAATGGAAACTCCAATGGTTCGTTACACAACAGAAAAATATACCTATAAAAATTATTAATACAAAATATGAAGTAACAATTAAACAAATTAACCTGCACTTTATCTTTGAAAAGAATCATAGCTGGTGTAAGAGAGATGAGAGAGGGATGAGTGGAGGTTACTGTGTAAGATGATGTACACATACAAACGGAATCACGGCTGTCTGGCTCAGTGGACACTTTTTTTTTTGTGTGTGACTATAATAATGAACTTAACTAATGACACTTGGTTTTACCTTTTTAAAAAAAATATATACATATATATCTTTTATTACATTTTTCAACAAAACAACAACAGTGGTACAGGTATCTCGACAACAAGCAAAATTTTGTTATACATTCAAATGGCTATAAATGCTTAAGAGCAAAGACAAAAATAAATAACAATTATAAAGCAAGTTTAGAAAGACATAGTCATTGGGAAACCTCAAGAAAGTTCCAGAGAGAGGACCAAATTTGCCAGAACACCTCAGATGTTTTATGTAAATCATAAGTAAATTTTTCCAGTGGTAAAAGTATGGACACCTGACTCAACCACATATTGACTGAAGGTACCTGAGCAGTTGACCAAAATAATAGTATACATTTTTTAGCCAAGTATATACAGAAATTCAGTACACATTCATTCTTTATCACAATCAAGACCCAGATCCACTGTACAATTCAAAAGATATACTTTTGGGGACACAGCAAATATTTTTCCGATAATTTTTAAAATAATTTTGTGAATCTCTTTCCAGTACATTTAAAATTTTGTCAAAATCCCAAAACACATGCATCACTGTACCAATCTCCATGTTACATTTAAAACATAACTGAGAGCAATTGGGAAATATTCTATGGAGACGAACTGTGGTTAGATAAGTCCTGTGGATACATTTAAAGTTTTGTTCATGAACCGGAACTGAAGCACTTTTGGGAAATATGTTTGAGCAGAGAGATTGCCACTCATCACTGAAAATGGATCCAAAGTCCCTCTCCCATGTCACTCTCAAATAGTCCAAGATCGAAGGGCCAGCATTGGACAGCAATGCGTGTAATTCAGAGATCTTTTTTTTAAGAGTATATGAAGAGAAACTTTTTTTCCATTTCAGTAAGATCAAATTGTATATTACCTTCTTTTAACTGCAATTCTAAAAAGTGTCGTATTTGAAGGAATTTATAAAAATCTTTACTGGGTAGACTAAATTCCTGTCTTAACTCCTGAAATGATCTCAACTGGCCGTCATCAAATAAGTGACTTAATTCAGACACTCCTTTTGACCTCCAAGTCAAAAGGCCAATATTCTGTATGGAAGTGGGAAAATCAGGATTGAGCGCAATCGGAGATTTAAGAGACCACTTATTTGAAATGGATAAGTATTTTTTAACATCCTTCCATACCAAAGAGTGTTTGTTACAGTAAAGACACTAATCAGTTGTTTAATTTTTTGTACATTATTAATAAATGGAAGGGAACATAACATTCTGGGAAAGCGTCTTGTAGATTCTATCCCAACCCAGCGTGAATCAAGTCTATAAATAAACCAACTTACCATGTGCTTGATTTGAGCAGCCCAAAAGTATAATTGGAAATTGGGTAGCGAAACCCCACCCAATTCCTTTGGTTTCATTAAAACCGAATATTTAAGTCTGGGTTTCTTAGGATTCCAAATATACCTTGAAACTGAAGAATTAATCCTCTTAAAAAAATTCTTGTCTAAGTAACATGGTAGATTCTGAAATAGGAAATTTAATCTTGGAAGGATGTTCATTCTTATGATATTGATCCTGCCGAACAAAGAATTTGGGAGAATCTAACAATCTGATCAAAGTTTTTTATTTATTTTCAAACTATACAAAGAAAACACAAGAAAACACAACAAAAGAGAACACTAAAATATTGGGTGTAAAATAATTAATTTTCCTTTGGTTCAAACTAGTGTTTTCTGGGGCCATACCAAACAATGCAATAAATGGAGATGGCTCTACTATCTCTCCAAATAGTTCAGAAAAGGTCTCGAAAATATTAGTCCAGAACATGTAGATTCTTGGACAAGGCCAAAACATATGCAGCAGAGTTGCAGGAGCCTGCCTGCATCTATCACATGTGGTATCTACATCGGCTTTGATCTTAGAAAGTCTGACTTTTGACCAATGTAGACGATGCACAATCTTAAATTGTATTACAGCATGTTTAAGGCAAATGGATGAAGAGAAAATTCCCTGTATTACTTTGTGCCAGATTTCCTCTGAAATTGGTTCATCTAAATCTGTCTCCCATTTATTTCTGAGTAAATCTAAAGGTGTTACATACTGAGTAATTCATAAATCCTGCGTATAGTTTGTTTTTGTACTGATTTACATTCAAATACTGAATCTAATAAAGAAAGTGGAGGGCATGATGGGAAATTATTAGAATTCAATGCCACAAAGTTCGAAGCTGCAAGTATTTATAAAAATGTGATTTGGGAATATCGTATTTCTGTACCAACTGTTCGAAGGATGCAAAATTTCCATCAGTATAAAGCTGAGACAGTGAGACCAAACCCTTTCTAGCCCAAACTTCAAAAGCATTATCCATCATTGATGGAACAAACTTGTAATTTTTTGCAATTGGGGCAGCCTGTGGTAACTCTTTAAGGGAAAACGATAGTCTGACCTGATTCCAGATTTTAACTGAATGTATAACAACTGGATTAGAGGTCAAACTAGAGATTGGTTGAACAAATGGTATTTTGGAACACAATAGTGCTATTAGAGAGGTGGGGCTAACTGAAGCCCCCTCCAGAATTGTCCAAACAGGGGGATTGTCATTATTTAACCAGAACATCATTGCTCTTATATTGGCTGCCCAATAATAATACAGGATATTTGGAAGTGCCATCCCTCCTTTTGCACGAAGTCTCTGCAGTATGCTTCTTTTAATTCTTGGTGTTTTTTTGTTCCAAATAAAGGTTGAAATCTGATTTATTTAATTTGGAGAAAAAAGATTTTGTTAAGAATAAGGGAAGGCATTGAAAAATATGCAAAAACTTGGGCAATACACTCATTTCTATTGTATTAATTCTTCCACCCAATGAAAGATGGAGGTGGTCCCAACGCTCAAGGTCTTGTTTTAAATTAGATAAAAGAGGTGGATAATGGACTCCATACAAGTCTTTATGATCATGCGTAACCCAGATCCCAAGGTATTTAAATTTTTTGGGGCTAATTTTAAATGGAACTGAGCTTAAAGACGACAGACTGACTCCATCACCAACAGGCATCAGTTCACTTTTCTGAATATTAACTTTATAGCCAGATATTTTGCCAAAATCTGTAAGTAGAGTCACTAACTTCTAAATTTGTCAGGGGTTGTGACAAGTATAATAACATGTCGTCCGCATAAAGCGAAACCTTATGCTCCAATCCTGCCCGCTGAATACCCATGATATCGGCTCTCTGTCTCAAATTTAAAGCAAGTGGTTCCATTGCAACTGCAAATAGAAGTGGAGACAGAGGGCATCCCTGCCTCGTGCCGCGTTGAAGCTCAAAATAATCAGATCTGCTGTTATTAGTACGCACAGCAGCTAATGGAGACGTATATAAAAGTTTTATCCATGATATAAGCTTACGACCAAATCCAAACCTCTCTAATGTATTGAAAAGATAACACCACTCCACACGGTCAAATGCCTCTTCCGCATCCAATGAGAGAACTACCTCTGGTGTGCCAGGTGGAGAGGGGCCATAAAGAATGTTCAACAGTCGTCTAATGTTAAAAAAAGAATAACGAGTCTTAATAAACCCTGTTTGGTCAGGTGATATGATGGAGGGCAACACCCTCTCTAAACGTCGCGCAAGGATTTTAGCAAGCACTTTGGCATCAGTATTAATGAGCGCCCCACTGGTGGTGACGACTCCTTCCACTTAGCCAGGATCAGTCTCCTAGCGAGAAGGCAGCTAAAGGCGATCATATTGGCCTTGGCGTCATTCAGACGAGCACCACTTGGGTCAACACCAAAAAGTGCAATAAATGGGGATGGTTCTAATGGTATCTGGCATATTTTTGACAAGGTATCAAAAATAAAACTCCAAAAATTGTTTAGCTTTGGGCATGTCCAGAACATATGCAGTAGTGTAGCTGGTTCCTGCTTACATCGGTCACATGTGGGATCAAAATCCTCTCTAATCTTTGCCAGTTTAACCTTGGACCAGTGAAGCCGGTGAACAACTTAAAACTGAATAACTCTGTGTTTGAGGCAGACTGATGATGAGTAAATTCTATGTATTATCTTTTGCCACAGTTTATCTGAGATTTGTTCTTGTAAATCATTTTCCCATTTGTCTTTAAGTAGATCTAATGTAGCTGAGTTACTTGTGTTTAATAATTTATATACAGCACTAATCATCTGTTTGCCAGCTGGTTTACAGCTAAAAACAGAATCTAAAAGGGATGGAGAAGGGGACGAAGGAAAGACTCAGAATTACAGGAAATGAAATTCCTCAGCTGTAGATATCTAAAAAAAAATGTGTCCTGGGAATGTTAAACTTTTGTATAAGTTGTTCAAATGAGCCAAAGATATTATCAATGTAAAGATCGTATAATGACACAACACCACACTCAAACCAAACCCCAAAAGCATTATCTGTATAAGAAGGAGCAAACACGCAGTGCCCATTCAGTGGTGATATCAAAGATAGATCCGTAAGCTTAAAACGACGCCGAAACTGATTCCAAATTGTAACGGAGTGTATAACCAGTGGATTTGAGGTAAAAGAAGATTTGGGTTGTTTTTGTGGCAATTTAGCACATAATAATGATGAGAGAGATATTGATCCCATGGATGCTTCCTCTAAAGCTACCCAGACGGGAGGGTTGACTGCACACTGCGCCCAGAATAACATTGCCCTTACATTAGCAGCCCAATAATAATAAAGAAAGTTTGGAAGTGCCATTCCTCCTCTTTCATGGGGCCTCTGTAGGATACTTTGTTTAATACGTGGTTGTTTTTTATTCCAAATAAAAGTAGAAATCTGACTACTTAAGTTATTGAAAAAAGATTTTGTTAAAAAGATTGGAAGACACTGAAATAGGTAAAGGAATTTTGGAAATAATTTTTTGAAGATTAATTTTAACTGTGTTTATTCTTCCGCCCAAAGAGAGAGGTAGCAGGTCCCATCTTTCGAGATCTAATTTTGTTTTGGAAAGTAAAAGCTGATAATTTGCCTTATACAGATCTGCATGGTTATGTGTTATCCAAATCCCTAGATATTTGATTTTTCTGGGACTAATCTTAAAGGGGATCGAGTCAGGAAACTGTGCTATATCGTTTTTAATTGGCATCATTTCACGTTTTTGTAGATTAACCTTATAGCCAGATATTTCACCAAAGTCTTTCAGTAAATCCACAAGTTTTGGTAGGCTGTGATGAGGATCAGACATGAAAAGCAGCATGTCATCAGCATACAGGGAAACTTTGTGTTCCACCCCCCCACGGGAGATACCTTTAATATTGGCATTTTCCCTTAATGCGATAGCCAGTGGTTCAATAGCCACAGCAAAAAGAAGAGGTGACTGTCTCGTACCACGCTGAAGCTCAAAGAAAGGGGATAAGTTGTTATTTGTCTGAACAGCAGCCAGTGGGGATGAGTATAGCACTTTTATCCATGATATAAATTTAGGGCCGAAACCAAATTTACCAAGAGTATAAAAAAGAAAATCCCAATTCACTCGATCAAATGCTATTACTGCGTCGAGGGAAATAATTGTTTCCAAATTGTCAGATAGAGATGGGTTATAGATAACATTCAACAGCCGCCTAATATTAAAAAAAGAGTATCTGTTCTTTATAAAGCCTGTTTGATCAGGTGAAATAACACAATGCATTACTTTCTCCAGACGGCGGGCCAAAACTTTTGCTAAGATTTTCGTATCTGTATTCAACAATGAAATTGGACGAGATGAACTACAGTCAAGAGGGTTCTTTTCTTTCTTTAAAATTAAGGAGATAACTGCTTGCCGCATAGTTGGAGGTAATGATCCAGAGGAAAAGCTTTCTCGGAAAACTGACGCCAACAGAGGAGAGAGCTGATTGGAAAAGGTTTTAAAAAATTCTGAAGGATATCCGTCTGGTCCAGGTGATTTACCAGATTGCTTACTTCGTATTGCTATGGCTATTTCTGTATCAGATATAGACTCCTCTAATTGTGATGCTGTATCTACATTTATTGTAGGAATACATACATTTTGAAAAAAGCCCTCTAATGTCGAGGCATCAACAGATGAAGGAGCGGTATAAAGTGATTTATAATAGTGTAGGAAACAGCTATTGATTGTTAAATTATCAGTACACTTTACACCATGATCATTTTTAATTTCGGGTATAGCTTGTTTAGCCGATCGCTGTCGGAAGAGATTGGCCAACAGTCTACCAGTTTTTTCCCCGTGCTCATAAAATGAGGAGCGTGATTTTAAAACCAGATATTCTGCTTGCTTTGTCGAAATTAAATTATATTCTGCTTGTAATAATAGGCATTCTTTGAGTATAGTTGGTGTAGGTGACACACTGCATATTGAATCCAATTCCTTTATCTTATCTGCTAATTTTTCCCTTGTCTCTTTATTTTGTTTTGCACAAAATGAAATAATCTGCCCCCTTAGATATGCCTTTAAGGATTCCCAAACTGTTGAGGATGACGTACGTGGAGTTTGGTTGACATTTAAAAAGAACTCTATCTCTGAACTCATAAAGCTCACAAACTTCTCATCTGAAAGAAGCGAGGAGTTAAATCTCCGAGGACGATAGTTAGGTCCTGCAGTGGGTATTTGGATTGACAGAGTCAGTGGCGAGTGGTCTGATATCACTATGGCTTTATAATCCGAATCTGTTACAATTGGACAAAGTCTTTTATCTACAAGAAAATAATCTATGCGTGAAAAAGTATTATGTACTGGAGAATAAAATGAGTATTTTCTTGTAGTAGGATTACGGAAACGCCAAACATCTGTCAATCCATAGGCCTCCAGGAAACTCTGTAAAACTTTTGCTGATTTGGATTTGGGCGTTTTTTTAGGCGAACTGTGATCTAAAACCGTGGAAAGAACGCAATTTAGATCACCTCCTATGATAAGGTGGTGGGTCGTCATATTTGGAATCCGAGACAGAAAGTTAGCAAAAAAACCTTCATCATCCCAATTGGGTGCATAAACATTAGCCAGAATAAGTGGAAGCCCGTATACTTGCCCAACTACGATAATATAACGGCCAGCAGTATCTGCATCTACAGTAGTTGCTACAAATGGTAAGTTTTTATTAATCAGAATAGCAGCCCCCCTCACCTTTGAGCGGAAGTTGGAGTGATGTACTTGTCCGATCCACCCCTCCCTTAATTTAGATTGGTCACATGTGCGTAAATGGGTCTCTTGAAGAAAAGCAATATCAGCTTTGAGATGTTGCAAATGAAGAAGGACTTGTTTCCTCTTTACAGGATGGTTAAGAGATTTAACGTTCGAGCTAACAAAATTGATCAAACATCCATTAGCCTGTCTAGAAGAAACACCTATTTTTGTCATGAGAAGTTAATAGCAATAGTGAAGCTGCAGATTTACAGAGAATAAAATAGAGCCACGAAAAAAAGAGAGCAATTAAAAAAGAGAAAAGAGAGAGAGAAAAAGAGATTTCAAAAAAGTACTGCTAACTGGCCTGAACCCTAACCCAATCACCCATTAAAACCAACGCAACTGGTGATTTTGGCCTTGAGCGTTTGTAAGTCACCCTTAATGGAGTTCAGTTCTTCGGTCAGTGCACTTTTCAATTCCTCTTTAATAACTGTTAAAATGTCACTCTTGAGGGATAAGAGAATTTGAGATTTGAGGTCTTCAACGTCCATTTTTTCTGATTTTGAGGGAGATGAAGTAGCGGCGCGGCTTGAGCTCGTCTCACTAACGGGGCTGAGGGCCGAGGATGTGCTGGGCCTCGTGCTGGATGAACCACTGTATTTGTATTTTCTCAAGTTTGCAGCCATATCCGACACCAAAACAACTACTAAACTTGTCACCAAGTTATGGTTGCGTATTACCGACCAGTTAGTGAAATAAACTAGAAATTAAAAAAAGGATTTTAACATAAGTGTTATTATTCAGCGAGAGCCCGACAAAACACATCCTACTCCATGATCGGCTCTATAGCGCCCCCTTGTCTTTTTTTTAAGGATTAATGAAATAACTGCCTGACGCATGGTTGGTGGTAGGGATTTTAATGAAAGTGACTCTTCAAAAACAATAAAGGGGAAAGCTGTTCTGAAATTTTTTTTGAAGAAATCTGTTGGGAAACCATCCGGTCCCGGTGATTTGCCACTCTGCATAGATCTAATTGCTGATGCTATTTCCTCGACCGTGAGATTTTCTTCCAATTCAGCAGCTGTCACTGGATCTATAGAAGGGATATGTAAATTATCGAAAAAGACGTCTAAGGCAAGAGGATCGACACATGAATCGGAAGTGTATAGTGACTGGTAATATTTTTGGAAACATGAATTAATTTTAAGGCTATCAGTATTTTTTAAGCCTTGCTCATCATTAATTACAGGAATGGACTGATTGGCAGTCCTTTGTCTTAGCTGATGAGCAAGTATTCGCCCAGTCTTGTCCCCATGCTCATAAGACATATGTCTTGATTTACAAATAAGATATTCAGCCTGCCTTGTTGACAGGAGATCAAACTCAGTCTGTAATAGTATCCGCTTTTTCATTATGTCTGCAGAGTGTATATAACTATATAGTCTGTCTAATTCCAGTATCTCATCAGCCAGCTCTCTAAGGCGTACTGTGTTGTTTTTATTTTTTCTTGCGCAATATGAAATTATCTGGCCTCGTAAGTATGCCTTAAGTGACTCCCATATAGTTGAAGAGGCCATCCCTGGTGTTTGATTGATCTCAAGGAATAATGTGATCTCCGAGGAAATGAATTCGGTAAACGCTTCCTCTGATAGAAGCAGAGAGTTGAACCTCCATGGGACGGTAACTGGATTGTGTATTGGGGATGCGCATTTTCATAGTTAGGGGACCATGATCAGATATAACTATAGCTCCGTAATGACACTTGGTAATGAATGGAAGAAGTCTCTTGTCCAAAAAAAATTTATCTATACGGGAAAAAGTTTTATGAATGGAGGAAAAGAAGGAATATTCTCTGGAAGTAGGATAACGAAACCGCCGAACATCAGCTACACCATATGATTTAAGAAAAAGTTTAATTGTACGTGCTGATTTAGAAAGGGGAGATTTTTTGGACAAACTACGTTCTAAAACGGGGGAGAGTGCACAATTCATGTCACCACCAAGAATAAGGTGGTGTGATGTAATATTTGGTAACCGAAAGAAAAGATTTGAGAAAAATGCAAGGATATCCCAGTTTGGTGCATAAATATTGGCTAGGATGACTGGGAGGGAATAAAGCTAGCCCACCACAATAACATATCGCCCTAAGGAATCAGCCTCTACACTAGTCATAGTGAATGGCGTATTTTTCTTTATAAGTATGGCCACACCTCTAGCTTTTGAATGAAAATTGGAGTGATGTATCTGTTCAGCCCCACTCTCTCTAAGCCGGAAATGATCAGTTGTACGTAAATGAGTCTCCTGAAGAAATGTGATGTCTGCATCAAGTTGTTTTAAATGTGCAAATATCTTTTTACGTTTCACTGGATGGTTAAGTGACTTAACATTCCAGCTCACGAAATTGAGAATCGACCAATCTGATAAGTTCTGGTTAATTTTTGTGATCAAAGGGGAATAATTGGCTTTAAAGAGGTCTTCCAAACTAGGAGTAATATTAATTCCTAAATACTGAAACCCAGAGAGTGCTAGATGAAAGGGTGATTTTGAGATGGCTTCGGAGGGAGCATGCATATACAGAGCTTGAGATTTATCCAGATTGATCTTGTATCCTGAAAAATTACTATATTTTTCAATTATTGTGAAAATCACATCAGGAGAGGTGTCAGGATATTTAAAATACAATAGAACATCATCTGCCTATAGAGATATCCGATGTTCCTCCATGTAGCCACAGCCAATGGTTCGATAACCAAAGAAAATAACAAAGGCGAAAGAGGACAGCCTTGACGACAACCTCTACTTACTGAAAATCTGTTGGACAACATCCTATTAGTGTTAACCTGAGCTATAGGATTAAAATATAGGCGCCTGACCAACTCAATAAAATTATTTCCTAACTGTATTTTCTCTAAGACTGCAAAAAGAAACGGCCATTCCACCCGATCGAAGGCCTTTTCAGCGTCTAGGGATACAATGTAGGCCGATTCCTTGGTGAAATTTAAATGATCTATAATATTTAGAACTCTTTGAATATTGTCTGAGCCATACCTGCATTTCACGAAACCCTTTTGGTCTGGGTTGACAATGAGAGGTAAGACATTTTCAAGCCGTCAAGCTAAGGACTTGGCTATAATTTTACATTGAGCAAGCTAATTGGGCGATAAGATGAGCAATTTGTTGGATCTTGGTCATTGGCAATTATCAGTTTGCTTCTGAAAAAAGACAAAGATTCAAACAAAGGATTCTTTTCAAAAAGATTATCTATCACCTGCATTAAAATAGGGCTAAGCTCAGGCCAAAACTGTTTATAAAACTCTATAGGAAACCCATCTGGGCCCGGAGCTTTACCGGATGGCATTGATTAAATGGCCCTTTTACCGAGTTCTGATTGTCGTGCCAATACTGAATTATTTTCTGTCTAAAAAAAAAAAAAAAAATTTGTATTACTTATGAACGAAATATCAAATTTCCAATAGTTGGACCTCTGAACAGGTACACTAATATCGAAAACTAAATAAACCGGGCCATGATCAGATCACAGACACAATAGGGCCAATTTGGCAAGATCTCACATAGTGTATACAATCAGTGGGTATGAAAAAATAATGCAGTTTTGAATAAGATTTATGGGGGTGGGAATAGAAAGTGTAATCTCTGTCCTTAGGATGCAGCTCCCTCCAAATATCCACCAGTCCCAGGTCTTTACAGGTGTTACGTAAAATATGTGAAGATTTGCAACCCATTGAAATCTGATTTATCCAGATTCCCATCAAGCACGCAATTGAAATCAACTCCTAAGAAACCAATGTTTTTGCAGGACTGATTAAACTTTAGAATCACATGAAATATGAAATGAGGACAGTCCACATTAGGGGCATTTACATTACCTACAGTAATATGTTTTCCAAAAATTAAACCAGAGATCAACACAAATTGTCCTTCCGGATCATGCTCAACATGCTCAAGGATAAACGGGATGTTTTTATGAATAAGAATTGCAGTGCTCCTACTATTTGATGTAAATGAGGAAAAGTATATTTGTCGAACCCAATCTCTTTTCAGCTTCATATGTTCCGTATCTGATAAATGCGTTTCCTGTAATAGGTACACCTTCTTTTTTAAGAAATGTTAGAATTTTTTTCCTCTTAATTACATGACCACATGGCCTTTCACGTTCCATGTTATTAATTTAAATGAATTGAACATATTGTAAATCTAGATAAAATAAAGTTACAAGAGTGAAAATATGCAAGCAAAAGAATGACACTTGTGCCAAGAGATACCAAATACAAACAAACAAGTACCACAAATAAAACGCAAAACAAATCTATAAAACCCCATCCCCAATTGATGAGGCACAGATAATATCAAAAAGTCACAAAACAACATAAGAAACCTTGAAACAGGTAACAACAACATTATGAAACCACCAAGTTATATAGCTCCGTTATAACCCGCTCCATTGACACTTCTAGTATAAGTAATTATCAGTAAAGAATAACACCATTGGAAAAGGAAAGAAGAAAGAAAGAAAGAAAGAAAAAAAAATATATATATATTTTCTTTTTCTTTTTTTCTGGAGGGTATTGCCAACTCCGTTTCTTGCCTTCAGAATTCGTTTTCCGCTCTTTCTGAAAGTCACTGGCGCCGAATAGAATCGAAGCTCCGAGCCATTATGAGTGATCGTCTTCTTTATGGCGGCTTTCAATATCGCTTCCTTATCGGTGAATCTCAGAAACCGAACTAGGATGCTTCTTGGAGACTAATTCTCTCGGGCAGGTGCGAAAGTGGGAGATCTATGAGCCCTCTCAATCTCCAACACAGGGAAATCGACAGGCAGATCTAACCACTTTGGGATCGCGTCTTGAAGATACGACGAGAGTGAGCCAGAGCCCTCTGCCTTCTCCGGCAGACCCACAATCTTCAGATTCTTGCGACGGCCTCCATTTTCAAGGTCATCAACTTTTGCCTGCAGCTGATCCACCATTGTCTTTAAGTTAGTCACCTGCTTCTCCGTCGCTGTTGCCAAATCTTCGGCAGATGAAATCCTCCGTTCGGCTTCCTCCAGGCGTGATTCGGCGCCAGTGACTCTTTCAGAAAGAGCGGAAAACGAATTCTGAAGGCAAGAAACGGAGTTGTCAATACCCTCCAGACGACTCGTAATTCCATCAAGACTTGAACCATTGGCCTTTATTTCTGACAGAATTACTGACATGTCCAGGCGCGGTTCAGCGGTATTAGTGTTAGCATCAGCCGCGGGCGCATGAACAGTAGGCCTTTTCGCCTCCTTTTCTTTAGCCTTCTGCGAACGCGTCGATGTAAAAATGGGAAAATCCTTGTCAGAAGGTGTGTCTGACATGTTTATAGTCTGTTCAACTAAGTTAAGTAAGAATTCGGAGGAAAAAGCGTAATTTATTAACAAAGTCGAGCAGAGCAAAAAACTTGCGCAGCCATCTCACTCCGGGTCACGTGACCTCTTCCGGTTTTACCTCTTTTTTGAAAATTTTGCAGAAATGTGACTGCATTGTCATGGACACAAAATTGTAAAAATTATTTATGCACACACGTGGTAATGTTATAGTAAACAGTACACTTGCGTATGGATGTTGACTGAGACTGAGCATGGGAGACGATTACCCACAATCCTGCAACGCGTGAGAGTGAAGAACCATTGGCTCAGGTGTGGTCCTGTGATGCTTGACAGACAAAGCGTATACTCATAGTGCAAGAACTCACTCGTTTATCAAGTAAAAAATTTATTAAACATTTTTGCTCATAATGCAAAACACTTGCAGACCAAGGTTTTCAGTACATACATTTAGCATGATGCCTTTTTTCCCTTAATTTTCTACCCTTTCTGTATCTCTGTTTAGACTTCATCCTAATCAGTGTCTGGGTGGTTCTGGCCATGTCTGGCATCGTCCTGCAGCTGTACAGAGAGCGCTCGAGGCCACCATTTCCGCCGAGCCCTTACGTTTTGTGGTGTCAGGAGCGCGAGCGTCGCAAGACCAACGTCTTAGACCCGAGCCACCACACGCCATCTCTGCCCGCCCGCCTGCTGGCCCTCTTCCGACAGCTCACCCATCACCAAGAGCATGCTGGAGAGCGTACACCCCTACTCCTCTGAGCTCTGACCGCTGACCTTTGACCAGCCTGACCGTCACACCTGCTGCCGTCATCTGTACTGAGAGGTGACTTAAGAGAAGCATTCTGAATACACAGTCTCAGGGCCTGCTAAGTGACTTATTTACACAATTTGAAGGCTCATCTGACTTTTCAGCTAATGATCATCTCGAGTGCAGTATGATTTTTGGTTAAGAGCTCTTGAATGTAGATGAAATTGATCATGTGAAGTGGTGATGAGTAATTAAATACAGGTTTACAACATTGCCAATACAGGGCTGAATGAAGATCTTGAGCCATCTGAGCGAACTGATATGAGACCTCTGGTGTCCACCATTTTAAAAGTCAGAAGAAAGTATGAAATAGGAATAACTTTTTAAAGGGCCTGAATGTGATGACACCCTTGCGCATTTTTTAAAACATTGTTTACATAAAAAGTCAAAGAGCAACATGATTAAATATTTTATAGGATCGTTTTTGTCTTTACCCTGCCTGAGGAGAAGTAGCCCGCTATGAGAAGTCGACAGAGGGACTATCAGTTTATTTTACACACTCAGTTCAGAGATATGAACACTGCAATTCATGTTTAAAACTGATGATTTCTCGAGCAAGTAAAACTCCAAGGAGGGGTAAACCGTCACATGTATTTTAAAACACTTAATAGGACACATTGCCCTCTTGGTGTAGTCTTTTAAGCCATGTGTGCTGTTGCGTTCTTTACTGCTCTCACTAGACCTTCTGGAGGAGAATGCTCCTGGACTGTGCTGGAGAACTTCTCTACATATCTGTTTTCTCAACCCAGTAAATCTTTTACCAGAATTACCACTGATGCACCACAGCTACCCTCTTAAGTGCTGATGTTTATTTTAGACTACCTTTTTTTCTTGAACAGAAAGATCTTACTTGGAAGACACCATGGTGTGCACTTTGGGCCTTTTTGCATGATAAATTTCACCCTTTCGGAAATAATTACGAGGGTGTTTGGGTTTCATGGCCACATGATAACCACTTGCTTAATAATTGCCACTTATTTAAACACTGATTAACTATTGCTTAAACAATCTTTCAGTTCCATTACAGTCCTCCCCATGTGGGTGGTTTATAAATCCCCAGCCTCGAGTCCTGTTAGAGGATTGGGGCCAGAGGACCATATCCCATATCGGCTTTGGGTCCAGTTTCTTGTCTCAGGGCTTTTGTAATAACGTCACACGTCCAGGTGGCCCAGCATCAACACAGTGTTCTTGTTTGCAGTGTCTGATGTCGTTTCTTTATACAAGTTGCAATAATTATCTAAAGTTTGTATTTTAAAACTGCTTGCTAGTTCTGTCTGTTATTTATGTTTTTGCAGAATGTTTTGACATTGTTTATTTTGTAATAGATAAAAATAAAAGTTAATAAAGTTTTGTGTAATATTATTGTGTAGTTTGTATTAATAATCATATTTACATTTGAGAGACCGCGTGGATTAAGACTATGCTCCTAAACCTAATGTTATTCACACTGTGCAAACATTATAAAACAAAAACATAACTTATGAATCTTTGAGGCTGAATTAGGACTATGACATCATAGTACTTGTTCATCTGGAATACACACTCGTATAGGAGCTGCTTTCTTTCTCTCTTTATGGTTTGCCTTTAATTTCTTTTCTTTTTTAGTGAGGTCATATTAACCACCTGGAACACTTGCAATACCCTAGAAACCAACTACAGCACATTAGCACCACACTAGCAACCAAGTGGAATATTTAGCATCAACCCAACCACAAAATAGCAACACCTTAGCAATGATTTAGAACAGCCAGCAGGAATACCTTAAAAAGACCCTAGTGACCAACTGAAACATTTTAGGAACACCTAGCAACCAACTGGAACACCTTACAAATCCGTTAGCAACACCATGGTAACCCCTTGGGAACAATGGGTTGGTCTGGTTAAAATTAAATGTACTCTTAAATGGTTTAAAAGCTAACCCATAATAATATACACCCATCCTCTGCCTTTTTACTATTCAATTACCATATACTGTACATACTGGACCATTTCACTTTTTTATACTTGCTTTACTCGTATTTATCTTTCAACATTATTAAAACTAAACTAATTCTTGCAACCATCTACAATAAACAAGACAAGAAAAATTCCTTTTAAGCTTTCTTTAACTTTCTCTCAGCTCTTTGCAGTGACCTACTGTACATTATCCACATCGGTTTTGCTAGTTTCCCAATAATACAGTGCCGAGTCTTGCTGAAAAGTCTCAGTTAATCTGATCCTGTCATGTGCTTTGTCTCAGGTTCTTAACTAGTTTCTGTGAAAATCTTACCGATCTGTCCAAATACCAATCACGCAAACTCTGTTATGTAATAAGAGATCAGAAGGTCGACTGTGTATAAATGCCAGTTTATTCATTTCAATAAATCTCTCTCTCACACACACACACACATCTCAAAGCACCAGGTCTCAAGGCAGCCCTAAAAACAAGCAGAATTAATTTTACATCATCGTACGTGACATGTAGCCGTCAACTGCAACATACATATATTTACAGCGCTTAGACAAAGTGACGATCCATCTTGTAACACCTGTGGTGAGGATTTTATTTACACTGCTGGGAAAATGAGAACATGTTAGTTCACTTTAGACCTCTCTAACAGAATCCTCACACACTCGCTCAAATTGTACAGCAGATCTGGATGCAGTAATGAAGCTTGATGGCCATGATGGCTATTAAATAAACGAGCTGCACAGAACTACTGAGACACGCCGAAGCGTGAACATGCTCTTGTCTGTAAAGTGAATGCTCTTCAGTGTAAATGTGTGCATGTTTGTGTTAGGAAAAGTCTATTTTTGTCTCAGAAACAATAAAACACTAATTCTTCCTCAAGCTCAGGTCACTGCTGGTCACGAGCGGAGACAGGGAGGTGCTGTCAGACACGTCGTCTCGCTCTTCTCTCCTCAGCACCAGGAACGCCTCTCGACTAATCCCCAACAACTCCCTCAGGCCTCTGTTCTCCAGCTGCACACAGAGTAGGAAAAATTACATTCAGTTTTTGCCAACACTACGGATCTGTTCTAGCTTGTCTCTTGGATGTGTAATGAATTAAACACTTGCTAGTACAGAAAATAAAATCAATAACAGTAGTGTGCAGCAGAGTTATTACCCTGCCTTAAAAAGATTCTTGTCTGTCGCTAGTGTGAAAGCAGGATTAACCAGGTTTAAGGCTCCTTGCGCATATGTATTTATGTATGCGATGAGATAAGAAAGGTGTACAGAAATATGTATAGAACGGAGACCTCCAGCTGTTTGATTCGCTCCTCGTCTTCACACGCACGTCCTTCGTCTACTTCGATGGCTTTCTTCATCACTGTGGCCATCTCGTTTATTTTGTCGATGTGTGCCTGCATCTCCTGTACACACACACAATGTGGATATACACTACATACATACATACACATTGACAACATTCATTTGCATGTAATGTATATACGGCAAAAGGTATGTGAACACGATTACATCACACTCATAAGTGCTTTACAAAAAATATGATTAGATTGTAATGCTACAGTTTATAAACATTCTATAAAATTACTTGCTTTAAACTTTGTAGTAACAGTTTGGGGAAGATCCAGAAATAGGTGCAGAGCTAGCAACCCTGCTTCCAGAAGTTAAAATTTACATATTTGTTCCATCCATTAAACCAGCTGAATCTAATTAGCACAACTCTTCAGCCAAGTGGGCGAGAACTAATTAGTGACATCACTTTTTTTGTGCTACGTGGCAGGACTTTCTGAAGCCACCTCTGTATGGGTGTGATGGTCGGGGGGCACATACTTTTGTATTTGTGCAGTACTTACATTAGTGTGCTGCTCTTTGAGCTGCGTGACGATAGTCGGGTCATCTCTCTTGCTGGCCATGAGGAGGCGGAAGACCTGCTCTCTGTACTTACTCATGATCAGCTCCAGCGCTGACTGGTGCTCTTCTAAAGACGTACGCAACTCTGAAAACACAGGATACGGAGGAGGTTTTAAATCTAATTAATGTCATGTTTTAGGATTTTTAAGATTCATGAACATTGGATGACACACACACAGACGCACACCTTTGTTTTCCTGCTGCAGTTCCCGTATTTGCCGGTTCTCCTGCTGAATGCCCATCACCAGAGTAGATCGGGGACGATGCCTCGCAACCTGGTTAAGTGCCTCGATCTCTTCCTGATACTAAAAAATTTACAGCAAGGTAAGTAAGTCAAGCTTAGATAAATTAGATAAAAAGAACATTCACATATAATCACAACAAGAAACATAAAAAGAGAAAATGCCTGCTGTGTGAAGACGTGTGACAATCAGAAAGAGGTAGAGGAAGTGTTGTTATTAACCTCATCACTGACAAGTTTGGCAACGTTTTTCAATTGTTTAACATTGATGGACAGATCCTCAGAGATAGGCGCTTGGCCACCCGACAACAACTTAACATGTTATGATGTAAATAACATATGTATGAGTAACAAAAGTCACTGAAGAAAAAAAACTAAAGGGTGAAATATACTGCCTGACCAAAGAAAAATCCCCATTACAGAAGGGTCAAATTATTGGGTTACATCAACTAAAGATATTTGAAAATACTGGTACTGAGTAAAGAACCCTTTGCTGCATTATCAAAAGGACACTGAACCGTCAACCTTGTGGAAGAAATGTAAGACAAAAAAAATTTTTGTCAGACAAAAATCATGAATGGAGACCACTTAAGCACTTGCTAAACACTTTCATTTTTATGGTAAAAAATTGCTATGTTTAACAGTGAAAGTAACAGCATTTACCATTCGCTCACAATGTAATGAGAACTCATAGCATTGGAAATAAACAGATATGGCCATAAGAAAACCACTTGTTAGTGAGAATAATCAGGAAAAAAGGATGCAATGGCCACGTCAGGGTAAGAAGGGAAGCGCATAAAGCGATGCACCTATCATGCATAGTAGCGTCTAGAGGCAGTGTTATGATCTAGGCTCAGTAATGTTATGTGGCAATAAGCTGATGACCTGAATGTAAAGAATGACCAGGTAATGACCTCCATGGAGTTTTCCTTGCCTTATGGCATTTTCTCAAATGCACTGGCCATCATATCAAAGATTAATGTGACTGAATTCAATGTCAGAGACATTTTCTGGCAAGGCAGTACATCTCATTAAGGAAGGTGTAAAACTGACATTTTCAAGCACAGTACAATGATGTGACTCTTAGTCGAAGTAAATTATTTTAATTGTGCAAATATTTCAAAGAACTCTGTATATCCGAGCCAAGGTGGCTCTGAGCCCACTTTAGTCATTCCGACGGACATTCAGCGAATGGAACACCAACACCAATAACTTTTCACCAACTTGTCGACGAGACGCATCTGTCTGTGGGAACTGCATGCACATCCATTCATCAACATCGTTTGCACATTACAGGAACTTGGCTGGGAGTTATCGTCACATCCCCTGTACAGTCCTGACCACGTTCTAAGGCATTTCCACATGTTTGGGCCATTAAAGGAGTTCATGGGAGGCCAGCGGTTCAGACATGAAGCAGGCAGTCCACTCATGGATCTAGCACACTGAGAATGCTTTCTAACATGATGGTATACAAGCACCAATGAAATTCTGGGATAAGTACATTAGTGTAAAAAATTTTTTAAAAAAAGACAATAAAAAAGAATGCATTACATTTTTAGATATTATTGAGCACTATTTGTTTATTTTTTTTTGTACTGGTTCGATCCCCGGCCAGGCTCAATTCCCGTCTCTGTGTGCATGGAGTTTGCATGTTCTCCCTGTGCTTGGTGGGTTTCCTCCGGGTACTCCAGTTTCCTCCCACAGTCCAAAGACATGTAGGTTAGGCTAACTGGCGTTCCCAAATTGCCCATTTTTAGTGTGTGAGTGAGTGTATGGGTGTGTGTCTGTGCCCTGCGATGGATTGGCACCCTGTCCAGGGTGTACCCTGCCATGTGCCCCAAGTCTCCTGGGATAGGCTCCAGGCCCCCCGTGACCCTGAATAAAGGATTAAGCCGTATAGATGGTGAGTGAGTGAGTGAGTGAGTGAAGCACACCAAGCGTTACTCAATATTAGAATTTAAGTTCCATAGAAATTTCACAAGTCAGGTAGGACTGTCAATGAATCTGGAGCTGGACCGCCCCAGAGGCTAAGAACTATAAATCTTCAAATCTTTTCACTCTTAACAGAATTATGGTTTAATTTGAAGAAAATAGTAAAACATCAACAACCTGGTCGACCTTGGTCATTCAGAAGACTCTTTAAGATCTGTTGAGAGCAATACTCTTATTCTATGCCAATAAATCAAAGCTGACAAAGTGTTAATAATGTTTTAACAGGAAATATCACTTGCTCAAATGCAGAACACATTTGTGTGCATACATTATCATAAAACGATGGACGTTTATTTACTTCTTGCCTACTTGTGGCCTGGTGTCAACATGTTTTGCCCATATCTGGATGACTTGTGATCATGTTCCCTGTAAAGAACACTTCGTAAATAAATGATAGTATTCATGGTGTTCAGGACAGTAGTAGAGCTGGGCAACACATGTCAGACAGCACACGGTAATGGACCATCAGAGGATTACAGGTTGTTTTTAATGATGATGATGAGTGTGCACCTGCTTCATGGCCTCTACGCGTTTGTTCAGGACGGTGGTTTGCTCGATCAGGATCTCAGCGGCGCTGTCGTGATCCCGGAGCCGCTCCACCAGAGACCTGGCGTCTGTCAGCACCTTCTCCAGCGAGCAGCTCATCTCTGACCGGGCACACAAACACAATTTAATCGCATTTCAATGCATCTATACTAATATCATTACTGTTTGTTTTTTTGTCAATTAACTTAAACTAAACATTGAGACAAACAGTCCCGGTTTCTTGTTGACTCCCTGCTCCTGAAACCCAGTATATTTTTTAAAAACACAGTTCATACGAGCTAGCTAGTTATATAGCTAGCTCCTGAGCCAAAATAAACACAATGCAAATCCAAAACAATTATGTATCAGTTACTACTTATATATTACGACATATCAGAATGACTTGAGTGTATAAAATATCTACCTAAAAGGCACAAAAAATCATCCAAAAACACTAGCTTGGTCGAATAGGTTTACTTCCTGGTTGACGAGCTAGGCATTATGGGTAAGGTGTTGTTACGGCAGCGCTCCGCATGAGGGAAGCAGTGTGCAAAACAAGCCTCAATCATGTCTCGTTTGTTAGCAACAAGCTAACCATGATGAGTGGTGTGTATGTTCCCCTTAAAAACAGTGGGCTGTAGAATCAGTGTTATGGATTTAACAAGTGAACATGTCTGCATGTTGATTAATCTCAAGCCAATTTGTATATACAGTAAAGCAGTGCTGTACTGTACAGCTCATGCGCTGAACGACCATGCTGAATTGACATCATTCCCTGACCTGAGGTTTAGACTTCTTAAGAGTATAACCTCAACTGTTCAATTAATAATTTAACGATTGTATGTTGTACTAATTACAGCTATTCAGATAGCTGTAGTTCTCAAAGTACCCAACAGGTTATATTAGATATGCCCCGCTTCTGGTTGGAGATTTCGTCTCATTGAGGTCCTGTGTGGTCTGCTTGGGATGTTCCGCTTAACCATAAAGATGGTCTTGGGCTTGGCTGATGCAAACACATGTTTTCTGATGACTTGTAATTGTTCAGGGCTGAAATTCCCACAAACAGTTTTGTGCCTGAGCCTCCAATAACAAAAGTATATATAAGCTCTCAAGATTTTGTACTATTGCCACTTCAGGAAGGTTTTCCTTGACACTGTCCCCCACAGCTTGCTCATCAGGGACAATCTGATCATTCTGATTCATACAGTACATATTTTCTCACACATTCCATACTCGTTTCCCTAATTTTCTTTTTCGTTCCATTGATTCTATAAAGCTGCTTCGCAACAATGATCCTTGTTAAAAGATTTGGTCATTTAAACGTGAATAATAAATACTAAATACTTAGAGTAACCCTGCATGAGAAAGCAAAGTAATTGTGGTATATGTGATTATATCTATAAACGCAGTTGTGTCATTCTTTTGCCCAATTTTCCTTAAAAACAGAGAAAATAGACATTAAATTGATCAGTGACATGTTTTCCTTCCAGTGGTTTCCTAATGAAATTTCATGTAAATTCTAACAGATGCTGTTTTCGCAGTGGAATTTATAGAATTGTGATATAATGATAATATTCACATTCAAACATCAGAATGGGGTAAATGTGATCTCAGTGATTTGCAAAATTATGTGATCTGCAAATTATACAGTCAATTCCATAAATGTTGAAACAATTATGTTTTTTGACATTTGGCCTCTGTATATCACCACACTCAACATGGAAGCGAAGACAAGACTTTCAGTTTTAATTCAAGGAGTTTGATAAAGGTGTGCCATTAACCATTCAGGAATTACTGTAATTTTCATACATACACACACACCTTATTTGGGGGGCTCCCAAATAAGGGAACAAATGGCTGACAAGTAGTTGCTTGGCCAAGGGTGGCCTGGTCCCTTGTAACTCCATGACTATTCAAACAGATAAAAGGTCTGGTGGTGGATCTGAGTGTTACAGTACATTTGCATTTGGTAGCTGTTCACTCGAACTTTCAACATGAGGTCCAAAGATGTGTCTATACACACGTGGACAAAATTGTTGGTACCCTTCGGTCAATGAAAGAAAAACTCACAATGGTCACAGAAATAACTTTAATTTGACAAAAGTAATAATAAAAAAAAATTCTATGAATGTGAACCAAAGAAAGTCAGACATTGCTTTTCAACCATGCTTCAACAGAATTATTTAAAAAAATAAACTCATGGAACAGGCCTGGACAAAAATGATGGTACCCCTAGAAAATAGTGAAAATAATGTGACCAAAAGGACATGTTAATTCAATGTGTCCACTAATTAGCATCACAGGTGTCTACAATCTTGTAATCAGTCAGTGGGCCTATATATAGGGCTCCAGGTAGTCACTGTGTTGTTTGGTGACATGGTATGTACCACACTCAACATGGACCAGATGAAGCGAAGGAAAGTTAAAGGTAAATGTTAAAGGTAAAGGCTATAAGACCATTTCAAGCAGCTAGATGTTCCTGTGAATACAGTTGCACATATTATTCAGAAATCTAAGATCCATGGGACTGTAGCCAACCTCCCTGGACGTGGCCAAGGGAGGAAAATTCATGACAAATCAAAGAGACAGATAATCTGAATGGTAAGAATAGAGCCAGAAAGACTTCTAAAGAGATCCAAGGTGAACGTCATGCTCAAGGAACATCAGTGTCAGATCGCACCATCCGTCGTTGTTTGAGCCAAAGTGGATTACATGGGAGACGACCAAGGAGGACACCATTGTTGAAAACAAATCATAAAAAAGACAGACTGGAATATGCCAAACTACATGTTGACTTCTGGGAGAATGTCCTATGGACAGATGAGACAAAAATGGAACTTTTTGCCAAGGCACATCAGCTCTATGTTCACAGACGGGAAAAGGAAGCATATCAAGAAAAGAACACTGTCCCTACTGTGAAACATGGAGGAGGCTTTGTTATGTTCTGGGGCTGCTTTGCTGCATCTGGCACAGGGTGTCTTGAATCTGTGCAGGGTACAATGAAATCTCAAGACTATCAAGGGATTCTAGAGAGAAATGTGCTGGCCAGTGTCAGAAAGCTGGGTCTCAGTCGCAGGTCATGGGTCTTGCAACAGGACAATGACCCAAAACACAGCTAAAAACACCCAAGAATGGCTAAGACGAAAACATTGGACTTCTAAAGTGGCCTTCTATGAGCCCTGACCTCAATCCTATTGAGCATCTTTGGAAGGAGCTGAAACATGCTGTCTGGAAAAGGCACCCTTCAAACCGGAAACAACTGGAGCAGCTTGCTCATGAGGAGTGGGCCAAAATACCTGCAGAGAGGTGCAGAAGTCTCATTGACAGTTACAGGAATCGTTTGATTGTAGTGATGGACTCAAAAGGTTGTGCAACAAACTATTAAGTTAGGGGTACCATCATTTTTGTCCAGACCTGTTCCATGAGTTCATTTTTTTAAATAAAATTCCGTTGAAGCGTGGTTGAAAAGCAATGTCTGACTTTCATTGGTTAACATTCATAGAATTCTTATTTATTATTACTTTTGTCAGATTAAAGTTATTTCTGTGACCATTGTGAATTTTTATTTCATTGACCGAAGGGTACCAACAATTTTGTCCACGTTTGTACATGTGATTGAGGCCATCATTAGGCAGAAAACAAAATAAATGCACCAGAAGGAAATAAATGCATCAGAAGGATTGGGAGTGGCCAACACAACACTTTTGAACATTCTTTAAAAGGGATAATTAACTGGTAACCTCAACTACAGCAATAGGCCTTCATAACAACTGAAGTGAATGTCTGTAAATCTTGTCCATGGAGAAGAAAAACCATTTCACAGCATCCATTTCACAGCTTGTCATTGTCAAAGTCTACAGTCAAGAGATATTTATGAAGTAATTACATATGCTTCACAACAAGATGCACACCTCTGGCACTGCTCAAGAACAGGACATGTTGCCAGATTCTTTGGTTTGATGACAAGTATGGAGGAGAGAAGTATGGAGAATGAAAGAAACATGTCATGATCCAAAGCACACCGCATCTGTCATGCTTGAGGCAGTGTTATGGCATAAGTGTTAATAGCACTGGGTCATTTATGGCATGTTGATAAAATGCCATGCTGATAAAAGTAGCAGGATGAATTCTGAAGTGTATAAGGCTAACCTTTCACTTACTAATTACAAGACCAAAGGCAGAAAGTAACAAGAAGCAGCTGAAGGCAGATGTAGTAAAAGCCTGGCAAAGCATCTCGAGGGAAGAGAACTCATCATTTGGTCATGTTCCAGATTTTAGGTAGTCATTGTCTGGCAAAGACTTTCTGCCAAGTATTAAATGCAACTCTATGTTTGTAATTATATTAGTTTGTTTGATTATTATGAGCCCCTTCAAATGGGCTGCGTATATAAGAACATGGCTGTTACTCCTGAATAGTTAATGCCATACGGTTGTTAAACCCATTAAATAAAAGCTGTAAGTCTAGATTTTGCTTACATCTTGAGTGTTTAATTTAATATTGAGGTTGTGTACAGAGGCAAAATGGCAAACTATCTTTGTCCCTATGTATGGTAGTTATATCATGTTACATGTATAATCTTATATGCTTATTGGCTACATCAAAGAAGTTTATACTGCTGCCACCTACTATAAAATAAAGCTGTAAGTGCCAAAAATTGTGTTGAATTTTTTTATTTGTTTCTATTTCAGGTAGCATATTGTGTTCGTGTTACAGAAATAAATCATATATACATTTAAAAACTTTATATAGAAAGACTCTATCCTTGTTCTCTCTTGCTCTTAACAACAGCTCTAATGTGAAAACATAAAGACTGGCAGACATGTTCAGTCTGTGGCACACAAATAAATGAAGTATGGCATGTTGGCTTAGTGGTTAGCACTGTCGTCTTTTACCTCTAGGGTCAGGGGCTCAAATCCTGCCTCTGCCATGTATGCGTACAGTTAATTGTTCTTCTTCTACTTAGGGGGTTTCCACTGGCTAACATATGTTGTCTTAGTTGATTGGTATTTCCAAAATGCCTGCTTTTTGGTGTGGGTCTATTTGTACACTGCATCCAATCAAGAGTGTCCCCTAAGTTCCCTGAGTTAGGCTGCATGGCTCGTGTGACCCCACACAGGATAAATGGTTTGGATAATGGATGGATGGATAAATAAATGTAAATGATGATGGGGATCTGCCTTTGCACAATGTATATTCTCAACCATAAATTTGTGCTCGACTGCTGGTAAGACAGCTGGCTAACGAATAGGCTTAAACAGATCCGGCGTAATCTAATTTGTGTGGTGGTCTGATGCTAGTGCGAACAGAGATCAGTCAAGTAAACAGATGACTTGTGTTTAAATGCAGCCACTGATTTTTTACCTTTACATGTGGATGATCATGAGAGATAACTCGCTTGCCATTGTGAGCTTGGTTATAATTCTATAGAATTTGACAGGTATCTGTTTTTCCAGTAACCGTTTAGGTTATAAATGAGTTTCAAGTTAAGAATGTCTGTTCTTTGGCTTTTTCTGGCTTGAGTTTGGAAGTGCAATTTTGCAACTCAAAATTCTGTGAAGAAAAAGCTCCTCGCGTAAAACTCATTGTGCTTCATAGAGTTAGCATTATTAGGGATGATCATTACATCACCTTAACAAATACAAAATAGTAGATAATAATGATTTGTACAGATGTGTAGTTGCTGATGCTTTTTTAGTTGTAATAAGCCCTTACAAGCGTTATGCTGTGGTATTAGTATGCTAGCTGAATGAAAGTCATGGGGTATGTCTAGATGACAAACAGGACAATCATTAATAATCATTATGGACTGGAAGCCATTTTTTCCATGGCTATTTAAAAATAATTCTAAATATTTTGTTATTTGTACTAGTAAAAAAAATACTTGCACATTTATACTACATTCTACAGAACCAGAGAAGCATGTATAGGGGTTATAGCAAAAGCATGAGTTTGCCATCTTTATTATATGGCCAAATGTTTGTGTATGACTGGATTTAAGCAAGTTCCCCCTGGGATTAATAAAGTTCTTTCAATCTTGAATCTTAAATATGTGTTTGGCGACCATCCTGTTCCAAGTCTCTCTTTGTTGTTATAATGACCTCACTCTCCTGATAAGGCTTTCCACTAGATTTTGAAGTGTGTAAATTCAGCTAAATAGTATCAGCAAGATCAGGCACTATTCTCAGGAAAGCAGGTCTGGGATGCAGGTGGTCTCTTAATTCACCCCAAATTGAGGGGTTCAGTGGGGGTTGAGGTCAGGGCTGTGAAATGTTCTTTCATACCAACCACATGACAAACAATGTGGTCATGCAGCTTGTTTAGTGCACAGGGCCATTGTCATGCTGGAACGGGTTTCAGTGTAGGGAAATTGCAATGCTACAGCATGCACAGACATTCTGCAGCTATGTAAAAAAGAAATAGTTTAAGTGAGATTGTCAGGGGTGCACATACTTTTGACCATATAGAGTATTTATTTATTTATTTATTACATTGGCACATTGTGAAGTATTTCAGTCAGAAATGTAACTGTAAATGGGTGGTAACGTCGCTCTCAAATCTCTGCGCGCGCTCGTGTCCACATGCTTCATATCTCCGCCCCCTTTTTCCCAACCTGCGCTGTGATTGGACGTTTCGAAAAGCACTTCCTTCTACTCAACTGAACATTCCATGCACGCGGTCTACAAACGTTTTCCCGAAGATGCCGAGCTGAAGTGTGAGTGTGTGTGTGGGCGCGTGCGTGTGTATGCGAGAGAAGCACGGGGAGGGTGTGAGTGTGTGTATGTACAGTACATGTACATGTGTGTTTGTCAGCGTGAGCGTGCTTTCTCCTCGGGCTTATGTGGAGTACAGGAACGTTGTATTTCGGATTTCTCACGTATTTTATTTTGGAAGTGCTGATGTTATAACGCTGGTGAGTCAGTGTGTGTGTGTGTGTTTAGGTGATGTGTTTATGTATGGTTTTTTTTTCCATTTCAGGCTGAGTCATGTTTTGGGAGAGAAAGAGAGAAAAAGAGCTGAGTAACTGGAATAATGATATTTTTAAACTGCTGAAAGTTAAAGTAAATACAATAAATACTGAATTGTTGCTATGGAGATTTCAGTTGTCTAAAAAGTTTTACAGGATGTAGTGCAAATCTCACTAAACCAGTTCATTAGCATTTTAAACTGGGACATGTCTTACCTGGCTTTATTATGTTTTTATGAAAAATGTGTTCCTAGTTTGCCCACATTCTGGTGGAAGTTTAAATATAACCCTTTATCACCCACTCATAGTTGTGCGCGCGCGTGCGTGTGTGTCTCAAAAACCTGACTGGCTAGAAAACATAAATCTGAGTTAATTGTGTAAAAATATAATGATCTAGTGATTTATGCATTGTATGATTGTGTAATACATCCATAAAAACTGTAATTCAGATTAAAATCTGATGGTAGCCTGTGTATTCTGTGTTTTAGTCTATCTTCTTTACATCTGAAAATTAATCTGTCACTGCCATGTCAGCAGAAGTGGACTAAACCTATTCTCCATCTATACTTTTTAAAGTAAAAGGTCGAGGCTGTTTGGTTCCTGCTTCCTTTCCCACAGGAGGACAGAAGAGCAGGTGTTTCCCTCTACAATGCCGTCGTAGGAGCTGTTTATTTGAAGCATTATGAAGACATCTCTCATTCAACTAAGTGCACTGGATATGCTTAAGCCACTTAAATCTCTAAATAATCACCTGAATTTGTGTTTTGTTGTACAAAATAATGCTTGGTTTGTCTTTATAATAAGAGCACTATCAACTGAAATGTGATTGGGCACATGGGAAATGTGTTAAATGAGAAAAAAAAAAATCCATTGTGGATGAAAGCAGGGTCTGATGATCCCTGACATACGAGACACCGTCTGTGTGCTACCCTGGGGATCGTTATCAATCTTGGGTTACGGCTTTACGGGTTACGGGTTTATTAATGAAGCACCAGCTGATAACTGGCGGAGCGTGGCATAAACAATAGAAGAAATGCATCCAGTTTTTTAACTAGATTGTTTTACTTATTCTTTCTTTGACAGAGAAAACACAACATGTTGTCAAGGAGATGGTTTCTGTTTGCTTTTTGCCTTGGTAGCAGGCCTTGGTTTTCTGTGATCCTCTCCTCTCTTCCTGTCTCCATTGGATTTTCCTGGGAGACAGGAGTAAGAACATCCAATCCCTGATGATCCTGGTAAACTTGAAACCTGACCTCGTCCTTGTTTCTCTTTAGGTGCACCTTCTTGCGGGTTGTTTTTAAGCTTGAGTAGAAACTGCAGTTGAACTGTAATGCTTTTTGGATTTTATGGTTTACACCTTTCAGCTGTGGACCAGCATTGTGAGATCGAGGCATTAAGAAGGGTCTCATTAATCTGGACAGGAATAACTGTGATTACGCGAAAAACAGCTCACCTTTTAAGTGGATTATTTTTAGTATTGCCGTGTGGTTTGGAATGTTCTATTCAGCTTAAAGGGGACCAATTGTACAAAATTCACTTTGAGGTCAGATTAGTCTCCAGCGTGTCTGTGGACCGACAAAAACACGAGGGGGAAAAACATTACCTGATTTTTATGCTTTTTGAACAGGACATAAACAAGCCAATTAGATTTTCCCCTGTTGTGACCTCATATAAGAAGAGCTGCCTCCCCTGGCTTGTTGCTCAGCTCTGCTGTTTTCTAGATTTTTTTCCCTAGATTTTCTAGAAATTCTACGTTTTGGAGGAATTAAATTTGAAGTCAGAAAAATGCATTATCTGAGGGGATTTCAGCAGGGGCATTAGCATACACACTTTGGAGGAGTTCTGAGGCCTCTGTGAACTTGTTACCAACCGTACCATTTAGTAGGATCTTAAAACGCAGCATTTTGTCAATGATCGCATTATTAAAATTAGTACATCAATAAGCTTATGTTGCGAAGCGAGTTAGTTCATGTTATTACTTGCAATGAAGCCAGCGTGCGCACACACGCACACAAGCACTTCTACCCTGAAGTCTCAAAAACCCTTAAAAATTCTTTCCAGATGTTCCAATGTTTCCTTACTAAAAACCTATTAACAATGAGCTCAGATTCAAGAATTTGCACCTTTTTTGCTTATTATCTTGAATATGGCTGGGTATAACTGTAGTCCTAATTTTAAACAAAGGACATGAAGGTTTCTACCTACTACGCCTGTTTAGATATTCTGCTCGTCTGTGTGCTATAGGCCAGGCGTCTCAGCTGTTCAGCATGGCTCATCATTACTGAGCTCGAGGTTCTCGGAGCGGCAGCTGCGTCCCTGTTTAATTGGACTGTAAAGAGAGGGGTTTTCCTCAAGGAAAACAGGGTGCAGGGTGTGCTCCTGAAGGACACCGTTCAACATTGATCTCATACACACTAATTATGGATGGATGTATGTGTTTGTTTCGGAAACTCTAATGAAAGTAACTGACAGATCAATTAAGCACACACAGGCACATCAATCAACGATAGACTACAATGAGAAAGGAGGAGGCATCACATCCGTGGATAATTGAAGGGCGGTGGGGGGTTGAGGTTTAGACCCATGTATGAGCAATGGTGCATACGTCCTGGCTGGAGGGACGTGACGGGCCACGCTGATCCTCTTAAGCGATTACAGAGACGACCTGCACGAGGCGTGTGTGGATGCCGTGCTCTGCTTGCTCCCCCACCATGTTTACGCTTGCCATGTCGTCTGCACGCTTGATTCAAATCCCAAATGCGGACAGTAATTTGTATAGATGTTCATTATTACAGGATTATGATATTAACACTCGTGAAACTGGCATCTGCTTCAACACATTCAAGAGATTTTGAATTCTGGACTGAAAAAAATATAGGTTTTAGTTGCAGGCTTTCTTTTCTTTTATGCGTTTAGGTTTTAATTTGCCCCATGGATTCTCCAGCCGGGTTGGGTTTAAATTATTAAGCGATACTCATTGAGACATGCTTTCGGTCTTTCTTTTTTTTTTTTTTTTTCCCTTCTTATCCGTTACTGAAGGAGACTTTCCGCTCGCCATGACCATTGGCTCTAGACTCCAGCCTGGCATTGCTCTGTGCACAAGTCTTGGCGTGCTGCTGAGGAACAGGAATGTGTCCGGAGAATGTGGCAGTGCCCTGCCCAAAGCACTGGGTCATGGCCTGGCCTTTGTGTTGGAAGGCCTCTTTCTCAGCTGGGACATAAAACACATTTTGTCCGTCCCAATGTTTTTCCCTTTATTTCCCTCCACTCCATGACTGTTTGACATTTCGTGGGTTTCAAGTTCAACGCCAACCCAGAAGCTACAAAAAGTCTCTCTCTTCATCTCCTTGTTAACAACTGATGCTCTTGTTCTTTCTTTCCCATCTGTTCCTCTCACTAAATCTTACTACATTTTCTGAGTTCTTTTATGCTTCCAAGCTCAGGATTTCAGGATACTGTTAATGGTTAGTATGAGGTGGTATGAAGGGTAGGGGGCAAATAAATGCCACCATGTTCATCTTGTATTAGCAACAAGCTAGCCAAATAACTGATGATTATTACAAAACACAAGTACATGTTCCTAATATAACTGGGTGTATAGGTAAGAAGTGCTGCTGTGTTTATTCTTTAGCTGCGAGTAGCCATGTTGATTTGACGTCACTTGCTGAACTCGGGGTCAAGGAGACCATTCTCATTTCCTGAGTAGGGAATTGAGGGATATTTTTTTTTTTGGTGTGTTTTTCTAGTTGGAGTTGCATTACAAACTTTAGTCTCGTGGAGAGTAAATCCGTGTGTGTGTGTGAGAGAGAAAGAGGGAGGAAAGGGGGGTGGGAGAACAGGGGGTGAGGAGGGGAAAGGGAAAGCTGGGTGTAACAATAGGATTTTTGTAAACGCCTGGCCAGCATCTGTGGGTTAGATCTCCGATTCAGCCGAGGCACTTCATTAGTCCCCAGACTTACCCCTCCTTCTCTTTTCCCCCCTCTCCCTCCTCTCTCTCTTTACAACACTCCGTCTCTCTCCTTGCTCTGTCACTGTATCACCCCATGACCGTGTGCTTATCATCTGTTTGGAATACAGCGCTAATATTGAGTGATCTCCAGATCGGTTACTTTAAAAACCGGTGGGTCTTTACTCATCTTTCCTCGTCTCACTGAAGGAGTCTTTTGTTTGTTCCGCTCAGGTGAGGCTCTGCTCTGGACTTTTTTGTCATGCTTTGTAATGTGACAACAAACTGATTATTTTTGATCAGTGTGAAAATACACTTTAGAAATGCTTAAAGATGTGTGAATTTCCTCATCATTAGCTTGCTGAATTGTGTCATGATTGTTGCAGTTGTCTAGTTCGCCAGTTCTTGTCCTGTAGTGGGTGGGTGTGTGTGCACGTGTTCTGCTTTGTTTCCTCAGCTGTGTTGATGTTGACTGAACTGTCTTAATCCGCAGGGAAGACCAAGCTTTAGTTGCTACTCTTTTTTTTTTTTTTTGCCCAATCTTGAGCTAACTTTCGCTGAAGAAATGGTTCACATGCTCTTTCCATGATTATATGATGTAACGGTTACCTAAGTAACCAACATTGTGTGGTTGGTGAAGTAATGATGGAAACTGGACCGTTTGTGTCATTATTGAACAGATTACGTTCATATGATGGGGGATTTGGTGTGTGTGGTTTCTGTGGGTCTTGCTGTCTCTTCATGTCGCCAAAGTACTCCACACAAACACGCATTGGACTCTTGTGCTGTGTTTCAGAATGAAGCAGCCCTGATCGCAGCGATGACCGTGCAAGCTAACCTGCAGGTGAGGACCCGCTTCCTTAAATCTATATTGATTTTGGAGTAAATGCTTCAGAGGTACCTCAATGCTTGATATATTTTTAAATGAGTATCTGGGGATTTTTTTTACACTGCATATTAAGCAAGAAAAAACTAAGATGAATGTAATTGATTATTACATTTTATTAAAGAGGATTATTCTGAAATGTGTGTTTTCATTTAATATTGAAATTATTCCTGATTAAAAAAAAACAAACAAGGAACTTTTAAACCACTTTCTCCAGATGTACCACTCCAGTAAACACAATGTCATTTTGATTGGCTTCCCAGTTTAGATGTGATTTTTCCAACAAACACAAAAGTGCACAGGACAATCCGCAGCGTAACGTTTTAGATGAAAACACACACCCGTACAGAAATAGCGTGTAGTTGTGTAACGCTGTTAATCCGTTGAAACCATTGTTCCAGCAACGCCCGCTGTTAGAGATGATGATGAAGTAATCTCGTGTATGTGAGAAACGGTACAGTGTGTCCCAAAAAAATTACATCATTTGAAATGAATATCCGTGTAACTCTGTCCTACGCAAACACAGATTTATTTATAAAAATTCCAACAACATATTCAAACGGATTTAGATTTTATGAATAAAACTTCTCAAATGTTTAAAATGCGCACCGTGTGACACGACACACGTCAAAGCGGTAGTCCAGCTCCTGCCAAACGCGCTGTTGCATAACATTCTCCAGCTCCTCAGTGATTCTCTGGGCTTGTAGGAAGAGAGGGGGGATAAAGTTCCAGAGAAAAGAAAAAAATCACAAGGTGTCAAGTCAGGTGAATGTGCTCTTTGTTTCAATTATCACCGAAAGAAAAACATTGAACTTAGTTTTTACACATCTCGTTAAATTTGAGATAATTTGAGCGAGAGTTGGCTATGTTGTTAGACTATGAAATGATGTCAGATTTTTTGGGACACCTTGTATATTGTGCACAGATAAAACTTCCATACTGACCACTTTAAATGAATGCCTAAGTATTTTCTTATGATTTGTTCAAGTATTTATTTTAAAGAAAGTTTATAGCTGTGTGTTAGAGTAATGACATGACGTGTTTGTGTTGTTAAGGAGTGACCATGTGTCACCACTAACCCAAGCCTAAAGCAGTTTTTTTGAAAGCTTGCCTACTTGGATTGCAAGGAATCTGAATAGTTTTATAACTCTCCTTTACAAACAATCGAGGTAATATTACAGCTTCAGGTTTCGAGTGAAACTTTCAGAAGAGCCCAAGTGTTTTATGATACTCCTATATCCTGGGAAATATCCTGGGATTGATTAGACAGGTACAAGATCTTCCACACAACTCCTGCACCTGCTCCGAGGGCTGCTTGAGTGAATTCTGAAAACGCGTCCAAAGTTTTTATCCTCTGACTTTGGTTTGTTAGGCAGAATAGATTTAAGGAGTTTGTGGGTGGGTGTGTATGTGTAACTCAGCCACGTGTTGTGTTTTAAAGTCATAAATGTGATGGAGACAGTATATCTGACAGTGTTATTTACAGGCATTTGTCTTAACTGGGTTTATTATGAAAAGCTAAAAGAGTTATGAGGTAGTTTTAAGTTTAAATTTTGACTCATCACTCCTACCAACCTGCACAGGCTTAGCATCAATGAGACACATTATCCATCTCATCTGGTCATGTTACATTTCTAGGAAAACACCAGTCTGATACTCGGTACCAGTAACGGGCACATACCAGCGACATATAATGTTGGAATCAGATACCTGATCCAGAAACAACCGGATTTTGGAAGAGGAAATGTTTACATTTAAACAGACTTGACAGTTTCCTTTTTATTAATTTTTTTTGTTTGTTCTATTGGTTTTCAGCGTTTACCATGTAAAGGCAGTTTACGTGTGTAAAAGTGTTTTTATGAAGCTTAAAAAATTATTTAAAATAATAAGTTGTTCAAGATTTGAGTATTGCAAAAGTAATTTTGTGGCTTCTGTAATGTAACACTGGTGTGTGTGAGGGAATGCTAGAGAAAAACCTTACTGCATATAGTCTGGTGTTATACTGTAGATGTCTGAGCAAGCCATATTACGAAACAATAGAAGTTGTTTGTTAATTTTCATAAAATGAGCATGATAACCGGAATAAAAAAAGCTGCAAGCTCACAATAAGCCATAAGAGGAGTGGGACTTTTTCAAAATGCCTTGTGACTCATTTTACACAGTTACACAGAGTTTTTGAACCCCCTCCTTTTTTTTTTTTTTTAAACAGCCAATCTACATGCTAATGGAAAGACTGACACCTAATGTAGCCCATGGTAAAAATATTTATTGTTTTCATTTGAGTGCATTGGCTGGTTTTACATCAAACAGCCAGGAAGGCATTCAAAATAAAATAAATGAGCTGTAACTCATGAACCATACATTCGAGAAACTCATCCTTAGTTCTTTTTATTCCAGACAATCTATGCTTTCAGACATCATAGAGATTTTATTGGTAGCATTACGTATGTAAATATATTATAATATACTATTTTATAATGATGTCTGAGGATGATGCCTTTCGCAGTGTTTCACAAGTGGTTAAATCTGGCTCTATAGAACTGTGCTTCTTTCTTTTTTCTTTTTTTTCTTTCTTTGCTCTCTATTCTTCTTCCTCTTATCAAGAGCTACAGTAGGAGCAAATGAGCATTGACATGTGTGAGCGGAAGAGCCGTCCCACGCTGCACAGCTCCAGCACAGTTTCCACATTAATGTTTCTGGGAATCCCCGATTAGGGTCAAATTTCTTCAAAAAGCTTTTTCTTGCTTGTGTATGAATCACCATGTTTTGCAGTGACTTAAACAGCTGATGTGATTTATTTTTGGCAAATTTAGAACAGTTGCTACAACTTTTAAATTGTTTAGGCTCAGACTGTGGCTTTCCTCTCTCTCTCTCTCTCTCTCTCTCTCTCTCTCTCTCTCTCTCTCTCTCTCTCTCTCTAGGCTTGGTGTGGAGAGACGTTTGAGTCACCCCTGCAAAGCCCGCGCTCGCCCCTCGTCCCACGCCACGGCCCTGGCCTTGCAGATGTTTTTCAGTATGACCAGTGGCTTGCTGTACGACATGAAGCTACACTTTTTCCCATGCAGGAAGACCTCGCCATCTGGCTCACTGACATTCTAGGCAAGTACAAAAGTGACCTGATGTTTAGGTGGGTGGTCTAGTCACACTAAACCATCAAAAATTCATCCTGTGCTAGCAGTTCTCCTAAATCCTAGTGAATAAGTCAATGTAGAGTATGGGCGCCAGGCGTATACAGCGTCCCTGAAAAGACTGTGCTTTATGGTGTAGTACAGTATGTTTCTGCATGACCTAAGATATAGTCTGGAAAAAAACTAGCATTTTCCAACAATAGGCAAGCTGATCTGCGTCTTAGAGCTGTACTGGAAAATGTTGGACATAATAGAGGGAGTTCCCGTTCAAGATAATCACCTTAACATGCCTGTCAGCTAAAACTCTACATTTTAACATGCTGAAAGTGGTGCATTACAGTGGATGAAATTACCTTATTCTGGTTGTTTTATAGGAACAGTAAGGTTTTAGTAAGAGCAAAATATTTTTTTCTTTTTTTTTCTTTTCTTTTTAAAGTTATTTGTTGCTCATTTGCTAGATTGCTGAAATGTTTAATGAGTATTATAGTGAAAAGTAAGTGTGTGTGTGTTTTTGTGTGTGTATTTAAAAAAAAAAAAAGGAAAAAGAAGCTGTTTAAATATTAAAAAGTGCAAATTATCCACTTAAATCTACATTTAAGTGGACAATAGAGTACATTTAAGTTTACATAGAATAGGGATGTTATTAAGGCAAGTGCTAGTTTTTAATAGCAAGACTAAGATGTTTTTAATGCTTTGCTTAATCACATGTTGCATTTTATTTTTTGCTGAAGGCAAGACTGAATTTGGAGACAAACAAGAAAGACCTAGTTTAAAAAAAAAAAACTATTTTTAGAAGATTATACCTGACACCAGATTAGGTGATGTATGTGCAGGTTTATTTAGTTTTCTTCTTAAAATTAAGACAAAAATTCACAATTTCTGGATTAAGGAGAGTAGAGAACAGTATTATCGGTTGTACAGTCAGGAACTCCAGCAATCCCAAAATCATTCCTATGTAATCCACATACATTTCAGATGTCTAATATTTGCATGGTGACATGATGCCATTTTCAAACCGTGACATTTGATATTGAAACTTATGAAAACAAAAACTCCAGTAATTGTAAAAACTACACTAATGCACTTACTCCAGAGTTTCACTAGTGCTTAGATACCATCGAGGTAGAAGGTTTATTCAGTATGCCAGAACAATGATCGCACTGCCTGCTCCATGTCTCAGTAACTCCTGGTGTTTGTGAATGATTTCGTGTACAGTTCTCACAGACAGGTGTGTCTCTTCTGCAAATAAGCAACAAAACATTAGTATGGGCACATCAAGTATTAGTTATTACCCAGAGCTCTTTTTATACCATATGGAAACAGAAAAATGTTAGTGAGCTGAATGTGCGGTAAATGTCAGGTAAAACTATGACAGTTTAATATTTATTCAGGTTCATGATATTAAGTTTCTGTATCTGTCTTCACAAGGTGAAGAAATAAGGGCTGAGCACTTCATGGATGAGCTCAATAACGGGGTGAAGCTATGTCGACTTGCTGAAATTCTGCAAAGCAAAATTCCCAAAGATTGTCTCCTGGACAAGAATCGGGTCAGTCAAATGCAGAGTTCAGTGTGTTTATTTATTTATTTGTTTATTTATTTATTTAGTTTTAAATACTTGTCTAAGTTGCTTCCTGTTTATTCTACCAGCGGTATCCTATGAAGAAAGTGGCATTTAAGAAAACTGCTTCTCCAGGCTCATTTTTCGCCCGGGACAACACCGCCAACTTCCTGTCATGGTGCCGTCAGATCGGAGTAGATGAGACTTATTTGTTCGAGTCCGAGGGCTTGGGTAAGGGTGCAAAAAAAGAGAAACCGAGCTAGATGTATATATGCACGTGTATGTTGACTGCAAAGGTTTAAGAGTGTATGAGATGAACTGTAGCAAATGCATATGATTTCTCTCATCAAAGAAACTTTCACTTGAACTGGTGTATCCACTAATTATATTCTGAGACAGTATGTTTATTTATCAGGAATGCTTGATGTGCTCCTGTAGATCAGTGGCCATGGTGTTAAGCATTCTACATCAATCACTATAATCACCTCATCATATTTATAATTATGAGTGGAATGAAAGATTATGCATCCACTGTTAATAAGTTCCATTTACATTTAGGCATTTGGCATACGCTCTTATTCAGAGCAACTTACAAAAGTGCTTAAGTTCCCATCGCTGGATAGATATTGTTACCGTTTATTGATATTTTCGTGTTGGTGATGGACCAGACCATTTACAGTAGGAAAACCTGTATTCTCTTTTTCTCTTTTTAGTTTTACACAAGAACCCTCGGCAAGTGTGTCTTTGTTTGTTGGAACTCGGCCGCATCATCTCTAAGTGAGTAAAAAAAGGTTAATGTTTGCTAAGAAGGGCTCTCTACACTTACCAACTTGTGCATGTACATGAATTTGCAGTTTTATGATGTCTACAACTAGATGTGTAGCTAGATATGTTGATTTATCTCATCTTTCTTTTCTTTTTTTCAGCATCAGATACGTTTTGTCATTATATTCTTAGTGATTCTAAGAACAGCAGTAAAACCATGGATTTTATAACCTGTTACCAAACAGAAAGGTAGCTTAACTATCTAGCTTGTACATAAAAAAGCAAGAATACAAACAAATGAATAGCTATATCAGATGAGTGAATTTATTATTCTGCATCAAGTAAGGAGAAAAACTAAGGTGATTGACTATGACTTAAATTCAGTTAACTTAAATGGAGTTGATTTATTTGATCAAGTCTAGCAACGTTATGTGGCAGAAAAATTAGGTCAGCTGATGACCTGAATGTACTGAGTGACCAGGTTATCACATCTCTGGAGGTTTTCTTTCCTGATGGCACAGGAATAGTCTTGAAAGAGTAATTCTGGGATCATGTGGAATCATTTTCCTCACAATGTATCACAATGTGTGACATAAAGCAAAAAGCAGTTGAATGAAGTGTGGGGCTTTGTCCAGGCAGTGGCTTAAGGGACAGACACTTGCACTTTTTGAGTAAGAATTCTGGGGAGTGGGATGTTTTTCTTAGTTTTTCCTAGTTGGGGGTCAGAAATTGGATCACACCTTTCAGCTAAAAGCGGCACTTGTACATTTCTGCTGCTGCATGTTAGGTATGGCGTGGAACCCCCTGTGCTGGTGAAACTGGAGAAGGAGATTGAGTTGGAAGAATCTTTGCTAATGGCAGGAGATCCTGCTCCTCCAATCAAAACCTTTACTGTGTGCTGCCAACACGGAGGCTTCCATCATGCTGTGAGTAGTCACTAAGGGGATGGAGCAGGTATTATTAATCCTACATAATACTGGGAAGGTGTAACCTCATTCAACAAGCGAGTATAAGGCCAAAGTCATAGAAAAGCTTATGTGTTGTTGTAGTCCAAGATCATAAAGAAAGTTAAACACAAGCATTAAAAATTTCATATTCAGAATCACGTCACTATGGATTAATGTACTCTACAGGTTAGATGCAGCTGAGCTTGTTAATATTGTTCACATCGTTTAACTTATCGTCTTTTGTAGTGTGTGTGTGTGTGTTTGTGTGTGTGTGTGCGCGCGCGTCCATCCGCATAAACATTCTTGACACTTTCTTTCCACAGGACTCTGACACAGATGACCCTCCCTGTAATTGCTCACAGAGGTTTTCTATCGAGTATCTGGCAGAGGGACGTTACAGGTTGGGAGAAAAGATCCTCTTCATTCGGGTAAGATTTCCTCAGTGGATTGATTTTGTATCTGTTTGTATCTAAAACTGCATAAATTAATTATGGCATAAGTGAAAAGGGAACCTAGGGAATGTAACATAATTCCGCACCTAAAGTGTTCCAGGGCAGTGTGGTTTCAAGGGTTGGATTCTTGCCTCTGTCATTTTGCGTATTGTGTGCATCCTCCCACACTTCAAAAACATGCAGATTAGGTGAGTTGGTCATCCCAAATTGTATATGTGCACCCTGTGATGGTTTGGCATTTTGTCCAGGGTATACCCTGCCTGGTGCCCAAAGACTCCTGGGATAGGCTCCTGGTCCCCCTGCCTGAATCTCCATAAAAACTGTAACCATGAGTGAACCAGGATTGACTCAAAGACCCTGAACAACTATGATTTTCACTTTCAGGGCAAGGGATATTATGGACACTCTATCTAAAATACTCTTTCCAGATTTAAATAAAGCTCATCAGGGGACAGGGATCTGGCAGTTAAGAGCTAATTCACTGATATCTTATCTAGAGTATATCAGATGTACCTACCACACTTATACCTGTAGTGGATCAAAAACAATGAAGTGAAGTATCAGCTGAGATTAGTTAGTGGTAAATTTCTCATGACTAAAGAAGGAATAAAAGATGGACAACAAGAGCTTAGTTTAATCTCAGTTTGGTCTGAAATACTAAATGCTTGCTCCAGAGGCTTATAGAATCAAAACTCAGACAAATTCTAACTCCACTGAGTTGCTTCATTTTATTTCTTTTTGGTAAATAATTGCAATTGTTTTGGAATGATTAGCTTACTGAAGGTCATATTTAGAAGATGTACAAATTAAGTTGCTTAAACTTTTTCTCTCTCTCTCTCTCTCTCTCTCTCTCTCTCTCTCTCTCTCTCACACACACACACACACTCTTTTTCCAGATGCTGCATGGGAAGCATGTGATGGTGCGCGTGGGTGGGGGATGGGATACGCTAAAGGGTTTCCTGATGAAGAATGACCCTGATCGTGTGCTGCAGTTCACTACCCTGGAGCAGAAGATTCTGGCGTTTCAGAAAGGCTCGTCTGTCCCAGACTCTGTCCTCAACACACAGACTGGTCAGCCGCCCACCATGAACCCTCTCGCTGCCGTCAACCTTCTACCCTCCTCTTCCGCCCCATCCTCCTCAGCCTCTTCCTCCTCGACTCCTGTTCCACACACAAAACCTAGTACACCTGCCTCTGGCGCAGTTACGCCACGAGGCGTTGCCCAATCCCCAGTCTCCACTCCGTCCCTTCCAAGGAAAACCGCAGCGCCTAAAAAGAAACTTCAAGTGTCCAGTGTCTCTCCCAAGACCACTGTACTCTCCTCAAACACTTTAAAAAAGAGCCCTTTAGTCCAACCCTCCCCACCAGTTTTTGGTTCCCAGAAATCACCCCTTATCATCTCTGACCGGAAGCAGCGCAAATGTGGTGTTCCCTCTCAGCCGCGTAGTCCTGTGTGCCCAGAGCCCAGCTGCAAACAAGCCAAGCCATCAGCCACCCCCACAGCAAATGCTTCCCAGCGGGATGGCCGGCCACCTCGAGCACCTCTTCACACTCGTCCCGCCATGAGACCACCCATCTCCTCTGTTACCACACGTCTACAAACGGACACAAAAAAAGGGCGCCCTGTTTCCCCTCAACCAGCAGGCCTGTCAAGGACTCCTAAAGAGACCAAGCCCTCCTTAGCAAAAGTTTCAGAAGAGGCCAAACAACCAGTAGCAAAAACTAAAAGAGTGAACAGACCTGCACCAACAAATGCTAAATCCAGAGTTCAAATCTCCACTCCGTCTTCCCAAGTCTCCAAATATTCTCACCCCTCCAGGACGAAATATCCAGCAGGACCATCTACCAATGGGACCGTAGCGCCAAAGGCTGCACAGCCACCAACCACAAAATCCACACACACTACAGACAGAAAACCCCAAAGCAGCAATAATGGAGCACTCAAAACTAACTCTGCACCGGTCAGAGCAGTTAAACCGACCCCCACCACCACCACCCAAAAGAAACCAATGAGTCAAACTGGGGTCTCCAAGAAGGCAGACAAGCCCTACTTTGAGATGAACAGTAAAAAGAAGCAATGAATTTAATGGAAGCTAGACATTTGATTTGCAGGGTTTTTTTTTTTATGTGGCGGGGGTGGTGAGGTGTTTTTTTTGTTGTTTTTTTTACCCTTGGTATAGCACTTTAAGGTACAGGCCCAAGGTATTAGCAGCACACAATGAGTTAAAGTTTGTTTAGCATCAATGTTTCTGTTCTCAACTATGTGTTAATATTTTACATGTTTTATAATTTATTTGATTTAAATTTATTTGTCCCACAAAGGTCATGTGTGGAAAAAGGTCAAGAGATAATGTCTCTGGTCGATTTTAAGTGTAAACACTCAATATCCTATAAACTAGCTTTTCAACATCCATGTGTAATTGTGTAACATCAAGATGGTTTGGACTCAGTTTGGCATTCTAGATGAAATAACAAGATGTAGATTAATATTGTTTGTTTTGGGGAATGTCACTAGTAATTATTCATTATGATATTCAGGAGCAATAACCTGCATTAAGAACAATAATGGTTAGAGATTTAACAGTTAATTACCTGCCTGAGTATTCTCCCATAAGTAGTAATTCCATGATAATTGCTCTTTAACATGATGCAATGCAGTCTTATAACAGCAACCTCTTACAGGTATCATGGTTATCCAGTTGCCTAGCCATTCAAAAATAGGAACTACCTCTAGAAGTGAATACGAATTACCATGTGTACTGCTGATTAAGTGAAGCTCACTCATACTGATCAATATTAATGTCAAAATTACTGATTTTATTTTTAAAGAATTATTATTTACAGCACAATCCAAACCTGACTGTTTTAAAGTTGCCTTTATGCCTATATGTGTTTTGTTTTCTTTGTCAATGTCTGTTTGTTTCTTCTGATTTATCTGTATTTTTTTTCATAGCACTTTACAAGAATTATTTTAAATGTAGTCTCTAATGTCTGTAAATTCTTTGTGTCTAATAAAAGTGTCATTGGGTAATGCATTTTATTATGAGATTTTTTTTCATGACTAATCAGGTAAAGAAATACGTGAGAAATCGAATGCAGGAGGAAATGCTTGTGGAGAACCGTATCGAGCACTTCTTTATGATGATGGTGGTTGCCGATGCAATGAGCACTTCAGGCCATGGCGGAGTCTTGCAATGTGACCTGGTTAATCATTTGGTTTAACCAGTAAATGTGATGTTGGGGTCAAACTGCTCAAAATGTTACCTGGTCTGATGCATTTAATCTTCAGGCACCCAGTTTGCCTCACGCTCCTGTTCTTAGCTAATAGGAGTGGACCCTGATGACATGGTGGGACATGGTATAGCCCACCCACCTCTGGGTTTGAGTTCTGTGAAGACTGTGCTTTTGCTGTTCCTGAGAAGTGGGCCCACGTGTGGATGCTTTCAACATGCTTGATATGTCTCAATAATTGATCCATTATGTTAAATCAGTGTAAATATCACTGTCATACATGTATGGTAACAACTATGCTGTTCATATTTTAGACAGTGTTTGATAAATGTTAATCACTTTGTATATGGAGTTATTAAATGTCATTTCTGTCCATGTTTTTTCTTTTAACTCTACTGCCATCTAGTGACCATATGTTCAACTCCATTCTATTTTATTCATAGGGCAATATAACGATGGCAAATGTTGAATGGAAGCTTCACAGAAAAAAAAAGATGCAAAATTAGATTGAAAATTGTGTGGAAATATGTACAACATATAATGTTGTCTCTGATGAGCAGGCTGAGGGCAACGATGGCAAGGAAAAACTCCCTGAGGTGATTATAGGAAGAAACCTGGAGAGGAACCAGACTCCACAGGGAACCCCATCCTCATTTGAGTGATATTGGATAGCAGGGATTGATCTGCATTCATACTGTGTGTTAGGAGGCTGAAAGTTGAGTATAAAGGAAAGGTGTTTAAGTCCACTTTTATTATTGAAGACACGGGTACAAAACAGTTTGTTCGAATTTCAGTCTAAACTATTGTGTGACTGCAGTCACAAGTCATCAGAGTTCATGACCATTTTTATGGTCAAGTGGAACCGTCCCTAGTCACCAAAAGCAGACCACACAGGGCCAAATGTGTAATTGCTTTGTTTATAGGAATATATTAATGGAAATGATTGATGAAGGCTTCCAGCATTATTATAACACCACTTTATTATACAATTATTTATATACACTACTCACAATAAGTTATGGATATTGTTATTTACATGAGTGCTTTTCCTATTTGCTCTGAATTTTAATTAAATAAGTAAAAGTTCCCTTTGATATTACTAATAATGTATGAGAAGAAACACTATTTTCATTAGTTTAATATTTATTACCCCCAAAAATTAGACAATAACAAGGATAGCCCCAAATAACAAAAATTGACAATGTCAGTAATGGGTGTTTCCACCATTTGCCGCAATGACAGCTTCACAGCGACGTCTCATGCTCCTCACTAGCCTCATGATGTTCTAAGGCAATGCGTTCCACTCTTCCACAAGTGCTACATGCAGTTCTGCCAGGTCACGTGGGAGTGGAGTACGATCATCCAGTCTCTGCTTCAACTGGTCCCAGACGTGCTCTATGGGATTCAGGTCAGGGGACATTGATGGCCGTACCATATGAGGCACTCCAACTTCCTGAAGTCGAGCTGTGACAATTCTGCCATGATGTGGTGGAGCATTATCATCCATGAACAGAAAGTTGGGAGTGTGCTGGCAGAATTGGGGGATGATGATGGGTTCTATGATGTCTCTGAGGTAAGAAGGTGCAGTGACTGAGACATTTACAATAACCAAATCTGTTTTGTGTTGACTGGTGATGCCTGCCCAGACTGTTGCACCTCCTTCACCAAAGCAAACCCTGCAGACCATGTTGACCTCAGTGTATCGCTCACCTCGCCTTCTCCAGCAATGGTGACCTCTCATCAGTGAACAGGACGGTAGACCACTGCTGCATTGTCCAGGTCACATGGTCTTGTGCCCATTGCAAACGTTCACGGTGGTGTCTTGGTGTCAGTGGAGTCATCTGCAACGGTTGTCTGGCACTCAAGCCAAAGCGGTGGAGTCGGTTACAAATAGTTTGTTTGGAAACCCTAGTACCTGTCACATCTCATAAACGGGCCTGCAGCTGTGTGGCAGTTGCATAATGATGTCTGAGTGTATAGGACCTTAAATACTGGTCACCGTTGCGGTCTGTCACTCGTGGGGCTTCACTCCTGGGTCTGTCATGAACTCTGCCAGTAATTCTGTCATGAACTCTGCCAGTAATTCAAGTTCATGAGCAACATCTGACTGCCTGCCACCGACCCGAAGGTCGGAGATGTAATTAGAAGTAATGAGAAACATACATAAATCATAACTGCATATTACTAATACATACTGTGCTACTGAGTAAGTTTCTAATTACACAATAAATTATTAGAAATAAGAACTGTTTAACTATTTACACACAAATTACTGTCCCTTATACTTGTGACAGGAACATTTATTAGATACATTCCCAAATAAAAAATGTCATTCATGCAATGTCTGATTCTTTTTTCAATAGGCAAATACAGTATTATTATATTACTGTGCAGGTTATGAAAGTGGAGTGTTAAGGCACAGCATATTCATGAATAGAAATTATTGGAAGACTTTCTCAAATTTTGGTCTCTAACTATTAAAAACAGGTGCAGCAGTCATGACACCGCTTTCATGTGCACTATATAAGTATTTATGTTTAATGATTTATATTGTTCATGAATTGTCACTGTCCTGTTTTTTTTTTTTTTGTAGTAGTAGTAAAACCTCAGAAAGCTCTACTCTGTGGAATTAGGGTTAATATCACTATAAAGTGCCTTTGGTGTCCTCATCAGAATCACTTAGCTATCATGAACATGTTGAAAAATAATGAAATTCAAAGGTTTTATTACGGATTACCTTTAGACAAATATCAGTGCACTTTTAATTCTCTTGAAATGGGTTTATTTCATTTTATACTATTTGCCTTGTGTGTGTATGTGATTTTGTTATGCCCCACATGCTGCTCTGCTAATTTCACCGAATGCAATTAGTGGTTACTTGACAGAAACAGAAAATTTAAATACTTATGTTTCTTTTTGTTCTTTACAAATTCTTTAATAATATGTTATTTTATATGAATATTGATTTTCAGCATAATAATAATAACAGTAACATTCTGCACTTTTCCCCTGAAACTGATGTCCATCATGTCTTTTTTTTTTTTTAGGGGGTAACTGCCCCTTTGAGAAACTGGCCTGTGTAATCAGTGACATCAACACCAGAATTTTGTCTTTCTTCAATGGAGGGTGCAACAACTGCTCTAAGAAAATAAATTATTTAGAATTATATTTCCAAATGTATTAGGTTGTGTTTGTTGCTTGATGTTGTCAAGCTTAACACGTCCACCATGTCATAATAAATATAAGAAACTTTTCAGAAATTCAAAATATATGTTGTAAACAGTACACAATCACCATCAACAGCGAATTCTCTGCTAACTTTCCATCATGTCATCCATCATTAAATGCTAACTTAAGCAAAAAAAATGTCGACCCTGTCATCAATCTTTCCATGACATGTACAGGACATGCATGCATAGTTTTTGCCCCAATTTGGACTGATTTAATCATCAACAGATTTTCATGTTAACCAAAATATACTGTTGAAAAGAGGACAATGCATCTTTCTTAAAATGTACATTTGATAATCAATATGTGTGATAAAGTATTTTCTATGCCTTGAATTTGGAGACGGCAGTAAGCACATATTAAGCAAGTTGATTGTACATTGTTCACAAACAGTTAATTTATTAACGTTTATTGGACGTTACAAAGTCGCAAAAGCACTTTATAGTGATATTGACCCATGAGCATCCTAGCTCAGGTACAGTGAACGTGTTACAAGGTGTATCAATAAGCTCACAGACAGAAGCTGTCCGGATCAAAGACCCAAGTGGGTTTCCTCAGCCATGTAATACTTTTGTCCTGAGGCCATGGCTATTGTTTTAAGGAGAATTTCTACAGATTTTATCACGTTATCGGCAGTAAGAAATTATATTACACCTTTTTATTTTATTTATTTAAAATAATTTTATATGGTTGTCTAGTAAACTGTATACTGACTCTCTGGCGACCTCTGTAGGGAGAAAATATCTGTATTTGCATTTATGAGGAGATCAAACAATTGCGATGAGATAGTTCAGAACATCCAAGTCAGTGTGAATGTTGTGGAAATGTGCATTTAGTGCAAAATAATGTGAGACTTTTTACACTCAGACAAATTTCCACTGAGAACCTAAAGAGGCTCTTCGTTTAATCCACTTTATTTTCAATGATTGCATATTTAACAGTTAAATGCATACACTTATATGAATGAATGAATGGATGGACGAATGAGTGAATGAATGAATGAGTGAGTGGGTGATGTTGCATCAGGCTGGTGGTGTTGTATGGATGACATGTTAACACACAACTAGCTAGTAAAATAGCTGGCAAGTTAAGAGGAACTGAAACATGGCAACAGAAACAAGGCCGTGTTAAAATGGAACTTAATTAACTAATTAGTAACTAACCAGCAAACTGTTGTATCTCAGAAACACCCTGAATCCGTCGCCTGGCCCTATCCTAACCGTATACTCTGGTCTAATCTAGGGTAAATAACCCAGAGAGCCGCAGCACGGCCCAGCGTTCACATCCCGAATCTCCGGCGCCCTGGTTTCACCCAAACACACGTCATAGACACTGTGTAAATGTGCCGTGTTTCTGCCCGACTCGGACAGGATTCGGTGTCAAAACAGAGCGCATGCCTGATTTTCTTTCTTTAAAAACAAAACGAGGGGGGAAAAAAGAAAGCTCGCGCGAGCTGTGTGTGCTCAGCTAGTGAACTAGTGTGCGCGCGCGCCTGCTAAAGCCCTACGTTGTTGCTGCGGCCGCCGCGGATCAGCGCGCAACAGCGTTCGGTCGGCGCGAAAGGTTCGGCAAAAAGTCTGCTCGTTATAATTCCGCCGTGAAAAGTTGATTCAAAGTAAGTCCTGAGTCACGTCAGTGTGACAAAATGGGGTCTTTTGATGTTGCTCTCCGCCATTTTGTGACAGCGCTCACAGGGGTACAGCCGTGTAATGGTTGAAACAGTAGTAACCCCGGCTAGTGGCTAATACCATATCCGCCTGGTGTTAGGGAACAGGGACGGGGACAAATTCCCGTTTAATCCAAACACACAGCGCTTCTCTTCTCTCCTCTTCCTTTCATCATTTGTAAATGATTAAAAACGGCTACTGGCGCATGTTGGTTTAGATACTTATATACCAAACAAAAACTTTATAGCATTTAATAATATTGAGCTTACGGACATGTGTATAAACAATATTAATAAAGTATATTAATCGTTTAAAACAAAAATTAAACATTGGAAGGAAATACAGTAAAGCATTACCTACATACGATTTAACTTATCTAAAACATAAGTTTTACACTATTTAAAATTATATGATTATGTGTTTTACTTCAATTTAAGTGAACCAATAGGGAATGTTACATCGTCATATTCCTAAGGTTGATGATTTGGTGGGTAATGTATACTCATTGCTCTGTGTGTGTGTGCGCCCCCAACCCCCCTCGTGGTCGCTGCGTTATCACTTTGTTCCGTTTTAACGGATGTCGGAAGTTTAAAGACGAGCCCTTGGAGAAGAAAAACCCGAACACACTCTATTGTTCAGTCGAAGCGCGGTTAGCCGGAGTCGCACTGCGTTTTACTGCCTGTAGAGGGCGCTGCAGTGCGGCCGAAGCTTTTTTCCCCGCGGCCTCTCGGCTCTTTTTGTCTGAGAGAGAGTGGCTGCCGCTTCACACACACTGAGCGTGTGTGTATGTGCGCGCGCGCGCGAGTGATCCGCGCACACACACTGTCAGATCCACTCCAAACCCGAACACGGCCGTTTGAAATCGATCGTCTCTGGACCATGACGGTTTCAGCGCGCCGTTAGAGCTGGGTGTTTGGGTGAACTTGGGATCGGGCTCGTTTTTTTTTTTCCTGTTTGGTAGCCGTGTGTGTTGTGTGTGTTGTGTTGTGTGTGTATGTGTAACAGACCTTATTAGCGAGCTGGCGCTCTTCTCCCCATCTGCCATTTCTTTAACTTTTTTAAACCGCTCAGCGTGGCGAGGGACCGCGCGCCGCCGGACTATGGGCTCCCCGGTGTCTTAGGGAGACAGCGCGCGTGGTTTGGGCCGGTTCTGCGGATCGACATGATGGCAAATTCGACGGGGAAAAATGTACCCGAGCAGCGGAGGAAAGGACTAGCTTTCCTGGACGAGCTGCGGCAATTTCACCAAAGCAGAGGGTGAGAGAGATTCTTAAATATATACACATTTATAAGTTCAAACCGCGCTCGTGCAGGCGAGTCGGTACGATTAGAGAGGCTCGTGAGGGCTTCCCCGTGCTCACTGAAGTGTTTTTTTCTCCGCAGATCGCCGTTTAAGAAGGTCCCGGTGGTCGGGGGAAAGGAGCTGGACCTGAGCGCTCTGTATGTCAGAGTCGTGTCTTTAGGCGGCTTCGCGAAGGTGAGAGCTGCATCCCGGATTCAACAAAAACTAACCGACAGTCCGCTCTCTCCCGGCACGTGCCGGAAAAACCGAGCTCCGAGCTAAAAACCGTGCACTTTGTGTGTGTGTAGTTTGGGCGATCATGGCCTCGCTATCGGCCGGCTGTGTGCTAGTACAGCTTGTTGTGTGTGAGAAAGAAGAGAGCAGCGCTGAATCGAGCGAGAGTCCGGACGTTAGCGGCTCTAGCAGAGTGTGTGCGAGAGTGAGAGTGCAGTGTGAAGAGCGGCTCGGACGGAGCGGGCACGGTTTTACCCTCCATCACCGAGCCGCGGGGCTTCCTTCATCTCTCTGCCCGCTCTCCTCTCGAGGAAGTGGGGGAAATTCGCCATGGCTGGCCGGGGCTTCGAGGCTAAGGGCTGAGATGTAGGCCTCACACACACACACGGGCCTGCTCACTCAATACTGTAAATAACTCACTAAAATCCCCCCGCCGCTGGCTCTGAGCTGCACCGGGGCTGCCCTGCTCGGAAACCGGGAGCCCTCTGTGCACTTAGCACGCGCGAGGTGGCGTTTAAAGGTGAAATAAAAGTAGCGTTAGCCGGCAATGCTAACTAGAGGTTAGCAAGCTACCTGATTCAGACTGGTAACCGGCTATACCGAGCTCAACACACACTCTCTCTCACACACAGGGTCGTCCAGACCCACAGAGGAACCGACTTATTTTGAAATCTTATAGACGGACTTTTCCGTTAAGTGTGTGTGTTTCCTTTTATTTCTCAGGTGTCGGATAAAAACCAGTGGTCGGAACTTGGAGAAGAGTTTAATTTCCCCAGGAGTTGCTCGAACGCTGCTTTTGTTCTGAAGCAGTACTACCTGCGGTGAGTTTCCTCCTCATCCAGCACTCTCACACACTTTCACACACACGCGGCTTGTGTTTACATCCTCACAGCTTCTGAACCGGCGTGCACGCGCTCTCTCGGCAATACACAACGCTACACAATAACGTATTAACACTAGGCAACACTACACAATACTGTATTAACAATACACAACAGTGTATTTACACTACACTATAAAATACTGTATTAACACTAGACAACACTACACAATAACGTATTTACAATACACAACACTATTTACACTACTCAACACCACACAATACTCTATTTTCAATACACAACACTACACAATTCTTTATTTTCAATACACAACACTACACCACACAATACTCTATTTTCAATACACAACACCACACAATACTCTATTTTCAATATACAACACTACACAATACTCTATTTTCAATACACAACACTACACAATACTCTATTTTCAATACACAACACTGTACTTGCACTACTCAACACTACACAATATTGTACTTGCACTACGCTGTAGTTACACTATAACAACAGTGTACTCACTATACAATATCCACACCACACAAGGATATACAACACTGTGGTTATACTACACAGCCTTGTTCTTAAACTGCATAGCACTGTATTTACACTACAAAATACTGAATAACACTGCACTTGCACTACACAATACTCTGCTTACCCTGTATTTACACTATACAATAAATACTAAATCACTGTACTTGCATTGCACAATACTGAACAACACTGTACTTACAACACAATATCAAGCATTGTACTTGCACTGCACAACTTGTACCACAAAAATACTGCACAGCTCTACATCACTGAACACTGTACTAGCAGTACACAACTACATCACTAAACACTACTTGCACTACAAATCAGTATTCCAATGGACCAGAACACTTACACTACACAGTATTAATACAGCACAATACTACCGAGCTCCCTACTTACAATACACTATACTGCATAACACTGCACACTATACTAACATGCCGGAGCACTACACAACACTGTACGTTCAGCACACAACATTGTACTAACACTCCATAATACTATGTTGTAGAATGCTGGACCTACACTATACAACACGGTAATAACACAGCACGACACTGTACTCACATTATACAATGCTACACAACACTGTACTCACCGTATACAATACTACTCAGTACAAAATATGGTACAACAACTACAGAGCACTACACAACACTGTTCTTGCACTACACAACACTTTTACATGCTCTGTGCTCATTTCTCAACATGACACAACAATGTACAAAAACTACACAACGCTACTTTGCTTGGGAGCCCCACTACAGTTACACTACGCAGCGCTTACTCTAGACTTACACATATACTCTCTGCTCAGGAACCCGCAATTCACACCACTACACAACACTTTGCTGACACTACACAACGCTACACTTGCACTACAGACCAGATTCGGCACTGAAGCTGAATTTAACGGGCACACACCACCGTATTGTCTGATGAAGGATCCTTTATGATGTTGTGTTATTGTGTAGAAGTGGATATTTATCCTAAAATCCTGAGAGCGATGCTAACCCTCGGGTCTTGCAGCCTCACCTGTTGCCTCTGTGTGTTTTGTTTTCCATGCTTTATGAACTTCTTTGTGCCGCGTAGTGTAGAGTGCGATAAAAAAAAAAAAAAAAAAAAATACAAGAACACAAACATGCATGACTGGCTGTTTGCCATAGTCTCTGCGTAACACACTCCAGTGAGCGAGGTGAGACCTGCAGGGCTGAAAGTGTGCCGGCAGTGCGGGGAGTTTTGGCTGCACCTGCCATGTGGTAGGTTAGAGTGTAGCATAATTACCCTCCAGTACACAAACACGCTGTGTCGCTCTCTGCCCCGAACTCATCCTCCACTTCATAAAGGTGTCAGTAAGAACGAGGGAAAGGGAACTCTTGCATAAAATAACTGTACAGAGGCAAAGGATGTTCCAGTTTATCTCCTACTTGTTGTAGAGTGTTTCAGTGATTGCTATTTGGATTGTGGTTTATTTATTTATTTATTTATTTATTTATTATTTATTTTTTTATAATATATTTTAATCAGGTCAGGTCTCAACCAGAGAGCGCTGTACCATGTACATCAGCTGTTATCTTGTTTTGAGCTCAAACCCAAGGATTTATCTGAACATTGGTTCGAATAGTGCAGTTAGAAATCGCATCAGCAGGAAAAAAAAAAAAACGGATAATGTTTTGTGGAATTGAAAGAAGCCCAAACCTAAGATGTGTTTTTTTTTGTTTCAAAGTCTCAGCGTCTGGACTAAAGATGCTGTCAGGCACGTTGTGTTGTAAAGTTATCCACCTGTTATCATGATTGAACTGAAGGTGAGGTTAACATTGTTTTATTTGCTATTTGTTATTAAATAATTCAGAGAAAACGAGTAGTAATTTCAGTATGGACCCAAGCAGGTATTTGATCACACAAATTTATTGCAGGTTATATACACATCCTCAGGAAGGTACGAGTTGATAAATAAACATTGGCAAACATCCTCTTAATGAGATTATTTGTTCTTGACCTGGACAAAAACATTTGAATATAGCATGCTGTATTTAATAGTTAAATAACACAGTTAAAATCGCAGTTGCAATATACATCAGAAAAATCACAATGTGTGTGTTTTTTTTATTTTATTATATATATATATTTATTTATAAAATTGTGCAGCCCTAGAAACGAGGCTTTTGTTTCAACAGGTGTATTGGTCTGTGTGAACCTGGCAATAACTCTGCGGGCTTTAAACAGAGAATTGTATTAAAGGTTGTATGCCTTGTCTAACATCAGTTGCACTTAAAGCTAGCTTGCTGATGCATTTGTTAAAACAAAAATTGATGGAGTAGAAGTTTCAACCAGGAGTTATTGATGCATATATTAATAATAGTGACATAGCATGTTTTACTTTAACTTTTTCAGTTTAAAAAAAAAAAAAAAGAAACACATGGTCATAAAGAAACAATCCTACTTGTTTTTATGAGAATTCTGACTAGTGTGGCTCGTAGCCTTCCTTCATGTGGGCTTGGGTGCGTGAAGCTTGGTCAGCGGCGCAGTTTAGACCAGGGTTCTGATTCGGTGTATGTAGATGTGTAGGTAGGTCCTTATACAGCCTTTCCTGGCTGGTAATTAGATGACGGGGCTTTGTATCTTCCTTGTTCAGTAGCCGACCTCAACCAGGCGTCTTCCGGATCACCCAGGCTTCCAAGAGAAACGAACCAAACATATGGTCATATAAAGTTAAAGAATTTTCCTGTTGTAATGATCTCGTCTGTAAGCTCTTCCTCTTGCACACGGAGCTATCTTTCTGTCAGACGTTAGAATTTTTATCAGTTCATTTAATCAACTCATTATCAGTATCACATGCTTTATTAAAGGGGAAAACCACACACTGTGGCCATGCAGTCTGACTCCAGCAGGGGGTGGTGTGTGTGTGTGTGTGGGGTGTGCTTTTTATTTGCTGTTGATTTTAAGTGATGTGAAAGATGAGATGTGGCGTTACGGGTCTGAGAGAAAACGAGACACCTTTCAACCTGAAAATGTCCCGGGCTTGTCTGTGGGAAGTACATGATCAGTGGAGAGGTTAAATTCTTTCAGGGACGTTGCTTAACAAAACAAATGGCGTGCTCCAGGAAAGATCTGATTTGCATACGCTGCTTTCACTAGGCCATAGGTGCACGGCATACCCGCGTTGTTGGTTAAGAGGACAAAGAGTTTATCTTGCCTCGCCTCGTATCGCCTTGCCTCATTTTGAGAAGGAAATGCAAGAGAGTGGTATGAGTTGGCTCATGTGTTATAGTGTGTGTGAAAAGCGAAAGAGAGATGCGCGTGGTTAGTGTATGAGGTGCAGTGTCTAGTCAGTGTATGAGGGATTACCGTGGCTGTGCATGTGAAGGGAAACCTCATTTCAGGAGATTGCCTTGGTGAGTCACACACACATATGCTGTGTTATTTTGTACATTAGTGGGTGTACTATTCCCATAACACTGATTTAAAATTTGTATGACTGTCTCATTGATGGAGTAGACTTAGCGATGGAATAAATAGTGCATTGACTCTGAAGAAGAAAAACAGAAATGCAGATTAGAAAGCGTACAGAAGTTACTGTCTGTGCTAGTAACATGAAGGATCTACGTGTTTAGTGTTTGGTACGACTCTGAGTCGCGTGACCCGAGCCTGAACTCGGTTATGATGATGATGCAATGCACACTTGTCCTACTCTTCAGGAATTCCTTCAGCAGTCTGGTTGCTCTGAACACACGCACGCACGCACACACACACACACACACACACACACACACACACACATGCATACACACAGAGAGAGAGAGAGAGAGAGAGAGAGAGCACGCTGCTGCCCGAGTCAAATGAGGTAAAGAATTCGGATCAGGTGGAGCCTAATACAGCTCTAACCCTCATGTGACTAAAAGTTTTGTATGAAAGAAAGAAATGCTGTGTGCATAAGGAGAGCTGCGGAGATGGCGCTAGTTTGAAAAAAGGAGGAAAAACAAATATAAACGCTGCATGAATGTGTGAGACGAGTGTTTCATGTTTTGAATGATTCATGGTTGTGCACGAATCTCCCCGAACGATCTAGTGGTGCTGGCAGGTGCTGCCGAGAAGTGCACTCCAAATAAACCACACGTTTGCACCATCTGCTGATCATGTGAAAGTGCTCCATGCAAATGCATGAGCCTCCTCATTCAGTGTCTAAAGGAAAGCCTCGTCCATTCACGTTCACGCGCGGGTATGTTTTCAAACACGAGGCTCGAGGAGGGTGTTAGTCTGCCGTAACCGACTGCTGGAAGAAATTCTCTCTCTCTCTCGCTCGCTCTCTCTCTCTCTCTCTCACACACGCACACATCTTGACTACACTTGTGCATCTGATAACAAACACGTCCATGGCTCAGGGCAGTTGTCACCACACAATAAAGCAAGATATTCATCAACTAAGCGTTTCAGTGTTTAACTTCTGTATGATTCTTTTTTTTTCTTCTCCTTTCAGCTATTTAGAGAAGTATGAGAAGGTCCATCACTTTGGAGAAGATGATGAAGAGGTGCAACCCGGAAATCCTAAACAGTCGCTTCCGATCGGGGCAATACCATGCTCCTACAACTATCAGCAACACACTGTATCAGGTGAACATTACACCGAGCTCAGTGGCTTTTCATCTGCTTCTCCTCTGCTTCTCCTCAGCTCCATCATCATTGAGTTGCTCTAATGTTTTTAATTGTTGTTATTCTAAAACCCATTATTGTAAAATTATTCATTTTTAAAAAGTCAGTTTGCTTTAAAAAAACAACAAAAAACCATCACCTGAGTGTAGTGCTCTCAGTCTGGTCCTAAGGGAGCTCTCTTGCCCCTGAATCGATCCAGCACGCAGTGTGTTTTGGTTTATTTTGTAGAAGCATGCTGCTAAACAGAACTCGCGCTGCAGAAATGTAGTTAGAACAGTAAGGTGTTGATGATGGTGTTTTTAAATGAGTTATTTATAAATAAATGTAATTGTTTATTTAGTCCTATCTTCATGCATGTCCTTCAGACTGAATTAAAAGGTGCATGTTTCACATGCCCTTCAGCCAAGGTGTGTGTGTCAGTTAGTTAATTTCAGATAACTCTGAACCTGATCCAGAACCAGCGGGCCTGCTTCAGTGTTACTGAAATGACAGAAATTCCTGTTGAGAGTCGAGAATGTTGCCGCCTGATATGAAACCTCGGGTCGTTGGTATCTCAATGCGTTAAAGCCCTGGGTTACTGACCAGGATGTCGGTGGTTCAAGTCCCAGCTCCTCAGGATACCTTTGTCGTGCCCTTTGGTAAGGGCCCTTAACCCTGCTTGCTCTGGTATCATGGCTGACCCGGTGCTCTGACCCCAGCCTCCTCACAACGCGATATGCAAAAAAAGAATTTCACCGTGCTGTGGCAAACAAAAACGGCATCTTTTTAAAAGTAAAAAAAATCTTCTATTATGAGCAATGAAAAACAGCATATTTAAATACAAAATAGGGTTTTCATATTGAAAATGTTACATTAATTTTTAAATGAGCAATGGAAAGCTTTTTCATTGTAAGTAACCCCTTGTAGTGAGCTACATGCAGCACCTTGACGGCACAGTTAAGGAAACGCTATGCTGGTCTATGAATAGCCATTTCGCCCGACTGTACTTTAGCAAGGTTAATGCTAGTCCAGTGATTGTGAATATTTTAGCAAAGAAATGAGACCAGCCTAGTGTGCTTTGTGTTATACATCGGAACACCTGTGCTATGAGTCACAGGCGGCTGTCTCTTAAAATATTTTAATTGTTAACTGAGTACAGGCGTTGATCATAAAACACTGACTAGGCTTTTTAAAAATTTTTTATCAAAAGACAAGAAACTGGCACAACAGAAAAAACATGAGATGCAATATAACTGTGTGTATGAGACATATAACTGTCTGATGTATGTGGAAAAGTAGAGAGTATAAAATAAATATTTGCAGATTATTTCAGTAACAAACAGATTGACAATAATAAGGAGAAATGTTGTGAATCGACCCTTTTTTGACTTGATGACTTGAGGTAGCATTCCCCCCCCCTCCCCTCCCCCGATTTTCTCCCTAACTTAGACGTGTCCAATTCCTCCCCGTCACTAGGGGGCTCCCACATTAAGGCTACTACTACCACTCAGCCGAGAGGGTCACATGTTTCCTCCGAACCACATGACGCCAGCCGACTGCCTCTTTTCGAACTGCTCGCTCACGCACGGTTGGGGGGCGGAGTAACACACTCGGAGGACGGCGCTATCCGCTTTGTTTGCTTGCGTGAGCTCACAGACGCCCCTGATTGGCTGTAGAGTCGTGATTAATGTGGGAGCACTATGTACCTCTCATCCCTCCCCTCTGAGAGAGCTCGGCCAATCAGCTCTCTCTAGACCTCTGCAAGAGTTTACAGCATCATCCGGGAATCGAACTGGCGATTTCCGGATGATACGTCGAGCACTTTACCACTGCGCCACTGTTCACCCAACACGACATGATGCACTGACGCGATTTCTCTTAAAGACTTATAATCATTTTTATAATCATTTGTATGAAACCATGTTCAGTCATTAAGACCCGAAGGGCTGATAAACTTCAAAAGAATGCAAAGAATTAAACAAGTATGTTATATGGAGCTTCTATGGTTTCTCACGTCCTCACAAAGGAGGGATTACAAGTGTAAAAGTTGAATGTAGATAGCTCTGTTTTTTCGTCTGAGTGCTGTTGTTTTCCCTTTAATGCGTTTCGACGAAATGAAGTGATGACGCGCCACAGCATGCTTTCTTTAATAAAGGCCAACTAATTGATAATGTTACTAGTTAATTTTTATCATTGATTATTTGTTTGCAGCCTTTTTGGTTCAAACTGTTTATTGTGTAGTCATCATTACAGATATACATTTTAAGCAATGGTCCATGTTTAACAATATAAACTTGTAAAGAACAATAAAACAAGCTTCAAGTACAATCAAACAAGAACCCCCCCCCCCCAAGAAAAAAAACCCACTAACTAAAATAAAAAAAATAAAAAAACTACACTAAACAGAAGGCATTAAATTGAGAGATTTAAAATATGAAATAAAAGATTTGTTAAGAAAGCTACCCCTCCCAGAGCATTTAATCTTTTCTAGTTTAAGAAAGAACGTGGTGTCTACAAGCCATTGAGATGCAGTAGGAGGCTTGGCAGATTTCCAGTGGATCAGAATACGGCGCCTAGCTATTAAAGAGGTCAATGCCAAAATATCCAGTTGTTTGGAACTGAACTGAGAACTGGAACCCCAGACATTGCAATAGCAGGGCAAACATCAATACCAACCCTGAGCACCTTGGACATCAGTGTAAAGTAGTTAACCCAGTACGTTTGCAGTATAGAACAGGTGAAAAACATGTGACTTAAAGTACACTGAGATGATTGACATCTGTCCTCTACAGCAGAATATATTGCAGATAGGCGGGCCTTAGAGAAATGAATTCTGTGTAGTACTTTAAAATGTATAAGGCTCAGACGAGCACATATTGTACTTGAACGTATTCTGTCCAATGTGGCGGCCCACCATTCCTCTTCAAAATTCTCTTCAAGTTCCACCTCCCAGGCCCTTGTAATTTTATCAATAACACTCCCATCTAAAGATAATAACCGACCATAAATTCTTGATTTGTGACTTATGATGAGGGTTAACCTTCAAAAATTCTTCCCATTCTTGCATAGGAGGTAAAGAGGGGTAGTTTACAGGCTTAAAGAATATAATCATCTTCAGGGATTTGTCATCTTGTGTGCGACATGAGCACCTGATAATGTTCTGACACACTACCTGGCAAACTTATAATAATATAACTTAATAACGATATATTTGATATGATCGTGATTTTTCCGCTATATATTTTTCTTTATTTTACTTTGGCTCAAGAGTGATTTTGTGCAATTTTCGATTGACAGACTATCTCCGCCAAAGCTACGGGCTCTCGACGGATTTCGTCCCTCCATGCGACTACAACAAATTGGTGCTGTCCCTGCTGTCGGGGCTTCCTAATGAGGTGGACTTTGCCATCAACGTGTGTACGCTGATGTCCAACGAGAGCAAGCACACCATGCAGCTAGAGAAGGAGCCCAAACTCGTCACACTGCTGCTGGCACACGCCGGAGTCTTCGACGACTGTACGATCCTCTCCACTTGTTTCCCCTTTCATGTGCTTTTTACCAGCTGCTTTCTCTCTGTACTTTTAACTTGGCCATTTATCGTTAGAAATGGTGTAGCAAAGAGAGCATGGCAGGGTTAAAAATAAATAATAATAATAATTAATAATAATAATCATAATAAAGTTTTCTGTTTGTCTCTCTCAGCATTAGGTAGCTTTTCTGCTGTATTCGGCATGGACTGGAGGGAAAAGACGTCCCGAGACTTTTCCAAGGTAAGAACGAAAGGCATACAATAAAAGTCCGTAACCTGTGTTTATTTAAACTGAACAAATAAACTGCATTCTTGCCGTGTTCATAGTTTTGGAAAGATATTATTGAAGACAATGAAGTAAAAGATCTCATCTCAGACAAGAGCAGCACATCACAAGGTGGGTGGACACACTCTCGCTCATTCTTTTTTTTCTTTTCTTTTCGGTTTCTTTGTTGTGGTGATGGCACGCTCACAAGCCTGGTTCCACTCCAACTTTCAGCTTAAGACACAGTGATACATGATGTGTGTGTATATGTATATATTGTGTGGAACTATTAACTGGATATATTGATCCTTTGATGGACCGATTTTTAAAGAAAGAGTGATTCAGTGTGAAGTGTTTTTACTCATTTGTGTAAATCAGTTCTATAATATGATCTAGTTTATGAAATTTCTTTTTTTATTATAAAAAAAAAAAAAAAAACTATAAGTGACTTTTTTTTCCTGCATATGGTTGGAGCAGACAGGTAAAGCTTATCATTCAGTTGTGGTAAAAGATAAGGCGCTGTATAAACTAGAGCTGTGAATCATGGATCAGCTGTCGATTCGAATAGATTTTTGGGCGACACGATTTTCAGCTCTATTCACTTTAATAGCTTTAATGTTTACTGTCTGATTTGCCTCGTGCACCTTTTATTTCTTACATATTTTTGGTTCTTTACAACTTCTAAAACTATCAAATAGACACAGAAATGCTCAACGTGGGTTGATTGTTTAAATGTCATGTCTTTTGCTCCACACTCCAGTCAAACAGGTGGTGATATTGCACACACCGAAAATATAACTTAAACAAGTGATGTCATACGATGCCGTCAGGTTATAATTTCTGCTAAAGCTGTGTTGTTTTTAAGCGATGAACCATTCAAGATTTGAAAAATTACCTAAATTATTTAAAAATTGCAAATTGAATCTGAATAGAAAACTGACCCATTGATTCAGTTAATTACAATAAAATTAAAATAAGTTGAATAAAGAAATACATGAACTGAAATAAATTGCAAAGTCTCTCAGCTCTAGTCTGAAGCGGACGTTTGGTGGTTCTGTGTGTGCGGAGCTGAAACCCCTGCACTGATTGAGAATTTAGCAATCGCTTATTACATCTCTGCCTTGCAATAGAATGAATCAAAATAACACTGCGCTTCTGCTCCCAGCTCTCTCTATGCTTTATCATATGTGGAGAGGTATGTGTTGGAGTCCCTACATGCAAATGTGCTGTGACAAAAGGACACTTTATAGATGAACATAATGCAGTTTGCAGAAACATTTACACACAACTAGAGTTCATGAAAATGTAGAGATTGTGTATGTTTTATGAAGACTGAGTAAGAACTCTAGGTTGGGTTTATTATAAAACGATACAGGCCCTTTGGGTCTTTTATTCCCTCCAGATGGCACGGAGCAGAGAGTCGTGCAGGCTCTGCTGTTTCACCCTCACAGAAACATGGGCATCTCTGATGTGGAGGGGCAGCGCGTCCTGCAAGTCGCCATCATCCTGAGGAACCTGTCCTTCGAGGAGACCAACGTCAAGCAGCTGGCGATGAACCGCACGTGTCTGCGTTTCCTCCTCCTCTGTGCACACTGCACTTTCATCTCTCTGCGGCAGCTGGGCCTCGACACTCTGGCCAACGTAGCAGGCGAGGTCAGATGCCACTTTTTCATCTGTCCTCTAACTGAGAGATCCCCTCTAGTCTCTCACCAGATATACCAGATTTTATATTTATTTGTGTATTTTTGCATCTTGGACATTGAGCAAGCTGTTCAGATTTTGCTGAAATGTTATTGTTTTAGATGTAATGATATCTGTAGTGTAATTTTTAAGAGTGTATGTTTTAAAACTGCTTTTTCTCTTTTACAGCTTCAGCTGGATCCAGTGGACTTTCGAACAACACACCTAATGTTCCACACAATTACCAAATGTCTGATGTCAAGGGACCGGTTTTTAAAAATGAGGGGTAAGATCAAGTAGACAAAATGGCCATTGACTCAAAACAGAAAAAGCTGAGTGTTTAGTTTATATATTTTATTTTTTTCCTCTCACAAAAATAGATGGAGGTAAAAAATTTAGTTCAGGTTGAGGTAGTTTGGTCGTGTTCAGAGGAGAGATTGTGAATATATCGGTAGAAGGATGCTGAGGTTGAAACTGCCAGGAAGAGGAGAACCAAAGAGGAGATTTATGGATGCAGTGATAGGGTTAGATGGAGGCAGATGACGACCCCTGAAAGGGAACAGCCGAAAGACAAAGAAGTACAAAGAAGTAGTCGTGGCTGCATCACTTTTGTTTAGTTTGAAATTTGTAAGATCATTAAAAAAAGATTTATTTGGACCAAGAACAAAAAAATCTGTTGGGGGATTGCTGAAGTATTTATTTATTTTAAAAAAAATTTTTTTATTGAAAGTGTGAGATGATTGAATGAAGTGACGTGCCGGATTTTAACAGTGTTTCGCCAGAGATATTTCCAGGCATGAGTGGCAAGAAAATGTTTTGTGCACAAACGTTCAAACTTTTTTTTTTTTCTTGTACAACATAAGACTTTGGTGTTTTCCATGAAATGTTCCAAGTAAATCAAGCAGAGAACTAATAAGATGCATTTGTTCCACACGAATAACTGTGAAAGGCACCGTTTACGTCACAATTAAAGAAGATGGAATAATCTATCTTTAAGAAAAATAAATGTAATTATAAAACAGTATGTTTTTGACCAAGCTGATTGGACAAGAGATATTCCATGAGTGGTGATGATGGATGATAACGGCACCGGCATGTTTAAGTGCATGTATTACGTCTTGTCCCAGGTGTTCTGATGACTGTTAATTACACTAACTGTTTGTGGCATCATGGGTAAGAGTAGGTTCTTACGGTCCACAGAGCAGCTGCCTGGCAAAAACCTACATTCAAAACCAGTCACAGAAGCATTTTAAACAAGTAAACACATCTGATAATGTTTTGTCGTCTTAAAGACAAGTCATTCCAAAATGTCTCTGAACCATCTGTTATCTTTTATTTATGGCTTCAAAGCTACAGTTGTGCTCAGAAGTTTGCAAAAGTTGTTTACTTCTTAAAAAAAGAAAACATGAGTGAGAAGGCAAAACAAATATATTTTATTTTTTGTATTACTCAAGTTCATATGTAAGGGATAACAGAATGGCACAATCATCAAACAAAACATGATGACAAAGAAAATGAGGGAATATTTCAATATGCAAAAGTGATGCGTACCTTTAGCTATTAGTATCCTGTATAGCCCCCTTTTAGCATCAACGATGCTGGCCATGCAGTCTTTTATCATAATTGTGCACAAGGTCCTTCATTCTCTCAGGTGGTATAGCTGCTCATTCTTTTTGGCAAAATGCCTCCAGTTCCTGTACATTATTTTGTTGTATTGCATGAACCGCATGTCCAAGTCAGTGAACACCTCATGAGCTGAGACACTCACTAACCATTTATGCACAGACACTAATCACAAACAACTATGTGGTAATTATTGACTGCATGTGACCATTATCCTTAAATGGGGGAAAAATATTTTTGCATCATCAGTCATATTTTCTAAATAAGTGACAATTTTTAACAATTCTTTCAGTGTGTGCAAATTTTTGAGCACAACTGTAACTAGCTCTTTACATAAGGCTGAATTCCAAATCGCTCTCCAACCCCAATGGTTTGTGCGACAATGGAATATACACACCAGCACAATAGCTTTCCATTTAAAGCTATGTGAGATTTATCCCTGTAACCTGGAAGTTTGTGAGTTCATTTGTTTTTCTTACCAGAGCCACCAGAAGCGAATCAGATAGAAGCAGGGAGGAGACAGTGAGAGAGAGAGAGAGAGGCACCTGACCGAGATTCCCAAACAAAACATTATATCCTTCTGAATGTATCTTGGATGGAATTTAAAAAATAAATAAATAAAGCCCCGTCGTGCAGTCGTGGTCTTGTTGGCATGGCAGCCTGCCATGCCTCTATACTGTTGTAGGGGAAACACCGTTTTAACTGCGGTTAGAATCTGTACATACACTTGTTACGCAAGCATTATGACATGTACTTGTTTCTTCCTGTATTTTGTCTAACTCTAAATGCAAAAAGACCCAGATGTGTGGATTAAATCCACACACACACCGGAGCTTGAAAGGAAACATCCATTGTTTTTTTCCCTCTCGGTCATAAAAGTTCAGAAAAACTCCAAAACACCTGTTAGCTAAATGCTGGAACTTGTTAGCAGGAACACATAAAGACTTCTCAGAGCGAGCTCAATGAGATAGGAGATGGCCATGTTTTTCATTTTTAACAAACTATGAGGGGGTGTTCAAATTAAACTGGGACTTGTGATAACATTTCTGTGAATGAAGTTTGAGGTATACAGAAGACTTCACGCACGGCTCGGTGACGAGAACTTTTGAATGATGCAACCACTTTAAAGAAGGCTGTATGTCCATGAATATGACGGTGCCGGTCGAGGTGACTCGTAGCCCACTGCAGTTGCTCCTGTGAACATTCAGTGAGTGGAGTGCCTGATTGTTGAAAATTGCCTTTTGAATTGTTGCCAACGTGCGGAAGGGACGCATCTGTCTGTGCGAACTGTACACACAATTATTCATGAACACCACTTGCGCACTGTAGGAACTTGGCTAGGTGTTACTGACACAGTCCTGACCCTGTCCCAAGCCATTTTCACATGATTAGGCCAATAAAGGAGTTCATGGGAGGCCAGGGTTTTAGCCATGAACAGGCATTTCAATCAGGGCTCTTTCTACCTTGACGATGCCCATGCATTAGTGAAACTGGAACAAGAGCGAGTGCATTAGTGTAGCAGGAGATTATATCTATATAAAAAAAAAATAAAAAAAATTCCACAATCAGAAGTTCTGGTCTGACAAACGTGCTTTGTATATCCTGTACTATAGCTTTAAATAATTTTTTAACTACAGTTATGATGTGTGAATGTACACATCCACCATAATATGTTGCCGATTGTTGCTCACACAACCATGATATCTCTCTGTCTGTTTCTCTTTGTAGCCATGGAGATCATGGCCAACCTAAGTAAAGCGGAGGATAACGGCGTTCTGATCTGCGAATATGTGGACCAGGAGTTGTACCGGGAGGTGATCACACTGCTTACCCTGCCGGACATTATGCTTGTTATCTCTGCCCTGGAGGTGCTTTATCAGTTGACAGAACTCGGAGAAATCACTTGTTCCAAAATCGCCTCTGTGGACAGGAGCATAGGTATGCAACCTTCAACATACAAATTAGGGATCATGTATTTATCAGTATCATTCATTCATTCATTTATTTATTTATTGTTGTGTGTGTGTGTGTGGTGTTTTTTTTTTATTTATTTTTTTTTTTTAAGATCTGCTGGTACGTTTAGTGTCGGTTGATTTGCACACGTTTGGACCTGAAGCTCTGATGGCCATAAAACTGATTGAGCACCAGAGCACAAACAGCCAGGTGGCAGAGGTACGGCCGCAGCTCGTTGAGAACGTACCTCCTCCTGTGCAAGGTGCACCTGCGGCGGGTAAGAGCCTCTGATCATCTGTCTCGTGTATTTAGGATATATGGAATAAACTGCAAACAGGTTTCTGACAATTGCATATGAACATCAATTTTGATTAAACATTAGGTACTATTTTTTTTCTCCTCTTAATAAGTAGGTTGTGCATTAAGCTCGTGCTTTGTCTGATCAGTGTTTCAGAGCACGTGCATCTCTCTCTCTCAGACAGGAAATAATTGGCCTTAGTAATAAACCTGTTATTTATATATCCTGCCTCATCACTGCCCTCTAATGTTCATAGGAAACATTACACAGATTCAGCATTTAGATTATAAAACCATGCTAAGATGTAAAGCTAAAATGTCTTTATCCTGCTAATGTTTGCTCTTGCACTACATCTAACCTTTTATGTCCTCTGGTGTCATAGTGACAAGAGTTCCTGTCCAAAATAACCCACCACCTGGCATTGTAGAGATAGATGGAGAAAAGTTTGCTTCTCAGTGGTAAATCTTTCCTTCTTTTTTTCTTTTTTTTCCCTAATTAATTTCCTAATTCAAGTAAGTTAATTTATTTGTGCTGAAGATGGGGGAAAGAAGTAAAGTAAAATATCTCATATTTTTATACATAGCTTATTTATCTTTCAGAGCTTAAAGTTCACTGTTTATCAAGGAAACCCTTTCCACTCTTTAGAGCAAAATATGGATTTTTATTAGTTTTTACAAGAATTAGTTTTGAAACACTTGTTTAGGTGTAATTATATTGGGTTTGATTTATCTGTCTTAGTAGTTCATTAATGCATCCTAATTTTACCAGGACAATCAATTCTCAGGATTGTTTTGTGGTACATGGGTATTATATTCTCTCTCTGTCTCTCTCTCATATGTACCAGGCTAAATGCTCATTATGAGGTGCATGCAGAAGGCTCTGTTTCTCGATCTGAGATCTACTCAGACTACCTGGCAACCTGCAGCAAGCTGTCACGTGGTGGTGTTCTCACATCGAATGGTTTTTACAAATGTTTAAGGTGTGTGCATGCATTTTTCTCTTCCTGTACGTAAGAGTCAAAGTATTCTAATGTGTATGTGGTGAAATAGTTATGAACGAAATCTTTTGTTGTTAACAGGACCATATTTCCTAACCACACGGTAAAACGCATGGAAGAGTCTAAAGTAAACTCTCAGGCTCAGATCCATGTAGTTGGTGTGAGGAAGAGGTCAATTCCTCTGCCCATTCAACTGTATTACCAGCAGCAGCAGTCCTGCCCTGTACCAGGGCCCAAACATGAAGCCTCCTTAGACCCTCAGCATCACACCCAATCAGGTAAGCCACTGTTTTGTTTGCTGTCTTTTAGGCTATGTTATTTGATTTTTATTTATTTATTTTTTTTATTGAAATTTCTCTGTTGATCTTTTGCTAGCATTGGCGCCTGGTGTGGGTGGACAGTTTGTCCGGGCACCAGCACCAAGCCTTACTGCCAACCAGGCAGCACCACCGGTTGCCTTCAACATGCATGGAGCGCCCCATCCTCATTCTCCCAGCGCTCCAGCGTCAGCTCTCGCTGCTCCACGACTCCCAGCAAGCCCATCGGTACAAGCGCCACCACCTTCCTCCCTAGCAGCTCCAGCGATGCTTCCACGGCCTAACGACATCCTAAAGACAGCCATGATCCAGAGCTCCATCCCCACAGCACCCACAGTTCCCCTTGCCTCAACCCACTCCACTGCCGCCAACCATAATAATGTTACCCCTGCAGCCTCTCTACCCCAGCCTCTCCTTCCACATGCTCCAGTAACACTGATTCAGAAGGCATTACCAGAGGGACATATACTCACAGGAAGAGTACAGGCAGCGTGCCCTCCCTTGGAGCAACAGCAGCTTCCGGCCTCACAGATCCAGCAGGCTGCCTCTTCGAAGGATACTGTTGTACTGGCCAACCCTCCTCAGTACCCGAGCACTCCTTGTACTCCATTGGTGGCAGAAGGGCAGGCGTTCACCGTAGCAGGTGTACAGGGTGCCCAAGGACCACGTGTGACTTTCCAGAACATTGCCCCAAAACCTGTCCTACCTGCACAGCCACCCCTTCAGCATCCGCTACACCACCAGCCACACCACCAGCAGCAGCAACAACAGAGCTTGGTCATCGTCAGCCCGAATCCACAGCCCAATCCTGCCTTTGCCCCAGCCATCCACCACATTGTACTGACCAACCCCACAACCATGCAGAATGCCCAGACTATACAACTTTCAGGTCAACCTGCCACGTCCCCTCAACCGGCCTCTTCACCCGGCCAACTCAGCTCTTGCCCCAGTCCACAGATGCTGTCTCCACCCTCAAATCCCATCCAGAGCCCTCCTCCAACTGTCAGCCAAATGCTGTCTGTAAAGCGGCAGCAACAGATACAGATCCACACATCACCACCTCCTCCTCCCCCTCCACCTCCTCCGCCGCCACCACCTCCTCCGCCAACGCCTCCCATGGCCCCACCCATGGCCCCTGTCCAGACTACCTCCACTGAATCAAGCTTGATTAAACAATTGCTGCTTCCAAAGCGTGGCCCTACGACACCAGGAGGTAAGCTTATTCTCCCAGCACCACAGGTCCCTCCGCCTGCCAGCACTAGGGCACCTAGCCCACAGGTAGTTTACCAGGTAACCAGTAGTAGCCAGGGAACTCCGCAAGCACCACAGTTGAACGTACAGTTGATGCAAAGCTCCCTGCAAGGTGCAGGTGCTGTACAGACTGTGCCCATCTCAATCCTACCCGGGCAGATACTTTCCACCACTAACCCTGCCACCATCTTACAGGCCACACCTAGTAACCAGGTCACCTTCACGGTAGTGCCAAACTCGAGTTTCCCCAATGCAGCTGTTGGTAGCCAGGGGGCACCGTCTCCGCTGGTTTCACAGACTGCTCTGAGCATCAACACGTCACCCCCCACGCTTGGTTTCCAACTGACCTCGCACATACCACCTCCCGTATCTACTTGCACAACGCCTGTGCCACCTTTTAGAGGTGACAAAATCATCTGCCAAAAGGAGGAGGAAGCCAAGGATGCTACAGGACTTCACATCCATGAGAGAAAGATTGAGGTGATGGAGAACTCCTTGGTAACTGAAGTCTCCACCAAAGCCAGCAATGGGCAGCCTATGGTGGTTGATGGACCTGCGGCCAAGCTGCTCAACGGTAGGAAGTCTGACTCGAGTCTACCTCCATACCACTCAGGGAACAGCCAGCCAGAGGCTCTGCAGGACACACAGGCCCTCAATGGCCCCTCTTTACAGGGCAACGATGGCACGGCCAAACAGATGTCAGGAGGCTCACTTTCCGAATCCAGAAAGCCCCTTGTAAATGGGGTGTGTGACTTTGAAAAAGGGGATGCCACAACTGGTACCCATTCAAGCAAAAACATTCCAAATCATAAAGCTTCCAAACACATGGGCAATGGGGATGTGCTGCTTCCTCAGAAAGTACACGAGACTTTTACTGACTCACTTTCACCCCAGCAGGCCACTGCCAAAGCAGAGCAGCTGGAACGACTGGCCAATGGGCCAAAAAGCTTCAGTCACAGTGCTGAGGTTTCCAACGGTCCGTCAGCCCAGAACATGGACACGACAGGCTTTCGGCAACAGCACCCACCTCACAACCACATCTCTGCAGCCACACCTACCAGCCAGAATTCCTCTGGAGCAGACCAGGCCACTAATGGCACTTCTGAGAGCAGGCCCCTGAAGAGACCAGCAGAAGATGCTTCAGGAATTCCCAACAAGGTGGGAGTGCGGATAGTGACCATCAGTGACCCCAACAACGCTGGCAACAGTTCAACAATGGTGGCAGTCCCAGCAGGTGTTGACCCAAGCACAGTAGCAAAAGTAGCAATAGAAAATGTAGCGCAGCAGAGACCCAGTGTGCCTGCTACGCTTCCTGAAACCACCACTCGGGTAAGATTTCCACACTTACAGAATTCAATATGTTTGCGTGGGGTTAGATAGTGTTACAGTCCCCTTGTAAGTTGATCTGTTTGCAGTAGAAATGTGAATAACCAGTGCTTATGGGAGGGGAAAAAAACTAAGAGAAATGTATGCAGTTGATGGAATTGTAATGGATATTTAAAAATAGGCCGAGAGCTAAATGTATAATCTTCCCTGCTAATTTCATCAGGACACCATCAGCAGGAAAGTCTTTTTTTATTTTAATTTTTTTATATCGTTACAGCTTTTTTGAAGGTGCTTATTTCTGTCACTCATATAGTAAATCAGTAAGGTACAGAGGCAAAGTGTATAAATCAGAATTTAGATTAATCTAGAAGTGTATGGTTTAACTCACAAACACTGAATCTGACATTCAGTGTTTATATATAATTATATGTCAGATTCTGCATAGCCAGCAGATTTGTTAATCAGTAGAGATGGAAATCACCAGTGGGGATCACGATACCTAGATGCCGATTTGATTAATATTGTGATTCCATATTTATCATGATTTTATAAATATCGTGATTCAATATTAAGTTTTTTTTTTTTTTTTCAGTTTTAATTGCAATTTTAAGACCTCCAACCTTTTAAATAAAAATTAAAAAGTCATAACTCGGTCATCTTATCTTTATTCAACAGCTTCACAACTGAATTGAACATGGGTTAAAGGTTAAAGGTAGCTTTTTTTTTTTTTCTTTTTTTTTACTTAAACCCCCAGAGCAGCATTTAAACAATGTGACCTGACTTCAAATACAAGAGTTTTAAATTAAATTATAATTTTTTTTTTTTTTCGATTAAATTAAACAAAAAGCTACATTTTACTGAGTGGCATGGACCTCTGTCATCCACTATAATTATTATTTCTAAACAAACTTGGCAAATAATTCACTCCTGCCACTGTGGATGAAAGTGTGGAAATAAGTTATAAAGAAAAACATTTTATTGTCTTAAATGCTTCCAAAGATGTGAGAGTGTGAGCGGCACCCTCTGCTTTTAAAACACATGTTTGAGATTGGTTTAAGCGTTTGGAGAGAAAGTCTGATCAGAGGTTTTTTTAACTAATGCAGCTTTTGATAATGTATCCCCATAAAAATGTGTCTTCTCAATTACACCACTCAGAGGTTCGTGCCCACTGCACAGAAATGGTCATGTCAATCATGATCAATGCCGGTCAGAGGCAGATGAAACGATAGATCATTTAAAAGTTTATTTTGGAGTAAATGTGGCGATATATATGAATTGGCACCCAAAAGAATGGCAGTTCATAACTGACTTCTAACTGAGTAGATTTTTACCCAGTCGCTATTAATCAGCATTAGGACAATCAGCTGATGAGACCGAGGCTGTCCTCGGCCTGCACCGTCATAAGCAAACACACCAAACTTTACCAGGTGTGGCACCCACCAAGACACCTTATGTGTCTTTCACCTGAATACATGAATGGAGTAAGTTTTAAAAAATATTTGAAGGTACATAATTGGACCTTTTGATGAAACACATTTCACCCTATAAATCACAAAATCACAAAAATCCTCTTGTGGCAAGTATAAGTATGGATTTGCAATATGATTCCTTTATTTCAGAGAGTAAAGTTTGGACTTCTTTGAGAAGTTTTACAACAGAGTTTCAGTCAGATTTTTACCCAATTAATAATTTTTCATTAAATTAATGCTAAAATAAAATAAGTGATTTTTGACGCAATGATACTCACTATTTCCTGGCCTAGTGAACTAGCATGAGGACGATGCTTTTTTTTCTTATTTCTCCTGTCTGCTAACTTCTGCTAACTCGTTCATTGTATGTGATTGGTCAAGGAAAGCTTTGTTTGTTAGTTGTCCTGTGCGTAAATTTACACATGCGCACATGCAAGAGAGCAGGATTTTAGTTTTTTTTTTTTTATTAGGATGATTTTATTTATTTGTTTATTTTGGAGAAGCTCACACAGTGATTTATACACAGTGATGAATTTCTTTGCACCCATCCTAATAAATGAGCCTGTAATAAATGGTCCATTTGATTTTTTTTGTTTTTACAAAGGGTACAGATGAATGCCGTACTGTAACATGAAATGTAAACAGTAGAGGTGATTTTAATAGGAACTGTCTATTTTTCTCCTTTATAGCAGCCGGTGTTGGCCCAGTCTCCGCCCCCAGTGGTTCAGACTGCACAGGGAGTCAGTCAGAGTCCGGTTCCTCCAGGTGATGGTCCTCAAGCCACAGGTCTCTCTTCGGATCAGACGCGCAAACCTGGACAGAACTTCAAATGTCTCTGGCAGGCCTGTAAAAGGTACAGACAGATTTATTCTGAGCTGTGATTTATCTGACCTTTTGGTTTCGGTTTTAATCTGGTCTCTTTCGGGATGACCAAGTCCTCATCTTCAGCACATAAAAAGCACGCTTAAACGATTTAATCGTGGTCATTATTTTATTATTTATCTGGGATTTAGTCCAAGAGTAGTCCAACAACCATGCAACGTCTTCACAGCACTTCTGTCTCATCATGACAAAAACAAATTTGCCAGCCTTTAGCAGCAGCTGTGATGTGCTTTTTAACCTGTTATAGAAATGGACTGCTCTCAAATCTAGACTACACTAACACACTCGACATAATTATTGACATAATGTAGGTTGTGTGAACACATTGTGTCACAACGCCTGTGAAGTATAGGCCACACAAAGTGATGACTGTTTCGAGTCTCAAATTTTCTTCTGTCCACATCTCTAAACCGTTCATGCAACCAGAGAGCATGTATGTGCACTAGTTGTTTAACTTTCCTATAAAATTTCACATGTTTAAATCTAATAAATTCATTATACTTCAACAGTCAGAGGTGTAGCACTGTGGCTGCACAGTAATACCAAATAATGCCACATGCGCACACTTCCTTCTTGTTGTGGTAGACTACAGCTGAACATGTATTCAGTCGTTTTGCTAAGATGCGTGGTATGATTGCTATGTTCTGCGGTTCATCTATAACTCCTAAGTGTAGTCTCATGGGCAACTGTCTTGTATAGATGATGTTTAATTCTGTAGATGTGCACAGGGATCCATTGTCATCTCGTGTCAGCGTCATCGTCATACTTTTCTTCTATCCACAACATCCTCTTAAATCATTTATGGGAATTTGACCAAACCTTCACAGCACTTTTATTATTTATTTATTTATTTATTATTATTATTTTCATTATTTTTATTATTGCTCGATAGTTCAGGACTGGAATTTCCTACAGTCTACCTGAGCCTTCGGTAGTGAACTGGACTCCATATTAACTTGAAGACATCAACTGTTATATTGAACTTCCAGTTGCCTAACACACAGTATGAATGCAGATCAATCCCTGCTATCTGCTTCACTCAAATGAGGATGGGTTCCCTGTGGAGTCTGGTTTCTCTCAAGATTTCTTCCTATTACCATCTCAGGGGTTTTTTCCTTGCCACCGTGGTCATCAGGAACAATGTGATGATTTTGATTCGTGCATATTCACATTTCGTACAAACTTCCATCATTTCTTTTGATTGTGTAAAGCTGCTTTGCGACAATGACAATTGTTAAAAGCGCTACACAAATCGAATTGAATATTTAGAACGCATGCACGTGCACTAGCGATGTCATTTTTTGAAGACGCTTGGAAGACTCCTACGTTTTATAAATCTTAACAGAATGCATACATCATTCTCCTGTTTGTTGTACAGTCAACATGTCAACCTTTTCATCTCGTGTTAACCTTCAGGTGGTTCGAGACGCCGTCACAGGTGTTCTACCATGCGGCTACGCAACACGGCAATAAAGAGGTTTACCCTGGCCAGTGCCTGTGGGAGGGCTGTGAACCCTTTACACGCCAGAGACTCTCTTTCATCACACATCTACAGGTCAGGCATTAATCAGACAGCTGGACATTGTTGTCCTCTTATTAGGTCAACCCATATTGATCAGGGAATGAAAGAAGTGCTATAACCGGTGTGTCTCCCACAGGACAAGCACTGCTCTAGGGAAGCCCTTCTAGCTGCACTCAAGCTTGAGGAAACGCAAGGCAGCAATTCCAACCCTTCCAAGTGAGTAACCCTTCTGTTATGTCATTGCTTTGCGCTGTTGTGTCTTTTTTATAAAGTTTAGAAATTTAAATACACACTGAAGACACGTCGTGACTAGTTTTAATTTTATCAACGACGAACGATAATGACGAATAATATTTGCTGACGACCTTTTTTCCTGTGACTATGACGGGATGTCACGGATATCAATGAACAATCACAGTGACTAAATCAGCATACAATATTGTTGACAAAAAAGATTAAATTAAAATGTTTTTTGTTTTTTTTTTGTTTTGTTTTTTACTGATAAATGTTTAATTTTTTGTATACATCTAACTTTTGCCACAATCCACTGCGATACGGTGTCTATTCATTATGGCATGAGCAGCAGTATTTCCTGTGTCTCGGCGTATCAGGAGTAGTTTTCTTCACGTTGAACCAGAGATGTGTAGTAATATCGGAGGGGAAACAGTATGGGAAACACAATCACTGGGGAAAATACCACAAACATGAAGAGACGCATCAAGGCATAACATAAAGATCACCCAGGTTTACAGCCTTTTTGTGGTAATTGATATAATGATATAATTGTGATATAAAATCACAATGGCATGAACATGATATAATTATGTTGTGGTGTATTTTATTTTATAGTTAAACCATTTACAAACACATTAAGCTAATAGGTAAGCAAATGATTGTGACCCATAAGAGCTACAGTATCCCTACAACAGTCAAAGTATGAAAATGCATATAAAAAAAACAAAAAAAAAACACTGTTTTGTAGTTAACAAAAAATAAATATAATTTAATAAACATCAGATAAAAAGATGTATTTTAAATGTTAAGATAATTTTTTTGTGAAAAACTTTCCAAAAAGGGTTTTGGCTTGACTAGATTGACTGTAGGGTTAATTAATAATAATTATTCCAAAAATGTTACGTTTTCATTAACTAAAACTAGATTAAAATACTTATAGGTTCCTTTTACTAAATATATATACAGTAGATTGTACTGGATTAAAATTACTCCTTTTAGTTTTCCAATAATTCTCTTTGTAGAATGGGCTACTTAGAATGTGATTTGTAATTTTAGCTTGTGTGTTGATGTATATTTGTGTGTGTGTGTGTTTATCAGATCTCCCCCACCGGCAAGCAGCAGCTCGGCTCCTACCAGGCCACAGAAAGCGATAGTGAATCACCCGAGCGCGGCTCTGATGGCCCTGCGCCGGGGCTCGCGCAACCTGGTGTTCAGAGACTTCACTGTGAGTAACTCAATGCCCATCTCTTCAGTGTTGAGTATTTTTTTTTAGTCAGGCATATTTGAAGGATTAAAAATTGTTCCATTCTTGTGTTCTTTTTCTCAGGATGATAAAGAGGGACCACTGACCAAACACATTAGACTAACTGCTGCCTTAACGTTAAAGAACATTGCCAAGTATTCAGACTGTGGACAAACGTAAGTAGAAAATCCTTCTTAGGAGGAATCGAGTGTTTAGCTTTACTCGTCATATGTTCCAGAAGAATCTGGCTAATGGACCAAATTTGAGAAGGAAAAAAAAAAAAAGAGATGAAATTTTGGAAAAAAATTATAATTAAGATGAATTTGCTTTGGATGCATTTCAGCTGTGTATTAATTATAATAATTTATACTAATTATAAGGGGGGGGCTAAATGTTGCTCTGAGAGAGCTTGTGAGAAATTAGCATGCCTAATTTTGACTTTGTGTGTGCAGATTGGTGAAGCGGCATGAGAACCACCTCTCGGTGCTGGCGCTCAGCAATATGGAGGTCTCCACCACGCTCGCGAAATGCCTTTATGAACTCACGCACACACTGCAGGCTTGAGCCCAGCTGAACCCAAAAAACATTCGAACAGGAAATGGATCTTTTGTCCTTGTTCTGGCGAGAGACGCCGCCGTCGGTGATGCCTCTCTCCACCCCGTTCATCGTTTTTTTTTTTTCTTTTTCTTTTTTTTTTGTCTCCCTCCATTCCGTTCTCTGTGCGTTGGGATTTGTGCATCATCACTTCACCTTACTAAAAAAAAAAAAGAAAAAAAAAAAAAGAACTGCCACGGGTCTTCCACCAGCCACACAGAAACCAGCGCACACGCAACACTTTTCCAAACAAGCCACCTTTCTCCTCTTCTAGCCCGAACAAAGCTGCCTCTCCACTCTCAACCAAATGAGCACAGTTTCCTCGGTCCGGAGCGAATCGTCGGTAAAGGCCAGAGGGGGGTGTATTTTTTTGGAATTGGGTGGGAGGAAGTGGGTGGGCTCAGTAGATACAGGGGTGGAGCAGGGCAGCAGAGGTGTGGCTTGATGGATGGATGTTGTCTTTTTTTTTTTTTTTTTCCTTTAGAAGTTGATAGCTTTGGTTTTCTTACTTGAGCCGATTATATTTTCACTTATTTATTATTGAAATAAATACCAATATTAAATGAGAAAAAAAATACTTGTAAATATTTGTGAATAAATATAAAGTAAAAAAAAAAAAACTCCTTTCATGCCGCTGCAGCCACTGGAGAACTCGCTCTGTGGAGTGACAGAAGCATTATCTTGATAGGTTCAATTTTTTTTTTTGGTTCCCTGGTGACTTGTACGAGACGTGATTCTATACTCAGCAGTGGATGAATGTACTTAAGAACTTGTAAATATTCTACAAAGGTACTGATGCTGTAAAGTTTAGGGAGGGGGATGGGGAACAGGTTTTTTTTGTGGAACTGTGATTTCTTTCTCCCCCGCCCATTTTTGTACTATTATAACTTGTAGAACTCATTTTGCTGGCTGAAAGAGTATGGAATAATATATCTTGTTATTTTGTAGAAGAGCAAAAAAAAGAAAAAAAGAAAAAAGAAACCCCCACACAAATATTGAAGGTATTTCCCTCCCACACGTATCCACTATAAGCGTCACTGTACAGGCCTTCTCTGCCCGTACTGGATTCTTTTTGTATTTGTAAATTGGTTTAAATACATGGCGTTTTATACAGGTTATCTCCTGTGTTATTTGCTTTTCTGTGCATATATTTTCCTCCCCTTCCCTTTTTTCTATCTTAATATAGTGTGGAATTTTATTGTACTATTTTTTCATTCTTAATACCATGCCACATTCCGGCTCCCCGCTTCCCGGACTGTCCTCCCTTCCTTGAGTGTGTTGTGTAACATTTATAAACTGCCTGTTGTGTTAGCATCCGAGCGGGGTGTTTGTCCCTGCCCCTTCACCATTTCTGCCGTGTCAGTAGGGTGTGTGATTATATATACATATACCTAACAGTCTGTTCTAGGTTGGCTTACTTTACTGGGTGACTGTTTATAGTTTTTAAATAAAAGACTGAACATTTTTGCTATCGTTTGAGATGAGGGTTTCTTTTTTTTTTGTAATGTTTTTGTATTTGTCTGCCATCTGCCCTTTTCTACATTGCTTACATTTTTGGCTTGTTGATGTTGAGAAATAAAATCTAACACTATATATACACTCCAGGCATGTCCCAATAATCCAATATTTGGTTCAAGACTGATCTAAACACTGGATTTGTCCCAGAGAGCTGTGAATCATAGGTAGACAATCAATTTGATAGCATTAATATTTACTGTCTGATTTGTCTAAAGAGGCTATATTTCTTAAATATTTGAAAGCATTAACAATACTTAAAGTACCTAATGTTCATCGAAATTCTGTGTATCCGGGTAGGGGCGCTATAGAGCCGATCATGGAGTAGGACGTGTTTTGTCGGGCTCTCCCTGAATAATAACACTATGTTAAAATCCTTTTTTTTCATTATTTCTAGTTTATTTCACTAACTGGTCGGTAATACGCAACCATAACTTGGTGACAAGTTTAGTAGTTGTTTTGGTGTCGGATATGGCTGCAAACTTGAGAAAATACAAATACAGTGGTTCATCCAGCACGAGGCCCCGTTAGTGAGCCGAGCTCAAGCCGCGCCGCTACTTCATCTCCCTCAAAATCAGAGAAAATGGACGTCGAAGACCTCAAATTCCAAATTCTCTTATCCCTCAAGAGTGACATTTTAACAGTTATTAAAGAGGAATTGAGGAGTGCACTGACCGAAGAACTGAACTCCATTAAGGGCGAGTTACAGACGCTCAAGGCCGAAATCACCAGTTGCGTCGCGACAACTCGCGCAGAAATGGACCAGATTAAGGCTTCGGTGAGGGACATGGAGGGCGGACTGTCTACATGGTCGGATGTAGTGGTTTCAATGCAAACTACAATATCGAGCCTGCAGGCAGAACTGACCGAACTGAAAGCGAGGTATGATGACATGGAAGGGAAAATGCGGCGATGTAATATTCGAATCCTGGGTGTTCCGGAGGGATCAGGGTCAAGCTCCACCGCGTCAGTCTCTAAACTCCTGACCGAAGTTCTGCAGATGGACAAGGAACTCCTTATTGACCATTCGTACAGAAGTTCCGGACCCAAGACGCAAGGAGGGAAACCGCGCACCATTGTCGCCAAGCTACACTACCATCAGGACTGTGTGGAGGTGCTGCGCCGAGCCCGGTCCCGAGGTCCACTGCGCTTTAACGGCGAGCAAATAGCCATATTTCCCGATTACACTCCGAGTGTGGCCAAGGCTCGTGCGGCATTTACGGAGGTTAGAAAACTCTTACGAGGACAGGACGGTGTGCACTTCGGCATTTTGTATTCTGCGCGACTCCGTATCACCTATAAGGGCGAGGACAAGATGTTCACAGTTCCGGATAAAGTCATGCACTATGTTAAGCATAGTGTTATTACTCCTGCAGAAGACAGACCTTAGCTACTGAAGGATGTTCACATTGCGTATCATTAACACATGGACGGTAAACACAGTACTGACCGGGGAAAGCCATAATGGTTTATTACAAGTTAGTGTAGTTGTGTTGAAGTTTCTGTTTTAGTCTCAGTACAAAGCTGTTTGTAATTAACACTTCATAACCATAATAAGGATGATGTTGACTAGTTAATGTTTAGACCTGTTTATATATTTATAACCTGTTCATATTTATCTATATATATAGATAGATAGATAGTATTGTTCCAAGCTTATAAGCTCTCACCCTGCACATGAACTGTTTTCTCTCTTTCCCTCTGGAAAAAGGGTTCAGATGCCTAAAAGCCAAGAGCAGCAGGCTGAGGAACAGTTTTTACCCCACAGTGGTTACCTTACTGAACACACCATCACTGATAACCCAACATTCCTGTTTAATACCTCTGTAAATACTTCCCGTTCATTCATTTGTACAGTCTGCACATGGACTGTACACTAATATGTATATTCATATATGTAGATCTGTGTATAGGTCCATCCAGTGGCTAAATTACTCCTTTATTCATATGTATACTCATACTATTGCACATAATGTAAATTCACCTATATATAGTTTCTGTATATCTTTATTCCACATATTTATAATCAGACATATCTGTAGATTTACAACTATTCTGTACATTAATTTATCCATCTATGCTCACTTTACAATATATATTCATGTGTGTGTGTATATATATTATTTCTGTGATACAATTTATACATAGACCTTACTTTTATCATACAAGTTTTATAGATCTGTATATATGTTTATATTGCACTGCTAACTTGCACTTCTGGTTAGATGCTAACTGCATTTCGTTGCCTTGTAACTATGTGCAATGACAATAAAGTTGAATCTAATCTAATCTAATAAATTGGTTCAGTGAGAGCCTGATTTTGGCTCAGTAGGATCCAGATAAGCACAGTGTGTGAATATGTTCGTGTGGGTTGGGTTAATCACCCGGTTTTAATGGGTGATTGGGTTAGGGTTCAGGCCAGTTAGCAGTACTTTTTTGAAATCTCTTTTTCTCTCTCTCTTTCCTCTTTTTTAATTGCTCTCTTTTTTTCGTGGCTCTATTTTATTCTCTGTAAATATGCAGCTTCACTATTGCTATTAACTTCTCATGACAAAAATAGGTGTTTCTTCTAGACAGGCTAATGGATGTTTGATCAATTTTGTTAGCTCGAACGTTAAATCTCTTAACCATCCTGTAAAGAGGAAACAAGTCCTTCTTCATTTGCAACATCTCAAAGCTGATATTGCTTTTCTTCAAGAGACCCATTTACGCACATGTGACCAATCTAAATTAAGGGAGGGGTGGATCGGACAAGTACATCACTCCAACTTCCGCTCAAAGGTGAGGGGGGCTGCTATTTTGATTAATAAAAACTTACCATTTGTAGCAACTACTGTAGATGCAGATACTGCTGGCCGTTATATTATCGTAGTTGGGCAAGTATACGGGCTTCCACTTATTCTGGCTAATGTTTATGCACCCAATTGGGATGATGAAGGTTTTTTTGCTAACTTTCTGTCTCGGATTCCAAATATGACGACCCACCACCTTATCATAGGAGGTGATCTAAATTGCGTTCTTTCCACGGTTTTAGATCACAGTTCGCCTAAAAAAAACGCCCAAATCCAAATCAGCAAAAGTTTTACAGAGTTTCCTGGAGGCCTATGGATTGACAGATGTTTGGCGTTTCCGTAATCCTACTACAAGAAAATACTCATTTTATTCTCCAGTACATAATACTTTTTCACGCATAGATTATTTTCTTGTAGATAAAAGACTTTGTCCAATTGTAACAGATTCGGATTATAAAGCCATAGTGATATCAGACCACTCGCCACTGACTCTGTCAATCCAAATACCCACTGCAGGACCTAACTATCGTCCTCGGAGATTTAACTCCTCGCTTCTTTCAGATGAGAAGTTTGTGAGCTTTATGAGTTCAGAGATAGAGTTCTTTTTAAATGTCAACCAAACTCCACGTACGTCATCCTCAACAGTTTGGGAATCCTTAAAGGCATATCTAAGGGGGCAGATTATTTCATTTTGTGCAAAACAAAATAAAGAGACAAGGGAAAAATTTACAAAATTAGCAGATAAGATAAAGGAATTGGATTCAATATGCAGTGTGTCACCTACACCAACTATACTCAAAGAATGCCTATTATTACAAGCAGAATATAATTTAATTTCGACAAAGCAAGCAGAATATCTGGTTTTAAAATCACGCTCCTCATTTTATGAGCACGGGGAAAAAACTGGTAGACTGTTGGCCAATCTCTTCCGACAGCGATCGGCTAAACAAGCTATACCCGAAATTAAAAATGATCATGGTGTAAAGTGTACTGATAATTTAACAATCAATAGCTGTTTCCTACACTATTATAAATCACTTTATACCGCTCCTTCATCTGTTGATGCCTCGACATTAGAGGGCTTTTTTCAAAATGTATGTATTCCTACAATAAATGTAGATACAGCATCACAATTAGAGGAGTCTATATCTGATACAGAAATAGCCATAGCAATACGAAGTAAGCAATCTGGTAAATCACCTGGACCAGACGGATATCCTTCAGAATTTTTTAAAACCTTTTCCAATCAGCTCTCTCCTCTGTTGGCGTCAGTTTTCCGAGAAAGCTTTTCCTCTGGATCATTACCTCCAACTATGCGGCAAGCAGTTATCTCCTTAATTTTAAAGAAAGAAAAGAACCCTCTTGACTGTAGTTCATCTCGTCCAATTTCATTGTTGAATACAGATACGAAAATCTTAGCAAAAGTTTTGGCCCGCCGTCTGGAGAAAGTAATGCATTGTGTTATTTCACCTGATCAAACAGGCTTTATAAAGAACAGATACTCTTTTTTTAATATTAGGCGGCTGTTGAATGTTATCTATAACCCATCTCTATCTGACAATTTGGAAACAATTATTTCCCTCGACGCAGTAATAGCATTTGATCGAGTGAATTGGGATTTTCTTTTTTATACTCTTGGTAAATTTGGTTTCGGCCCTAAATTTATATCATGGATAAAAGTGCTATACTCATCCCCACTGGCTGCTGTTCAGACAAATAACAACTTATCCCCTTTCTTTGAGCTTCAGCGTGGTACGAGACAGTCACCTCTTCTTTTTGCTGTGGCTATTGAACCACTGGCTATCGCATTAAGGGAAAATGCCAATATTAAAGGTATCTCCCGTGGGGGGGTGGAACACAAAGTTTCCCTGTATGCTGATGACATGCTGCTTTTCATGTCTGATCCTCATCACAGCCTACCAAAACTTGTGGATTTACTGAAAGACTTTGGTGAAATATCTGGCTATAAGGTTAATCTACAAAAACGTGAAATGATGCCAATTAAAAACGATATAGCACAGTTTCCTGACTCGATCCCCTTTAAGATTAGTCCCAGAAAAATCAAATATCTAGGGATTTGGATAACACATAACCATGCAGATCTGTATAAGGCAAATTATCAGCTTTTACTTTCCAAAACAAAATTAGATCTCGAAAGATGGGACCTGCTACCTCTCTCTTTGGGCGGAAGAATAAACACAGTTAAAATGAATCTTCAAAAAATTATTTCCAAAATTCCTTTACCTATTTCAGTGTCTTCCAATCTTTTTAACAAAATCTTTTTTCAATAACTTAAGTAGTCAGATTTCTACTTTTATTTGGAATAAAAAACAACCACGTATTAAACAAAGTATCCTACAGAGGCCCCATGAAAGAGGAGGAATGGCACTTCCAAACTTTCTTTATTATTATTGGGCTGCTAATGTAAGGGCAATGTTATTCTGGGCGCAGTGTGCAGTCAACCCTCCCGTCTGGGTAGCTTTAGAGGAAGCATCCATGGGATCAATATCTCTCTCATCATTATTATGTGCTAAATTGCCACAAAAACAACCCAAATCTTCTTTTACCTCAAATCCACTGGTTATACACTCCGTTACAATTTGGAATCAGTTTCGGCGTCGTTTTAAGCTTACGGATCTATCTTTGATATCACCACTGAATGGGCACTGCGTGTTTGCTCCTTCTTATACAGATAATGCTTTTTGGGTTTGGTTTGAGTGTGGTGTTGTGTCATTATACGATCTTTACATTGATAATATCTTTGGCTCATTTGAACAACTTGTACAAAAGTTTAACATTCCCAGGACACATTTTTTTTTTTAGATATCTACAGCTGAGGAATTTCATTTCCTGTAATTCTGAGTCTTTCCTTCGTCTCCTTCTCCATCCCTTTTAGATTCTGTTTTTAGCTGTAAACCAGCTGGCAAACAGATGATTAGTGCTGTATACAAAGTATTAAACACAAGTAACTCAGCTACATTAGATCTACTTAAAGACAAATGGGAAAATGATTTACAAGAACAAATCTCAGATAAACTGTGGCAAAAGATAATACATAGAATTTACTCATCAGTCTGCCTCAAACACAGAGTTATTCAGTTTTAAATTGTTCACTGGCTTCACTGGTCCAAGGTTAAACTGGCAAAGATTAGAGAGGATTTTGATCCCACGTGTGACCGATGTAAGCAGGAACCAGCTACACTACTGCATATGTTCTGGACATGCCCAAAGCTAAATAATTTTTGGAGTTTTATTTTTGATACCTTGTCAAAAATATGCCAGATACCATTAGAACCATCCCCATTTATTGCACTTTTTGTGTGGTCTTGTACTTTCTTCACCTAGAAAGGATTTGCTATTCTATAAGGGGATCGACTCAGGAATTTTATGATGTCTGGCAACCATTCATAAGCCATTTTGAAAATATAGATGCAGAGCAACTGGATCTGTAATAAAAGATTTCTTTTTTAATCTGTTTCTAATAATTCCCTCATTACATTTTCTGTTTGATGCATAATTTATTTAATTTTCTTACTTTTTCCTTTCTGCTGACTGGCTGTTTTTTTTTCTCTTCTTTTTTTTCTTTAGTTTAGATTTTTGTTGTTGTTTGTTGTTTTTTATTGTGGGGTGGGGGGAGGGGTAGAAAAAAAATAGTGTACAATGTATGTATATGTAACTTGTTTATATTTCCAATAAAAAAGAAATTCTGTGCATCCTGGTTTTTGGTAAAATACTGCAAAATCTTTTTCCAGTAGGTGGCAGTATTACACCAACTGCCCTTAAACTTCATGTCTAAGGAATTTGACCATTTTAGAGAATTTAACATTTAAAAGTTTACCCAAGTAAAATTCTGAATTGAAAACTTGAATTGATCACCAAATGACTGCTTAATTTGCACAGGCCTGGTGTTCTAATGACTGATGAGGAAGCTGGTAAAAATACACTTGGGAAGATAAGAGAGAGCTTGTCTTTATTTCTTTTTTTTTTTTGTTCTGATAGGTAAATAAATACATTTGTGCTATACAGAAAGCACTACGAGGGGCATCGACCCACAACTAAAACAGCTCTGTTCATAGTTTAATTGAAAATCTGTGCACAGGCTCCCTGCACCTAATGTCCGAGATTCACATAGAAACAATTTCCAGCTGCTCATATAGCGCACAAAAAACAAACAAACAAACAAAAAAAAAACACATTGACAATGGACATTTATTGAGAATTAAGATGATGCGAAGTAGAAAATGTAAAGAAGAATCTGAATGTTACATCATTAAAGTCCTCATCACTGAAAGAACAAGAGAGAAAGATGAAGGGAGGACAAGCAGGATATGGATAAGTATCACCGATCATTTGATTCATCACTTACAGCAAGTAAAAACAGTGAAGTGTGATCTGTGATTATGTCCATCCCTCAGCAAATGTTTACTAAAGTCCCACCAGAAGAATAGAGAAAGCAATTAAAGGGCAGTTTGCACTATATGAAATCCAAACAAAAAAAATAATGCAATCTATAGAAAAAAAAAAAAAAAAAAAAATCTTCATTACTGTTCTCATATGAAAAAGAAGCTCCAGTCATAACGACTGCTGGAACACGGGCTCCTGTGGAGGAATTGCACTTGTGCGGGCGGCAGAGCAGCGTCTCCGTCAGTTCTTATCCGTCTTGTTCTTGCGAGCGTGTTTGTACTTGTCGACGTACGCTTTGACCAGGTTGGCCACTTTATTGGCATCGACTTCACCACTCTTGCTGTGGCAGACCTGAAATAAACAAACATGCTGATGGTTTTTGAATCTTAAAATATGTTTGCTGAAAATTGTCATCTCTCAAGCGACCAGACATTATTTATTTTAGTCCACAGGTCAGTAAGCTCATGGCTATGGATGCAAGACGCATTTAGAAAGTTACAAAGAGGCCAGACGAATTAGGAGCAGGCTGGTAGGAAAGGCTGTAACTCAGGGAACAGAGACACTGGCAGCCCTTATTAAAGAAACTAAAAGATTATGTAAAAAATTTAACCAAGATAAATTGTTGCACTTTTTTTCCATCTTTGATGTGATGTGAGGAGAGCAAATTAAAATAAAAACAGCATCACGTGATAGTGGTAGGGGCAGTGGTAGCTCAGAAGGCACCGAGTTAATGATTGGAAGGTCTGCGGTTCGAGTCCCAGCTCCACCAGGTTGCCATTGTTGGGCCCTTGAGCAAGGCCCATAACCCTATCTGTTCCAGGGGCGCTGTATCATGGCTGACCCTGTGCTCTGACCCCAGTTACGCTGAGATGTGCGAAGAAAGAATTTCACTGTGCAGTAACGTATACAACTTTAAACAAACAACAAAAAAAACTTAGTGGTAGTATCACACTTATGAGGGTTGAATCAATTGAAGCTACCCAGGATTCCCTCCATTTTGCCTGAAAAGCTGCAGGCCTTGGGTAAAGATGAACCTAAACGTAAACTTCCAGAACAATACCAACCCAAAGATCAATAGAAAACAGCTTTAGAAAAGGACTATAATTAACCATTTTGAGTGGCCGAGTCCAAACGTAAATCTTATAGATTTTTAAAAAATAGTTTTTGATAACTATTTAATACACCTAGCAAAAAAAACAAAAAACAATAGAAACAGACACACATCAGTGAAATATTTAAATAAAAAGGGCAAGTGGATATCTCAGAGGAGCTACTAGGTGAAAAACAAGCCTGTTACTGGAAAAACTATTATTACTGAAAATAGTTCTGCACATTATTAGGTATCAAATTTCCATAGTTTTGGTCCCGAAAACTATGAGGACAATAACTGTAGGTTATCACTGTTTAAAAGAATACCTCCCACCACAAATCTATAATAAAAAATAATTTTAAAAAAATGACCTTAAAGTGTGTGAATAAACCAGACAACCTGCTCACTTACCTTTTCTACAGCTTTGCGTACAATCTCTTTGTACTCCTCCTTGGTGATATCCTTCTTTTGGTAATATGGCTTGATTGCTGCTTTCACTTCTGTGATGGCTTTTTCCTGAATCTGTAATTTCTACCATAAAAACAGTAATAATAAATATAATAATAATAATAAAAACAACCACGTTTCCCCTTTATACTTTCAAATACGATGCTTCACTCAATAAGAGCTGTAAATGTACCTTCTCCTTCTTGGAGCTGTCCGCATGGGCTTTACTGTGAGATGAGGGCTGTGTGGTGGAAGATGGCTGTGCTACACTTGATGTGCCGGCGAGATGAGCTGCTGCTTTGTTTGGCGACGCTTTCACTGAACCTTTTCCTGGCACACTTGTAATCACCTGTTTAAAGAAAAGAACAGTCGTGACAATATCATTTCAATAAGGAAAAACAAAGACATTTTTAAAAACATTGACATACAGAACAACAACAATCTTTAACCTGAGGGTCAGTGGTCAAGACAGTGATGCCGCCCTGCTGTACAGGGGGAGGTGGTGGAGGAGGTGGTGGAAGACCCTGTATAGCCATTGCAGGCATCTGGAACGGGGGGCCAGGTGGATGCAGGTGGACAGGTATCTGGGTAGGAATGGCAAACGCCGCTGGCTGGACGGTCACAGTAGGGCCCCGAGGTCCTACCGAACCCACTGGGTAGCGCAGCACTCCAAGTACATTCATCGGTTGAGGGAGTACACTGGGAGGGGCAGGTATTGCTTCATTGGGTATATGGGCGCTTGGCTCACTCTGTGGGAAATCTGAAATGGTGAGAGCAACATAATTGATAGAGGAATCAGAGTTGGAATTTAATAACATTTAATAACGTTTCAATGAAACTATAGTTAAATCCATAGCATTAAACAAATGATCCACAGTTATTCTCTAATAACAATAATCATGGGTTAGGGTGCACTCTAGAGTGTACCCCACCTCATGCCCCAAGTCTCCTGGGATTGGCTCCAAGTCCCTGCAACCATGTACACAGTATAAAGCGATATAGTGCTTAAGTGGAACCAAGAGACCCAAACCTGTTCTCTGTACCTAAAGTGAGCTCCATGAAGATATGAGCTATTAAGGCTGGAGTGGAAAAACTTGGGTTTCCTGCACAAAGCCCCAACATACAAGTCTAGAGCTGTATTGTACTCTTGTCAGGTAAAGTACCCTTTGCATGAGGACATCACTATCCGAGAAGGACTTCATCAAGATTGAAATGTTTCGTTAAGATGTTCACAGTAGGAACAACTGTGTATTTGCAGCGACCTTTCCCTCTAGGTGTAGCTGTACGAAAGGCTGACAGTAGGCAAGCTCCTAAATGTAACTATACATGTGCTAAAAATCTAGCAACTACATACCAGCTTGTTTGGAGACCTCAGCTGCAGGCTGCTCTTCCTCTTGTTTGTTCCAGATGCTGCCACCTGCCCCAGGTCCTCTTTCTCTTCGTGAGTAATAGTTCTGTACATCAGCAGGGAGAGTTCGTCGCACTGCCCAGCTTGAAGCAGCAGACCATCCTGACCGGTCCAAAGGGGTATCACAGGTCTCGGGCTCTTTTCTTTTCCCTCCTGGTCTGTTCTCATTGAACTGACTGTAGGAGTCACTCCCTGTGTTGTTTGTTGTCCCTGAGAAAGAGCTGCGTTGTTGCCGCCAGTTATCTGCCGAGTCACCGTACTGGCCATAGGACCGCTGACCGGCTCGACTCCATCCAGCTGGACGTCCCTGCTCAGAGCCCCAGTCCCCTCGAGGCCAACTGTCCGTGGACACATCGCCAGATTTCTCCTCAGAATGCTGATCTCGTTCCTTGCCATCAGTATTAGCCCATGACCTTTCCTTTACCCAGGGTGGGTTTTCTGACTGACCCCTGTCCAGCGATATCTCTGAAGGATAGAGGCTGCCGTTACCCGAAGAGTTGAACTCCCTTGCTGGAAATGGTCTATCTGAATTGCTTCTCCTGTTGGAGTTGAAAAAAGGACGACTAGATCTCCAACCTTCCCCTCCCCATGAGTCTCTTTTCCGTGGTGACGGTGACCTTCGATCGCTACGTTCTGAAGACATGCCTCTCTGATTTGTCCTGTTTCTGGATCTTGCGGGTGATCTGGAGCGAGATCTGGACCGGCTTCGAGAACGTCTCCTGCTCCGTCTTTCTCTGCTGCAGTTCCGTCTGAAGCTGCCCCGTTCCTCTTCGTGGTCACGGCCTCGACTTCTGCGTGGTGAACCAGCATTGCGACTACGATCCCTGGACCGCGACCTCCGTGATCCTTCGTTTCTGGACTCACTTCTAGGAGACCAGGTGGTTGTGGGTGAGTGGAATCGAGACTTTCGTTGCCGGCCATCTTTTCTGTCGGAGGATGAGGTCTGGTCTTTGGTGGGCTCACACTTATCCGGCACCTCAATCTTCTGCTCTCTGTCCTGAATAAGAATTTGGCCAGCAGATATGATCTGAGGTTCAGCGACTGCACTATTGATCTCCAGCACCATCTCAGCAGCAAGGGAAGTGTTCTCTGAAGCAGGAGAATCACAATCCATTGGTATAGACTCAGTGTTGTCCTGCTGACTACTGATGTCAAGAGACACCTCTAGTTTTCTATCTGTAGTTGCTGAAGTATCTTGAATTTGTAAACAGTCCCCAGTTGAATCAAGATCGGAGATGCTGTCAGAGACACGAAGTTGACTTGCTTCAGTGGTTACATTTCCATGACCATCTGGCTCTTCTTCAGCTTCATATGCTGGATTTTGCTCAGTTGCCTCTGAAGAGCTCATGGTTGCAGTAGTCAAATCATTGTTACTCAATAAGGAGTCAGGCGTCTTGCTAGGTTCTTCTAGAATCACCTGCTCATCTGATGCATCAGAGGACCGGTGGTAATCGTTTTTGAGACCCTCTGGTGTTTCACTCTCGGATGTGTCCTGTGCAGAATGATCCTCCTGAGATGATGGCGGATTATCCTTTGGCTCGTCTGGATTCTCTCCTTCCTCCTCCTCATCACCATCATCACATGGTTTTACAATGAGAGCAGAAATATCTTCATGTTCCTCTCCATCCTGATCAACAGAATCTGAACCTTGATCTACATTTCCTTGACATGAATTCTGATCATCTTCTGCCTCATCTGGTGTTTCCAACGTCTTCGACTCCTCCATATCTACTTCAGGTTCATCTTGACTGGTCTGCTCATCCTCTTCAACGCATTCCTCTTTCTTAACCACTGATCTTCGAGTGGTCGGCTTCTTCCTGCCTCCTTTCCTCTTTGCTGTAGGCTTCCGTTTGCTAGCAAGTGTTTGCTTGCTGGTAGAAGCAGACGCGTCATTTGAAGCACCTTCAGCAGGAGAGGAGGAGCCGGAGTCAGACTTGGGAGACTGCCCGGATAAATTCTCCTCATTCACACTTTTGCTTTTTCGAGATGAGCACATAGTATGATTCTCGGACTGTTTCATGGAGCTCTTTGATCCAGAGCCTCTTTTACTTTTTCTCCCTTCGCCTTTGGGACATGTCACAGCACAAACCTTTCCCTGAATAACTAAAAAAATGCAAAAGTATTGAATGAAAATCTAATTTAATATACAATACAACCCAGTTGTGCAGGTTATCAGTGGTACTCACCATGGCAACCAGATCCCAGTACATATGGAGAGGAAAGCAAAATGGGCTGTTGGAGAAACTCATGGGGGCCCTGTCTAGACAAATTGCTGATAGACAGATCAAGACAGGTCAGATAAAAAAAAAAAAAAAAATCACTGACTGTCCATGACAGAATGCCGTAAACAATTACAATTTTGTTAAAACTGCATAAAATACTCACGGGATACATGGAGGTGGTGTGGGTAAAGAAACAGGCAGCCACTGGCGTTCTGTTGTATTTCTCCTGCACACTCTCCATTCCTCGTTCACAGTCTCGTCCTCGGAAATCACAACTGTCTCTGTACTACAGAGAGATTAAAGAAGAGCTAAAAAAATTTCAAGTCATTAAAAAGGTTTTTGTTTATTCCACTGATTTTCCTGGCTTGTGTTCCAAATACAAGACAAGAATAACACTAAAAACCTCCACGCTATCTCTGCTAATTTCTCATAGGTGTGTCTTTAGTAAGAGTCTTCTCTATAAATAAATTCTCACATTAAATAGCGAATATAATCAAACACTTGCAGATTTTCCCTTGCGATAAGATCACATTACTATAAAATGGATTGATTTACTAGGTTTGTGTTAATCATGTGAGGTTTCTTTTATCTGGCACTTTTCCAAACCGCATCTTTTAATGATCACTATAGTGAAATGCTGACCTTGTAAATTCTGTTAAGGTTTATAGCACCAGGACAAGAAAAGAGGACATGCTTATAATACACACAAAGACGTATGATGTTTAATGACCATGTTTCAAAGCACAAATCAGCCCTAAACTTTACCTTACACATCACAAACATAATATATAACTATATAACTAATATATAACTATATATATATAACTCTATATATATATATATATATATATATATATAACTCTATATATATATAATATATATATATATATATATATATATATATATATAAAACTCTATATATATATATATATATATATATATATATATATATATATATATATATATATATATACACACACACATATACAGTAGCTATTTATAATAACTGACACAGATACTCAGGACTACACTGGTGCACTCATTCCTGCTGGCACACATCTACTGGGTCAGTTCTCCTTAAGATGTGAAAACACTTATACTTTAAAAGTCTCTCTGGCTGACCGATGGTTCAAAATGGCATAAATCAAAGTGCTGAGGCTCAGAGTATAAGCCCATCTAAATCAATATGCGTGACCGTAAATTCGGTTTTGTGCCCCACTGACTACAGAATATTTACATGATTTGGGTGAGTATGCCGAGTGTCTCCCCCTGCTGGGCAGAAAGTCCATGCTCGCTGTGCTGAGTGAGCAGTTGGGAGCGGCAGGTTTCCGCTTCAACCTGCACAAGAGTTCAAAATAAACAGTTGTTATGAATGAATACATCTTTAAAGCAGAACTTTTAATCTAAAAACACAGGAGTTGTGACCCCATGGGAAGTCACCCAGATTTATAAATAATTAAAAAAAAATTTAATTGGTAATTATAGTGAAATAAACCTCATCAGATCCTGGGAAAAAATAACTTTGTCGAAATGTTCTAGATAATATTTTTTTCTGAGCATCCCAGATATTTTATTTATTTTTAAGAACACCAGATCTACCCTGTTTTTGCAACTTGGGTTTTTCTGTTTACTTGAATTTTCTGTCTACCTGTATATTTGTTACATGATTATTTACTTGTTCATTTATTTTGTTTTAGCACAGACTTTTCAGCTGCAATTTTTTCAAGAGTTTTTATGACCTTTTATTAACAGAATCTTTAATTGCCATATCTTTAAACAATGCATTTACACGCCGCCTGACCAAGAGGCAATTTTTTTTTCTTTCCTGCTTAATCCAATTTCCTTCCATGTTCAATGGGAGTTTAAACTCAGCATTAAAAACAGGTGCAGAGTTGTCAAGCTAAGAGTGGCAGAAAATGCAAAATTTATAATGGCAATTTGGGGTGATTTTGTTCAAAAAATGTTACTCTGTTCAATCTAATCCTGAAAACGTAATAGAGATGACAAACCTTTTTAAATGCAGAGGAACCAATATCACCTGTTAAAAATAATCTAAAGTTAGTTGTTCAATACGTACCTTCAAATGCAAAAGTAAATGTACATGTAAGTAATTAAAGCATTAAAATTTTAGGAATGATGTTTACATACATATTTTACATGTCATTTCAGATCTGGCTCTCCTCTCCTCCTTTCCATCCTTTTCGGTTTTCCCCTCCCTACAATCAACAAAATAATTCAGCTATAAGCATACTGTCCACAGCTTTAAGGGAAAAAAAGACATGCCAGTCATAATGGAAATTGGAGTACATATTAATGAACAAAGCGGATTAACACCTACACTGAAATGCTTTCCAGCGTTTTGTCATCTTTAGAGTTGCATACACAAGTGTTCGATGTGATGGTTGGTTTTACAGGAATCTGTAGGCACAGCACAGGTCTGTTAACTCACTCACAAGCAGCAAGAAATGAATTTTCAAAGAGCTTGAATAGACAAAATAAGGATAGTGAAAATAGTCAAAGAAACACATCTTGACCTGGATGTATCCCAGAAACGAGTTCTGTGTACAGACTGAGCTGAAGGGTCTGCGGTCCACCGGACAGATCTGCAGCATCTGAAGCACAACAATAAATAAACTTTAATAGCATTATATTGTTGAATGATAAAAATGTAAAGAATGCAGGATATGGCAAAAAGATAAAAAATCCTTTTGCCAAGTATTTTAATCCCTTTCCTCTCTCTCTAATATTTTATATAGCCAAGTACTGAAAAAAATGAATAAATTTATGAAAAAAAGTCTTGTCAGTGACAGAATTGATTTTTTGGAGATTGTTACCTTCATTTATTACATTTCACTTGCCTCTTGTTTATAGTACAACAGTTCAAGATTACGGTCAACAAAGAAAAAGGTCAGTGTTTAAAAAAAAATAAATAAATAAAAAATTACCAAATGTGTCATGACAAAGCCTGAGACACGAAGTAAACTTCGTGTATAAACATAGCGACTGGTATTTAATAACCTTTCCTAAATTTTGTTATACGTTATACTGTGTAATAATGTCATACGACTGTGAGGCACGTATAAAAAAATATTTATACTACAGCACAGCTAAATTCTTCTGAGTGGTCTGAAGGAGTTGATTATTTGTGTACAAGAGCATGGCTCTAATCCTGGAACAAGAGGTAATAAAATGTTATTAATATAAAAATGAAAAGATTAATCCAAAATATTTATAATAAACGTTCAGCCCTTAATTACTATTACCAATTAATAAACATTGCTAGTCTGTGGAACGAAAACATTTAATAGAAAATGAAATACTCTCATGCATAAATTTTAAACAACAAAAAAGATTCAAAATTGTTAGAAATCCTATTTAAAAAAGCAATTTTCAATTTAAAAAACAAGAGAATGTGCTCATTGGAGTCTGGCACTTCAGAGACACTGAGAAAAATTATTTTACAGTTATATTTACTCAGGCTTGAGTTGACTTTTTTTTCAATCATTCATTTCACGAAAACACCATGTGGCTGAGAGGGGGTAGATATATTTGATGGCCGCTGTTGAGGCAGCATGTGTTTCGTGCTTGTGGATGAGAGCAGCAGACCTGAGCCCAGCGCAGGATGCAGCTCAGACAGTAGACATGGTTACAGGCGTCAGGCACAGCACGCTCGACGGGCCTGGGGGGGTTCAGGCAGATAGGGCAGACTTGGCTTTCCTCATCCTCCAACACATCGTCTACACTCTGCACACCTGCCAACAAACAATACAAAACCTTATAGTACCGTTTAATTATGATCGGCACATTTTTAATCAGACTGACTTTCTTTACACGTCATCCACCAGCAAAGTCAACTGCAGACAAGATTTCGCTCTGATAAACTAAAAAATTCATTATAAATCACTCACATTCATTAGGTGTATTTTTACATGATCTATATTCAAAGATCATCTAGTTGTAAATCTAAATCATGTATGCAGACGAGATGAGAACACAGTTCAGCGTCTCTAAAATGACTCTTCCCTACTGGTGCTCTGTGAGATTTTTACAGCAGCCATCTTCACTCCCGGCTAGTTCTTGAGATCTTTTGTCATCAGTAAATAAAACAACTCCGTTAGACTCAGCTCAGGTGACTGACTCAACCACGCAGAACATCGCAGGACTTTGCTTTAGCCAAAAAACAAAAATGTCCTGGAATGCTGGAAGTCTTTGTGCATCCTCAGGGTGAAGCTCCATCTGAGGAGTTCTGAAGTGTTCAGGTGAATGTGAGCAAATCTTTCATCCACAACTGTTTTCCGTCTCTTGAGTCTCTTGTTGTTCCTGAGGTCAACAGTGCAATCTTTCCTTTCAACAATGTACCAATTTATTTGTCCATACCAAATATTCACGCTTTCTTTCTGATGAGCTCGTTTCGAGTTTTTAGCCTAATGATAGTTAGCTTGACTCAGTCAGCCTGTGTTGTTTAAGGACTGCTCCGAAACCTCATACAGAGATTTGTGCGCATTTTATTTTGGCACACTCGATCTTGAAGTCTGTTAAATTGACTTTATAGTTTAAATAATTCTTCTTATTTTGACTTCACGCTTGTTTTACCACAGACTAAAGGAAGCAAATGTTCCTTCACTTATCTTCAGTTACTGCTTTATCATGATCAGGGTCATTGTCGGTCTGGAGACTATTATTCCAGGGCTGCCGCCAGGACTCCATTCAGGAAAAAAAAAGAAAACATACTTACAAATAAGACTCACTCACCATTTTTGGGACATGTAGGCATCTTTGGCTCGGTGCGTCCACCACTGCTGGTATCAGGTAAGTCTGCATGGGTGACAATTTGTTGAAGAATTAATAAAGCTGGACACTAGTTACACGGATAAGTTTGCACACACAGCTTCAAGTCGAACTGCAACATTTATGACTCTGCCTTTATTGTGATTGTTGCCATAATTTGTGTCTCAAATTGAAAAAGAATTTAAAAATTTGCCTCTCCTTACAATTTGAATAGACACTCCTCCAGCTCAACTCCTGAGCACCGTTTTAAGGGAACCTCTTTGTCTGTGTTCCAACCAATAGTTTTTTTTAGGTTAACTTAAAAATTGTAAATCTGTCATTACATTGTTAATTTATGTTATGTTATGTGAATTTATGTTGTGTTGTTAATTTATGTTGTTTGCATGTATGTAGCACCTTGGTCCTGGAGGAACGTTGTTTCGTTTCACTGTGTACTGTACTGTACATGGTTGAAATGACAATAAAACCCTACTTGACTTGTATCAGAAGAACAGGACAAACCCTCCATAACGTCACCAAACCTCCGAAGAGTAATTTGGAATCTTAATTGCGGGAGCTCTGCTCATCTACAACTTGGCAGGAACTAACTCCACCTAAACTCAGATTAATCCATAAATGGACAGAACGCACAGAGCCTAGCTGTTTGAAACCTGCCTACTTAACTCATTTATCAACCACAAGCTAGCAAAATTAGCTTTAGCGTATCTTAAATGATCAGGTAGCAAACATTAATTTATAAGCTAACATATTTGATTGTACTCTTGTCATTCATGCCTTATACATTGTCCTGTGTCAACTCCTACATTTCTTGTGGTAAGTTATACTACAACGATTAAAGTTAGCTGATTAGCTAAAGCGGTGTACATATAGCAGATAGCGGTTTGGAACCTGCTTTTGTAGCAAGCGCCCAGTTTGCGCTTGAGGATCTGCACTTTTTGGCACTTTTGCCATGGCTCCAGTTTTTCAGAACTGGATGTGACCTTTTGGTTCTGACTGGCTTAAAAAATGCACTTCCATAAATGTCCATTACAGGCAGCAGCTCTTAACGATTTTAACCTACAGTTAAAATCAGTGAAACAGTGTGCTAAACAGGGTATTTCAGGGATGCCAGAATGCAGGATCTGAGGGACATTTCAGTTAAACCATTAACAGACCCAATTAGGTCTTTTTTTAAATTTTTTTTTTAACTTCTTATCAAGTATAATATGGCACCTTTAAAATGCAAACAATAACTGTAATAGGAAAACCGTTAGTGTCATCACTTAATAACGGCACCCAAGGGTTCAATAGGAGACAAAACATTAGTGTGTTTATTGTGACAACAGGGTGAATCCATGATTGACGTTGGCACTGCAGCACGCAAAGTACCACGTCGCGTCCATTCTGTGGATGTGCACATGTGACGCACCAGACAACAATGTGGTTTTTTACATGCATTTTATTTACATGCATAGTTAACAGGAAGTAAGTGTCAAGTGTGGATTTTTTTTTTTTTTTTTTTACATACTTTGCATCTCAAAAATCATAAATATTACAGCAGCATTAGGCTGGTCTTTGGAACACACTCACTCACTCACTGTCTATACCGCTTTCTCCTGTATACAGGGTCACGGGGGGCCTGGAGAATATGCTGGGAGCCTTAGGGCACGAGGTGAGGTACACCATGGACAGGGTGCCAATCCATTGCAGGACACACTCACATGCTCATTGACACACTACCGGCAATTTTAAAACTCCAATTAGCCTAATCTGCATATCTCTGGACTGTAAAAGGAAACCGGAGAACCCAGAGGAAATCCACCAATCACAAAGAGAACATGCAATCTCCATGCAACAGATGGGGTGGGATTCGAACACACATATTATACACATACGTTATACATATAAAAAAAAACAATACAAATTAAAGTTTGATACGGACTCCAGTCTTGATGTGAATCTCTCATTAATGCAAATTGTGATTGGATTTATCCTGAGATCAGTGTAACCTGGCTCCTTCTTAATATTTCCATCACCAGCTACTCGTATCACACAAACACCACATACGTCGCTTGGGTTTCCATGGTAACGGTGTCCAGAATACCAACATGAACTTTGACCTCCAGCAGTAAACTGAGGCCCAAATCCTATTATGTATCCGACCAGCTAAAGCTTTCACACTTCTTTAACTACAAACGTATACGCAGAGACAGGGAGAACCGAATATTATTTATGTCCTGGTGCTACCGGAAGTACGACAAAAGTGTTTGTATGGAGAACGTGTCAGCTAGCTAGGTTAGCCACACTTAGTGTTAGCAAAGTTGTGTAAGCTGTAAACTTGTTTTTTCGTTGTCGGTGCGATTAGCCTGGAAGCTAACTACCGTAACTGTTCTAACAGAAGCACTGATACATCTCTGGAAGTGGTTAGCTACACCGAGCTAACTTTTTAAAAACTTGTTAGCCACTAAGGCTTTCCTTGTTTTTACCCAATCAATTCGTGACCCCGTGTTGCTTAGCATGCGAGTTAGCAAAGCGCGTCGCTATCCGCCTGCACAATACATTAACTGGCTTACCTTAGCCGAGAGGCTTAGCCAACCAGCTAGCCCGTGTGTTACACCGCGGTGGCGCTTCTCCGCTACAACCAGCATGCGAGCTGCTGCAACAACACCGACACCGACCTGCACGTTCAACCTGATCGCGTACAGAACACAAAAACAGCGGCGACGGCTTTAAAACTGTCCCGGCCACATGTAGGGGGCTCTCGGGTACTTGTAGCGGTCACTCCTGGCCTCCTGGCGGCGCTGCCGCACGAGACAGTAATGGCGGATGAGTGCATCATCACACCATTTGAACGCTGCCTTCAAAGGCGCATCGCGAGGTGGCGCTCGTGCGCATGAATCAGAAAATAGGATGTATTTAAGTGTTTTGCTTGTTTTTAGCTACTCATTTGTTTGTTGTTTTGCCCTAATAAAAGAAAAACAGAACCGAACCACTATGTAGTGTATATATATATATATATAGACATAACTTACGTTTCACGCTCCGTCACATTCATATGCTGCGTTTGTAACAACTAGGAAGTCGGAATTATCCCTTTTTTCCTTTATAAAGTGGATGTGAGAATTAATCGCGCCGAAAAAAATACATAGAAGATCAGTATGAATAATACTGGAAATAGAAATCTCGCAAAAAAGTAAATAAAAATTAAATCACACTGTTCGTTTAGGTCTTCACTCTTATGAGCGCCGCCATGTTGAAGTGACGTCAACTCCGAGTAAGAATTACGAGTTGGAAAGCCATTCATTTCCTCCTGGGAAATCACATCCATCGTTACTGGGAAATCGGAAAATTGCTTCCCAGTTACTACTTGATCGTGGGCACTATATTCCAATCCTTCTCGAAAGTTCAGAGGTTGTGATTCCGACGTGGTACGTTCTTTAAAAAAATGTAACAAACAAATAAAAACACTACAGTACAAGATCTCGCAGAGGATAAAACAAATTAACATTCAAAGACTACAATACAACAGCAAAAGAACGAAAGGAACAAAACAAAAAGAAAAAGTGGGGCTAAAAAGAATCACAGTAATAAAAAAGAGTGCAGAATAACAGAGCACGGCACTGGAGGCATAAATCAAAACTATAACAAAAGAGAAATGTCATCACAGATCCTTATTGATTTGCTTGATTTCAGTTTCTTAAGTGACATGAAGTATTGTTTAAAGTCATCTATGAACCATATGAAAGACGGTTTACTATTTCCCCACTTACTACAATGTATATGGTATTTACCTAAAAGGATAATAATGTTAATTACAGTAGCAACAGAGGGGTGTAGGTTATCCATGTAGAAAATAACATCAGATTTATCAAACTGTGTAATATCATTGCTCTTGAGTGATAACCAAGTGTGTATTTCTGACCATAATTCAGCTGATACAGGACATAGAAAAAACAGGTGTTGTAACGTTTCACAGGCTGAATCACAAAAAGAACACAGGTCCACCTAAAATCTAAACCTTCTCTTTAGAAATTCAGACACTGGGTATATATTATTAATTATCTTGAGATGAGTTTCTTTAACGTTTGGGGAAACAGGCCACTTTACAAATTTAGAAAACGCCTTTTTCATGAGTGACTGATCGCCATGAAAAGTCTGCAAATGCCTATCTGCGTCAAAATCGTGGAAAATAATTAATTTAAAGTTCACGATAATAACCTTATTGTTACATTTGCTATCATTTAGATTACAATTACCAATTTTTAAATTTGGCAACACTGGTTTGATTTCTGTATATAACATTATGTTGCATATTAGCTGCCTTAAAACCAATGGGATAGCACGACAAACCTTCCTGTATTCTTTCTACGGACAATCTAAATTATATTTCTTCAAAAAGGATACATAGTCCAACAGAGTACCATTGGAGTCCAACAAGTCAGTCACAAACAAAAAACCACTCTCAAACCAATTTCTAATAAACATTGACTTTCTGTTAACAGTTATCACTCTATTGTTCCATAGTGTTGACATGTGGGGAGAGAAGTTGTGTGTAAACAACATTTTCCAGAAAAAAAGGATCTGTTTGTGAAAATTAGATAATTTAACAGGAATTTTACTGATCTCAAAGTCACATTTTAATAAAAAATCAATTCCTCCTAATTCCTTAAATAAAGATCTGGGTGTATGAAACCACATGGAATCAGGTTGGGATAAACAAGCTCTGAGCCAGTTAATCTTAAAAGTTCCTACCATTGATTAAAAGTCTAAGGCTTTAACACCACCCTTAACATAATCTTTCACCAAATGTGATCTTTTAATATAGTGGGTTTTGTTTTTCCATAGGAATTGAAAAATAACTGAGTTGGCTTTCTTAATGTTTTTGGAAGAAACATACAGAGAGTGACATGGGTAAATTAATTTAGAAAGACCTTTGGCTTTAGAAAAATGACTCAAATATAGTGATATCTCTAGTCAGCCAACGACTAAGAGATCTCTTCATGTCAACAATACGACTACAGATGTTATTCTCTTCTCTTCTAATCATGTTTTTAGATATCAGTAAACCTAAATATTTCACTTCTGGCTCTACTCTTATTGAAGCTATATTAGAATCAGAACATGTGTGAATAGGTAGCAATTCACATTTTTTTAACATTCAGACACAGTCCTGAAGCGTGGGAGAAGAATGAGATAATATTAAGAGCCTTAACTAACATGGATTTATCTCTTAAAAACAGAGCTGTATCATCTGCAAATTGACTTATTTTGAATTCTTTATCAAAAATGTTTATACCTTGCAGATCAGAGTCATTTTGGATGATCAGCGCCAGCAATTGAGTGGTCAGGGTGAACAGTTTTGGGGAAATGGGGCAACCCTGACGAATACCTCGCTGCACCTCAAACCTAGATGTTATTCCAGGGTTAAGAGAAACAGAGCTATAGATATTACAGTAAAACATTTTGATCACATTACAAAGGTTTGTCCCAAAACCCAGGTAATGTAAGGCATTAAGCAAAAAGGGAGGTTCAACAGTATCAAAGGCCTTATAAAAATCCAAAAACAACACCAAACTTTCGGTCTTGATTAAGAGAAGACATGGTTTTTACTTTATGTATCATCAACGATAAGAAGTTGATTTGCCTGACTGAAAGGGCAAATGAACGGTTAGCCAAATTTTGTATCCAGAAAGAACCTGTTTACTTGTTTAATCAATTCATCCTGGTCTCTCACCAAGTGTGCCTTCAAATTGGCTCTAATGAATCCTGGAGCCACACCACCCTTTCTAAATGAGACAGATGTCCCCTGACTTAAATTTGACAGTCTGTTGAAGAGATCACCTTTACACAGAGGGCCACAGTTACTTGTTGTTATTGACACATTCCCAACTCGGGAGGGAAAAAAAGGGAGCTCTTGGCGTGTATTTAAGACATCATGGTGCGGTTCAAGAGCTTCCACGTGATAACTATATTTCTGAAACGACTCAAAGGAACATATGCTTTATCCAGCATTTTACTAAACCTCATAACTCATAATTTTCGACCAATGGTAAAGTAATGGTTCAAAGTAAAACACCCCTTTAACCCAGCATTCCTCCTCAAGAACCTAAGACAATCTTCATATTTTGTACATTGTATCAACATGTCATAAGATGGATGAACCTGAGTAATGTGTGTGCTGCCTCAGCAGTGACTACTGACTCAGAGAGATAGTCGTTGGTTCAGATGTCCCCTGTACTAATGTCACAGCAATGCCAAGGCAACATAACACACAGCTGGCATAATTTGATCTTGATTCTAAGCCAAGAAAATGTTCAAAGCCTTTAGAAGCAACCTATGGCTGGAACCAGATCTTCGAGACATTTCCCAGATGAGAGTGGGCCAACAGTTGAAGTACAGTGTTGAATTTTGACCGCAGCGGTCTCTGGAATCAGATTTAGCCTTTACCAGCTTGCCTGTGTTGTTGACAGGCTCCAAACACTGCCACATTCAAAAAGCCCAGTTTGGACTCATGAGCAGCATAATGGTGAATATGATGTTCTGCTTAACCCAGCGCACAGGGAATGTTAATCCTTACTCTAAGAACTACAGTATATGGAAAGTATAGGAAAGGTTTATAACGTTGTATACTGCATCACACATGAGCTTTGCAACACATGCTGTAGTTAAAAGAATGGATTGGGAGTGCTGTGTTCAGAATCACAATGGCTAAGCACTGAATAGAGATGCACTGGTTGCATCAAGCAGAGACCTACAGCTGATTCTTTGAGTGTTTTGCTGCTCACATTGCAGTGATTCCACCAATCTCAAGCTGTTGAAGTATTGAGAATACTGTAGTCTCAGCACTGGAAATGTGACGCATGAAACAGGACACCTGGTGGATCTTCACCAGTTTGGTTTATGGACAGTGCCAGGTGTAGTTGGCAGACTGCTGGAAAGGTGTAATCAAGCCTGCAAAGCATGCAGCCAAAGAAGTCATGCAAAGAAGAGCACCAGTTTCAGAATTAGAAACCAGAGCAACTGATGGCCAAAACATGGTATTATCTCATCTAAGTGAATTTTCATTATTGATGCCCTTTTATGCAAAGTCCGTAAAGCAAGAGTGGTCACTTCTATGTATAAATTTTAGAGGTAGCTTCTTTGGTCCACACATTTTTTTTGTATTATTTGTATAACATAATATATATATATGTGAATGGTTTGACCAGAAGTCACCTTCAGATTTCCTCAAACCTGGTAAAGCTTGAGCTACATCCTTATGTCACTGAACGGTGCATGAGCTTCCCTGTGTCTCGGGAAGTATTTTTTCCCCTCTACAAATCTCTTTCAATTTTTATCAATGAGTCCTTTTATCGATCACATACCTGTATGAAACAATAATAGAAAAAAAGAATAAATACATTTTGAGTTCTGAAAATATGAAATTCTATCATAAAATTATCATAATGAATACTATATGAATAGTTTCCTGGGACCATATTCACAAAGCTTCTTAAAATTCTCTCAGAGAGCTCCTATCTTAGCTTAAAAAGTCCTAGCCGAGAGTCATAGACTAAAAGTTCAATAAAAATCAATAAAATTTTATTTGTATAGCTCTTTTAACAATTGTCATTGTCGCAAAGCAGCTTTCCACAATCAAAAGAATTATTTAAGTTTGTATGAAATGTGAAGGTTTATAATTCAAAATGATCAGATAGTCCCTGATGAGCAAGCCAAGGGCAACAGTCGCAAGGAAAAACTCCCTGAGGAACCAGACTCAGCAGGGTCCCATCCTCTTTTAGGTGAAACAAAAAATTAGGAATTTATCTGCCTTCATACTGTGTGTTAGGTGGCAGGCAGTTCAACATAACAGTTGATGTTAATTGATGTTAATATGGAGTCCAGTTATTTAAAAGTGATTTAGGAAACTTCTCAGAGCAACTCTGAGTAAGGAAAGTACAAAAACCTTTATCTTATTGAGGGGGTGTGATCGACCCCGTTGCTAGGGATGACACAGCAATTCAAGGACTGACTGGTTGATAAAAAATCTGCAAAGGTCTTAAAATGCGCTCTTTGTGAAAATAGAATATATGATAACAGAATAGGCAGGGAAATCATAATGTTTGATTATAAATAATTTGTATTTGTATAAGTTTCTGTTATTATCTTTAAGGTAATTAAAACAGCCATATGTGAAGATGTGTCTACTTTTGAAGCAACCAGTTTCCACGCAGTAGTTACTATATTTAAGTTTTTACATGTATTTACCATGCTGATTTTATTACTTGTAATCCATTTCCAAATGGCTCACATTTTACTCATTTACATGATTGCAGGACAGTCTATTTAAGTTGTACTTTTTGATGGCATGTAGCCAACAATCCAAGAGAGAGATGGCGTAAAAGAAAAACAACAACAAAAATTGGACAGAAAAGCAGTGTTTACTTTTATATTTAGTGTTTGGAGAATATTTCTTCTTTACGCCATTTTGTCTTCTTTTACAGAAACTCTTAAGCTTCTTAAAAGTCCTCCTCTCTACTCTGAACAATTTTTACCTTAGGAGCTGTTTTTAGGTCTAAGATGTTTCATGAATCATTTTTATCTTTATTAAGATTTAGTCCAAAATTTAAGGGGAAATTCTAAGAAAATGTCATAATTCTAAGATTTCCTCAGAATTTTCTTAGAAGCAACTAGAAGCAACTTTTAGGCTGAAGAAGCTTTCTGAATACGGGCCCTGGAGATGATAATAATCAGTAGATACATAATTCCTCTTGCCACTATTTTGTCTTTTTAGAAACTTTAGTATCACACTTTCCAACAAATGTACACAACCTAATATTTATTATTATTATTATTATTATTATTATTATTATTATTATTATTATATTATTATTATTTCATTTTAGACGTGTCTCGGGTTGACCAAGGATCTTTGTGCTGACCAGCAGGGGGCGCTTTTGTCCAGACTAATGAAATCTACATTTGCCTGTAGTTGCCTGTAGTGAACTTCTACAGTCTTGTTTATACACAAGTCTATTACTGACCTGTCTTATTTTGTGTTCCAAAACAGACAAAACGGGAAAGCATATTTTTTCCTTCATAAAGTTATGATGCTTGGAAGTTACTGTTCTAGATTTCTTTATTCAATCAGTTTAATTATTATTATAACGTGCATCTTAGGTGCCGTGTTCAGGTAAGAACATAAAAGAGAATATGTGCATTTGTACAACAGTTTTTTAAATTATTATTGTTTCAGATATTTGAGGACTAACTCAAGTCTTATATGCTGGGGGAAATATTCTACACAGTGCCTAATACAATCAGTACTGGTTTTCTGGCTTTGACATTTAATGCACAACAATAAAACTAAAATCCACTCTCACTGTTGACAAAAACAAAACAAAAAGTATACTGTACCACGTTTACGTTGTGGTTTCCAGATAAAGAGGACTTGCTAGACATACATATACACTCTACTTAAAATCCAATTTTAAATTTTAAAATAGTAAATGTTAAAGATTACAGTACACATCACACTGAAAGGTCTAATTCCAGAGACTCATAAGTTGTTTATGAGAAAGCTAGAATGTCTCACATCACTGTATACTATCTATAACAAGCCAGAACCCAGTCACACTAAACCAGCGGAAGTGAAGATTCACTTCTAGGAACAACCTCTCAATTCAAGGCTCTTAGAAGCTTTTTAAGTCTGTGGTTTATACATTTCTTTTGAGCAGATACGTTTCTCTGCTTGAACTGAAAGCCATGCCTATACCTTCCTGAAGACCATATACAGCTGTTGGTATAAAGTAGCTTAAAATCCAACCTTGTCTGGTTTGTTTATGCAAATTATTGTGACGACCTTTGTAACGTCAAATGGAAAAGAACATGCTGTCCTCTTTGGGATACCAGTGTTTCCTAATAACTTACGTGTCACTCAGGATCAATTAAACCACACCTTAGGATCATTCAGACTACGCTTGAATTTTTTTTTCACTAGACAATTGTGTAAAATACCTACCTAGTAAAGATACCTTAATAACAGTTCATTCAACTAATATTTGTGCTCATGTGGAAGTTTTTAAACAGAAATTACATAAAAAAATATGTCGCCTTGCACTAACAGGGTCCGGGATCGATTCCCACCTCTGTGTGCATGGAGTTTGCATGTTCTTCCTGTACTTGGTTGGTTTCCTCCCACAGTCCAAAGACATGCAGATTAGGCTAACTGGCATTCCCCAATTGCCTGAATGAGTGTTTGAGAGTGTGTGTGTTACCTGTGATGGATTGGCATCCTGTCCAGCGTGTACCCAGCCTTGTGCCCTAAGTCTCCTTAGATAGGCTCCAGCGCCCCTTCAGCAGTACCCCACCCCCACCCCCGGCCCCCCACGTATACAGGATAAAGTGTTATAGATTTTATTATCTATATAAATAAAAGAACGGTTTTGTCGGTACATTGTACAGAACTCACTCTTTCATTGATAACGTTACGTTTCATATATTGGAGGAACCGAAACCTGAAATTTCTGTCTGTAGAAGAAAGAAGAGCCTGAGTAGCTGGACCCTGGGCGTGGCAAAGGGCCTTCACAGGAGATTTTGCTGTGTAGCTCATACGCACTTGCAGGTAAACATGCGATACCGAGTATGCATTTAGATGTCACTGAGCTGAACCACTTTCGCCATGGACGTCATGGACTCAACAGGAAGTCAGTTATTTTGGGTTACTTGCAAAATGCACCCAACACACCATGTGTAGCTCCAGTGAGAGAGAGAGTGAGATAGCAGTTGGTCGCAGTCATGTAATGTTTAAGAAGAATGTATATTTAGTGCAGAGTGCAAGCAGGGACTCCTGCAGGACTAACTATGACATCATAACTAAAAGGGAGAGCCAGAAGGTAACACAGACATGAGGTCTTCCTGTGATGTAAAGCAACCAGTCACTCCACCGTCAACACACATGAGTGATGATTATGAGTGGGCAAGACAGAATCTAAACATACTAGTGTTATGAATTCTGCACTTGCTTCAGTTGGTCAGGTTTAGGATCAGAAATATTATGTGGGAATAAAATGAATCAGCTTTTGACTTAAATGTACTGAATGACCAGGTTATCACATTAATTATTTTTCCCTGATGGCACGGCCATATCTTATGACTCAAATTGTGAAAGAGTTCTTCTGGGAGTATAAGAAATCATGTTTACATATGAACTTGCTGCCACTTTGTGAGCTCTAAACAGAGTTTAAAAAAAAAAAGAAAAGAAATTAAGCAGGAACTTTTATTAGTATATTGGCAGAATGTTAATTCCAGAAAGCTTTAAAATTATCTTTTTCCTAAACATAATGCAATAATGTTTATTTAATAAACACTCTACTAAAGAGATATAATAGTTGAAAGTAATAAAGGCACAGTTTTTTTTTTTTTTTTACAAACATTTTAGATGATTTTAGAGTAGAATTTGCCATCTACAAATAGCTTTTTTTTTTTTTTTTTTTTAGGAGCATACCAAATTAAATATTTGTTTTATGACTCTCAAATAAAGAGAATTATTTTTGACTCTATTTGGGAGAAAGTATGTTTTAATTAATATGACAATTTTTGGATGTGTGGTGGCCTTCAAGATGTGCTATATTTTGATGATGATGCCACAGATATTTTCACAGTTGGTATCTGATCACAAACTGACTTGAGCAGCTTTATAAGTCTTTCACTTTGGCATGCAACTTTTTTAACAGCTTACATTACTGGCAGAAAAGCTCAGTTAAAAAAAGAAGATAAAAACATTGTTCTGGTTTGTTACTAGACCTCAGTTGCAGGAAGATCTAACAGGTGTAATTATAATATTAATACTTACAATCTTACTTTATCGGTAATCAGCCCCTACCTCCTTTTTATTGAGCAGGAAGTGAAGAAAGAGAGGAGAAGAACAACGATACAGCACAGAATGAAAAGGACTTCACATGAGAAAGTGTGAAAGGAAATAAAAGACAAGGGTACGCTGTTTACCATTAATAGATTAACCATTACTCCATTAAAGATTTCCAGGATGGAATGATGGTGAAATAGCCTAGAAATACTGGAGCAAAGGAGAAGAATAAACCCCTCTCATAGTGTCAACATAAGCAAACCACACATTGACATTTTTAATAGTTTATTGAATAGTAATTACATAATATACATAGCGTTTCACTGAAACAAGATACCTTGTATGACTGGCCATCCACATTTGAGGGTTGCGCTCCTCGTCCACTCTTGTTTAAATACAGCAGACTAGTCTTAATGTGCGAAGAAATGTGCAGCATAAGTTTGCTCCTATGAGCAGCATGGACTCTTGTGATCATAACAAATTTCAAGTTAAGTCCAGCCATGTCGCAGGGAAGAGCCTAACACTGATCGAACATTAGACAGTACTTTCCCCAAATCAGTGGCAGGTATTTATAATTGCGTTTGAAACACTGAGCAAATATTACAAAAAAAAAAGAAGAAAAAAGGAACAAACATGTGACTACAATATAAACTGCATATATATACACTTCATTTGCATTGTACATACATATATTTACAATCTATAAATATAGTAAAATAGAATTAAATTACATTGATGTTCTATAAATAAGTGTTGGACAATACATTTTTAGATAACACAAGGTTAGTGACAAGAATCAGAGTGAGGTTGTACTAACGTGTGTGTTTGTGTGAAAGCTGCACAGTGGCAGCCTATAATTCACTCAGAGGCTCATAACAGACCAGTGGACGTGACAATTTTGTGAAACATGAAACCCTCTCAGCCTTTCTTTATCCTTTGTTTTTTTCTTGCAGTCTCACCTTCTCACAGGCAAACAATCCAAAGAACCCTAAGCTGCCATTAATAAATACTGAAGATGGAAAAGTTGAATTGTCTCATCTTCTACTTCTTGAAATGTTAATGTACTGTCTGTTTAGTAATGTGAAATTTACATATCTTTACAGATATACTTTATCTTTCGTGGTTGCCTTTTGGGCAATGAGGTTATTGCTGTAAAATGTCTTCTCAACTTTTCACCGTGATGTAAATTAAGCTGTAATAATAATAATAATAATAATAATAATAAAAAAAGGTACTAAAATGATGGATATTTTTGTTCCTTTTGTATCTACCTGGGAAAGTATTAGTGTAGTGTACCTTTATAACATTAACTTATTGTACCCCAAGGAACACAAATGCACAGTACCTTTTTTTCTGAGTGTCTTGTTCTACTACCAAAACCTCAGGTGAAAGACTAAAGATAAGAACTTTGTTCATTAGTAAATCTACTTTTTTTTTTTTTTTTAAAGAAGTTGACTAATATAGTAGTCAAAAAGACATTGTAACTAGTACGATCAAAGCTGAGTAGTAAAGTTTGAATTGACGACATTCACATATACATTGATTAAGTGCGTTTTGATATATAAACTGTTAGGAAAGGGTTTTCATTTGGCAAAGGTACAAAGAGAAGTCAAATACTAGATCTTGACTAGGATGAGTTGCGACATGGAATTGCGACTAGTTGGGGTTTTGGTTTGAGTAGCTAAATACAGAGAACTGTGCAGAATGCATTAAAAAAGCTGAGGAAATTAATATAAAAAACCTGCCATGGCAACAAAAATATAAGATAAAGCACCATCCTTGTGGTCTAATGGCATACTGTACAGTGTTGAGCACATTCTCTCAGAATGGTAGGAAGTTCATTGCTCTGAGCTAGAACAAGAGCAGGGGTTTGTTCATTTTGTTTGCTGTTCTAGCAACAAGAACAGGAACAGCGAAGGACTGGACAGCAGCTCAGCACCGCTAGGGACTCACACGTCCAGCCTGTCTGTCAAACACGCTGTCTCTTAGTGACCGGTGGCCTGGTGGACCCAGTCCAGGATGATCAGAGTCATGGATCCGATCATGACAAGGAAGCCACTGATGAGAAACAGGACTGCCTGCAGGACAACACAAAAGGAAACGACTTAAATAAGCTACATGTAACATTAAACTTTTGGAATGGTAAATTTTTCACAAAGCCACTTGAAACTTAACTATCACAGTTTAACAATAAGAAAAGACTTCCTTACCCCTATCTTCTGCATAGATCTCATGGATTCCTTCTTCACCAGCTTAATATAGAAAGCAGACGGCAAGATGAAGATCAACATAGCAGCAGCAGAAGCACCTAAAAAGACAAAAAAAAATCATTACACCTTTTGTCTATTATATTGTCAAATAAATAATTTAGCAAAATTCTTTGCTACAGAGTGGTAATATCAACATCGACCTACCAATGAATCCAAAGATGTCCCTAATGGTGGGGACGAAGATGACCAGCACGTTGACCCCGCCCAACAATGCCACTGTGATGATGGTGTGACGGATCCAGCTGAACCCTTCAGAGGTGCCCAACAGGTGATTAACGGAGGTACGGATCTGATACGACAGAGAGAATAGATTTTTGTCAGATTACTGCTTTAGTGTCTGGTGCAACAACAGGTTTGCAGTGCTTTTCTAGGAACCAAGAGTAACAGCTTAATAACAGCTATGTGAGAGTATGCGATCATAAAAGAATTATACTTACAGGAAAGAGGACAACTGGGACAGTCAGTGTGACGGCAGTCAGCACAGCCATACGCACAATCAGCAACACCACATCGAATCTGTAAACCTTGGAGTATGTGTGCAAAAGTTCCGGCTCGACCACGTCTAGAATATAGAAATTCAGATTAGTTTATTTTAACCCTGTTCTGGAAATGCTGTTTCAAAAAAAGGTTTGTCTTTGATCTTTTCTTTTAATTAGAGGAAAATAACGTCCTTGCTCGCATATTATTTTAATCTTTCAAAAAGTTCAAGAACATCAGCAAACACATGATGTTATTTTCATGCCACGACAAACAGCACATAGGCCAGATGTCAGGGCCAGTGTCTTTCTCAAACCTTACGTAACAGTTACAGGAACTAGGGTGGCCTGGGTATTACATCACATTTCTTTATTTAATGCGACAAAGTGTGTGTGTGTGTGTGTGTGTGTGTTAGTATTTGTACCAAATGCAGGATTCTCAGATGAGCTGTTGTGTGCTTACCATGGAAAGTCAGGTAGCCAAACAGAGCAGCGAGCAGGTACATGACGAACATGGCCAGGAAAGACACATTAGCCACACCCTGCATCTTTCTCCTTGAACGACTATGGAAAATAACAAGACTTGATTAGATAATGCTAAAGCTTTAACCATGCCAAGGCGGCATCTTAGTGCATGTTCTGTTTTATAACTGGACTTAAAAATGACTTTAAACTTACTCTTTGAGCTCCTCGTACATGGGTAAAATGGCCGGGTGGCACACGAAGGCAAAGGTCAAAATAGGTACTGCATAGACAGTCTGAAAAAAAAAAGAAGGATTTATAGTTAAACACCTAAAAATGCACTCTCAAAAACTAAAAAGAGTTAATATCCAACATCTTCTGTTTCTGTACCTGCGAGTTGAAGACAAAGTATTTGGGTTTGCAAGAATCCTCGTCGTAGGTGGTGGCCGTAGTGTTGAGATATGCAAGGGTGCTGTTTAACGTCTTGTTGATGAAGTCGTTAGGTAGAGGGCAGGGGATCTGGAACTTCTTGTAGATCACCTGAAGAACAAAAACAGATCTTTAATTTGTTCTCATCAGTGAAAAAGAATGGCAATAAATAAATAAATTATAGGAATAAAATCTAATTTGCTTACCACAATTAGAAAGAAAACCATGCACAACAAAGAGAACCCACTTGTGTAGCCAAGATAGCCTGTGGAAAAGTTGAAATAATGAGTTTCTTTCTAATTGGTTTAACCCCAGCTCTAGACTTTACTTCAGTCTGTTTTCTTTTCCACACTCACCTAGATTTTTAAGCAGTGAAAGTGGCAAAATAACGATTAGAGTCACTAGCAACACCAGGTAGTCTCCGTTGGTGTACCACGCCCTTTAAAAACAAATAAAAAAACAAAGACATTCAATATTAATATTGACGGATTTAGCCTTCAATATAGAACTCGACTCTGCAAGCTGCATATTTTGTTTCACACACAAGCTAACATTCATGCATTAGGTCATTGCAAGCTACAGCTCTGTGTGGTACGAGGCCGCCTAAAAAGACCCCTTTGACTTCTGTCAAGTACATCCTGTCCTAGCTGAGACAACAATGAGACACTTCACTGCTTAAAAGCCACTTAGACAAGCAGACACTGCAAGCGAACATTGACCATACCCTGAAACTAAACATGCATTTTTGTATTAATACAACCAAAAGAATAACGATGAATGAATTTGTGTAACTTACTCTTCATCTCCTGTAAATGCTTTGATGACTATTGGTAATTCGTACTTCACAATGTAGAGGTAGCTGGACATGGCTGAAGTTGAAAGAGAGAGATCTTAGAACATGTTTAGCTTTAACTCGGTAAATGCTAAACGCTTATCCTAATACTGAAAATCCGACTCGCTATGAATTCTGCATGATTTATCATCTTACCTCCAAAGTTCTGCATGGTAATAGAGCAGGATGCTGCAAGCTTGCCTGGCAAGCCATAAGCCTTGTAGCCCAACTGCTCATAGACCATAGAACCTAGAGGAGGACGCACGATACACAATTAAAACCTGTCTCATTCATGGCCGTTATTACTTGGAACAAGTTCTGGTTAAAGGAACTGGTCTGGAACTAACCTCCTTCATTAGCAGTCTTGAGCAGCAGATGTACAGAGTAGAGGGAAAATATGGACACTGCTACCAGCAGGATGCTACCAAACAGAAACCAGAAAAAAATAATACATTATTATGCATACTCATGCTGTCATGTTTTGCCAAGTAATGTTTTTTTTTGTTAAGCAGTACTTTAACATTTCCAGGAAACTCAGAGGTGCAAGCTCTCTGTTTATGCAACAAAGATAAGAGAGTAGTTAAGAGTTCTACCCTGACAAACCAGCCATACAAATGCTTCATTCACGTGAATTCACGTGAACATGTACTGCATCTAAGATTACATACATACATGTATGATCCCGTATTTATTGTTGGATATGGATCCGTTCATAAACCTGGAACTGTATACAGTTTCCGTTGACATCAATAGGATGAAAAAAGGAATGAAACGTAGCACGCATATGGCCTAACATAACAGTACACCCACACTCTTAATTTAACTGGCAATAACCTGCATTTAGAGGTATTACTGTGCTTGCTAAGAGGCTTGGCACACAAATCATGCCTGTTTATAAGCAAACATTAAGTACAGAGTTATCTTGAGTGTTGATTCACCCCGAAACTGATGCAAACCTCATCCCGGATGAACATGAGATTAAGGAAGAAAATAATTACTCATTCTAATGTTAATTTAATGATGTTCTCCTAGAAAATTAGCTGATTTACCAAGAGCTGGTCCTAATAACAGGCTGATTTGAAGACACCCTTAAGGATAATAATCAGATACCCATCACCTTATCAATAATTCATAATACTCACACAAACAGGGCGATGCCTGTGTTGGCCATGGCGTACGATAACCCGAGTATCCCACTTCCCATGATGGCATTACCCAGGTTGAATACAGACATCCCAAATGAAGCCGTGCCAGGGTGCTAGAAAAAAAGAAGAAAGCACAGATGAGATCCCTGACATTTCCAGAAGGTCCACACTTGCATTCCTCACTGTCCTGACTACACACCTTCCATTGCTAAGTTCACTGTATCATTCTGGGTTCATGACTCACTGATATTATATGCTTTAACAGAAATGAGTGAACAAAAAGCCTGGATAAAAAAATAAAAAAAAACTAAAATCACAAAAAGGACATCTGACCATCACATTCTAGATTTATTCCCCCTTGTTTTTACCAAGCCTTACTCTTCTGATAAGGCTTCCCACTAGATTTTGGAGTATGGCTGTGAGGATTTGTGATCTATAAGAGCTAAAGCTGTAAGAGCATTAGTGAGGTCAGGCACTGATTTTAAGTTAGAAGGCTTGGGTTCCAGTTCATCCCAAAGGTGTTGAGTGGGGTTGGGGCTCACGTTGTGCACACAGGCACTGCCATGCTTGGGGCTAAGTTAGCCTCAGTGAAGGAAATTTTTTTAACACTGCAAAAAGACCTTCAATTCCAACTATTCCTAACAGTTTGGAAAAAGGAAATTATAGACTATATGGTGTAACTGATAATGACACTTACATATTCAACTTCATATTTCTTCTTTCCCTCAGAGAAACTTGGGAGGAAATTTTGACTTTCTGCATCCATGTCACTGTATTGACCGCAAATGTTAGAGAAATGTTATTATTTATTTTATATTGTATAATTAAAATAAAGGTAAATTTGAGTGTGTAACAGCAGGTAGTGTATGTGGTACCTGTCCAGTGGCACTTTCTTGATGGGATTGTTCGAGTACTCGATACTGTTGGAACTGGAGCTGCTGTCTCCATCTGGGGAAATGTTAAAGCGGCTCATCTCTGTTTTTCCTGGAGTTCTGGTCATTCTGGTGGGCACACAATACACACACACACACTTAGTGCATTTGAATGAGCATAATCCACCCCAGTGAGTGACCTGAGATCTGTTTTAGAAAAGCCGGATCACGTGACCATCAGGCGGAAATGGGAGGGGTTTCGGGGGGGGAGGGGGTGCGGCTGACTCACCGCGAGCGCTCAAGCAGTGGAAATTTCCTACCGGCATCTTCGGCGTGTCTGTGTTTAAAGACCGGCGTGTTCCCTAAATACCGCCATGCGTCAAAATACAACAACCTGCGCCAGTGTAGCACAGTGTACGGATAGTTCTACTCGGGTAATGCAGTATATTTATATGCGTATTTACAATTTATATATATATATATATATATATATATATATATATATATATATATATATGGAGAAAGGGCTTAGGGATTAGTTTGAACAGTTAAGATTTAAGAGCTATTTAGAGCATGAAAATACTACTACTACTAAAGTATTATTATAGATATTTACTGGAATTAAAGGAAACAAAGCCACGTGCATCCGGGGTTTCTGGCGTTTACCGTCATCCTGCCTCCTTCCCCACCCAGAAGGACAGGATGATGAAACTCATCAGTCAGCCGCTTCAAATACACAACCATACACAGTACATACATTTCATTTATCCCCCTCTCAATTTCTGATATTTATTATTAATTCGCTATTTTTATTTATTTATTGGGCATGTGTAATCTGTCAGGTCCCGTGACTGCGGTAGTTTTATATAAACGCAGGTACATTTCCATCCGTTCGTTCATCAGATGTGGCTCATCACACGCCTTGGATTTGAAGGACATTAATATATTTACAATTTTAAAAATATATAAATATGTTGGTAAATAAAAACAGACGTTTTTGTTTACAAACCTCCATAACAATTTTTTTTTAACATCTGGACGAATTTCCTTTTTTTACACATAATAAATAAATGTTTTATTTCACGTAGAGACAGGTTATAATTAATGTAATACATAATACAATAAATATTCTTACCTTGTGAAACCGGGTTTACCAAAAAAGAAAAATAAAAAATCCGCTTTCTTCTTTCTTGTACTGGTTGCGCGGGTTTTAAACCGCTTCCTCTTTTTTTCTAGAAAATTCGAATGATTGACGTCGAAAAGAAATTAAAAAAACACAATAATACCAAAACTAGAAACAGCTAAATTAATGATAAATAGTAGACTAGATAATAAATAATATCAATGAAACCGGTTTAAACGGACAATAGCGTTAGAGCTGTATTTCCCAATGATGCGTGTGCTCTAAGGAGCAGAGCTGCTCGGTGTGGGCTTATATGGGCGGAATTGCATCAGCTACACACTTACACAGAGGCGCGGCAACCATGACGTGGTTTGTGTACAAACACTGGGACAGGGTTCAGTTGTCCAGCCCATTGTCTGAATCACAAACCACTTATCACCCACCACACCTCGCAATTAACTGGGAATTAACGGAGTAGATTAATCAGCGATTTTTGAGTGTATACATAAAGGATGGTAAGCACCAATCACCTAATACAATTCACGATTTTATGAATATACCGATTTAATATTATATTTTCCCCTGATCTTGTTACAATTTAAAATCTTTAAAAAGTGATTAAATGTAGCCTGTTCCTTATAACACTAATATTCTCATTTAATTACCAAAGGCAGCATTTAAACAAACAAGAGTTTAACATTTATTTGAGCAGCACAAAACGCTGTCATACACCACAATTATTATTTCTAAACAAATTTAGCAAATAATTCACTCCTACCACACTGGATGAAAATGTGGAAATAGTTCAGAGTGTACCACCTGTAGGATTATAGAGAAACTGCAACGTTTTAACACCTCAAATGCCTGGGCACGCAGGGCTTCTGCCACACGAGATTTTCGATTGATTAGAGCTCGAGGTGTTTTGAGACTGGTGTAAGAGTGTGTAATGAGTGGGTCATGGACAAGCAATGTAAAAAACAGCCAATTCTGGTGACTGACTGATTGATTTGTCAATATTATAAATATAAAAATGTGTACTCAGTGTGGCAATACGTGAATAACCACACAAAAGGATTCAATTTAAAGTATAGTTGCAAGCAATGATGACGGGCCCAAGCACCCTGTGCCCCTCGCCACCCTGGGCGCACCGCACAACATGTGTGTTATTTGAGTGTGCCAAGACCTCGAAAAAGTCATCGCCACCCGGTTGTACCGCACAACGTGCACACATCACACACTATACAGGGCTAATGTCAGTTTGGGCCCTAAAAAGTGTGTATGGGTGTGTGTGTTTCTGCGTGTGGACGTGTGAGACAGAGATGTGAGTGTGTGAGTGTTAAAATTTGTGATGTGTGATATACAAGAGTATGAGTGTGTTTGTGAAAACATGCGTGTGCACGTCTATGTGAGTGTTAACACTGTGATATGTCAGTATGTGTGTGCGTGTGTGTTAACATTTGTATATTATGTGTAGAGACATGTGTGCGTGTGTGTGTGTGTGTGTGTGTGAGTGAGTGTTTATGTTTATGTGTGTTCAATAGGCTGCAGGTGCTGGAAAGTAAGTGTCACACTATGATGTTCCTGAATGTGATGTCACTGAATGTAATGGCACTCAATATAATGCACACAGAAACTTATTAATAATTTTTCGGTGTAAGTTTAAGACATTATCATGGCTGACCAGTTTGAGATATCAAAAATCTCTCTGCAATTTTGCATCCTCAATGTCTTTAGATCACATTGGTCCAGTTTGGTGACGATCGTATAAATTCCCTAGGAGGAGTATATCAAAATCCATCGTGTGCGTTTTTGCGAATGACCCAAAATAACCGGCCCCCTGGCGAGTTGAGGCCAGGACATGCGGTGCGAAAGTTGTTCTGCACAATGAGCTCTAAATGTGTACCGAGTTTTGTGTGCCTACGTGAAAGTGTGTATGAGCAATCCAGCTAAATCTCGTGTGGGGGCCCCTGAGGGTCCGGGCCACGAGACTCTCAGACATCCTATTGGCAGCAAATTCCAACTTGTCTGCCAAGTTTCCTGAGTTTTTGAGCATGTTAAGTCACCCAAAAAGCCCAAAAAGGTGGGAAAAAATCCTTAAGAAAACAAGATGGTCCTGCGCACCATATAGTGCTTGGGCCCTAATTTCCCTTTAGGATTAATAAAGTATTATCTATCTATCTATCTATCTATCTATCTATCTATCTATCTATCTATCTATCTATCTATCTATCTACTCTATCTATCTATCTATCTATCTATCTATCTATCTATCTATCTATGCATCCATCCATCCATTCATCCATCTATCATTCTAATGATCTATTCATCTATCCATCAGACCCCAACAAGATATATTTCACAACCCATTATAATCCATTGATAATGTTGCCTTCCTATCACAACATTACTTTATCCAGATTAAACAAAGATAGGGTTCTTTCATCACTGTCGTCATCATCAGTGTCAAGAGGCTGTTCTACAATAACGATGCGTAAACATCAGGCAAATGATAGTCCACTACATTGACTAAACACTACAAATAAAAAGACTTCAGTCTTAGCAAGGGAATATGAACGAATTCAGTCATAAATATGGAATATTTATCTAAAAAAATCTAATATTTCTCATTATGATATCAAACTCAATAAACTGTAACAATATACCTTTCTTGCTTATTTCAAGTGTAACCTGTCTTGCTTATTTCAAGTGTACATTTCTATCTAGAAGCAAAATTATCTGCCAATAAAAAAACTATTAAATTTGAGTCATTACCAATTAATAACACTAGTCATATATTTGTTATATAATCTATTTAGTGTTCCTTCCCAAGTTGTTGCCCAAAAGTAGAAAGCACACAGTTGTATAGAATGTCTTTGTAGACTATAGCATTACAGTTTCTCTTTACTGGATCTAAGACACCCAACCCTGTTTCAGCATGACACTGCTCCTGTGCACAGGGATTAAATGAAACAAAAACATTGTGCATCTGTTTTTTCTCAAGTCATCCTTTAACCGTCATCAACCCCCCGTCCCAATGCAAAGGGACAGGATGATGCAACTCATAAATCAGATTTCAAATGAACACTGGTACAACCATTTTATACATTCTGTTTTTGTACTTCTGTTTATTTTTCGTTTTTGTAAATATGTCATCTTCTTGGACATTTCACTGTGGTGGACTATATTTTATATATGACTGTAATTTTAATCTCCCTCACTAATGCTCTAAACACAAATCCACACATCCACAATCTGGTGGAAAGCTTTTCAAGAAGAGTGGAGCCTATTTTAATAGAAACTCAATATTAATTCTCGTGGGTTTGGAAAGGGATGTTCAGCAAGTACAGCTGTTTATGAGTGTCAGGTCTTCGCATACTGTACTTTTGGCATTATGGGGTACCTTTACTTTCTAATATGCACATTCCATATCCATACTTACTGACTGGTCACAACAGATTCTCCACCTACACACAAACATGTACACCAAATTAGTTACTTGTTAACACACTGAGGGTTCCCTTTGGCCTTGGTGCAGTAGGTCAGGTTTTGTCTGTTTTTCCTTTCATTTGCATGAGTGCCTCCAGACTGAGGGTCATCATCACTTTTTGAGTGGCTCAAATCCATACTGCTGAAAGTTCTGTGGTACAGAGGGCAAGTCTATTCTGTCTCACATTGACCCTGGCTTAAGGGATACCACTGGCTTTCATGTACTGCCTCTGTTCTTTAGCTAGCCAAGGCCGCATGGCTCAGAAGACAATAGAAAAATCAGCAAGGGAATGTCTGACCTATTGAACCATTCCTAGGGCCCCAGAATGCACACTGATTTCATAGGTAAACCTAGATCAACACACACATTTTTCTGGCCCTGTGTATGAAAGAAAGAGAAGAAGTAGTTGTTTCTGCATGTATAGTAAACAATCTCAGAATTAGAGGGAAAAACAGACCAGTTAAATGTTAAAACAGTGAAACATTTGTGCGACAAGTTAGTTCTTGCTGTCACTTTGGTAACAACAGTTTTGTCCCTCAGAAGTCTTTCTTCTTCTTTCTCTTGAAGTTAACAAGACAAAAAAGTTGACATGTTAATGAGAAAGCCAAAAGCACAAATCTCTTCTATCCAGAAGAGTTTCAAGCACCCGAAAAAAACTACGCATTCTGTTTAACAAGAATTGATTCAGTGCTATCCTGGTATAAGGGTTTTTCAATCATCTATAGTTCTTAAATATCCTATAATTATATGTGGGTCCACTTATTGTAAACAGATGAGAGAAAATACATAAAGAAGTGTTTTCATGATAAACAATGTAAAAATCACCCTTTTTCCTATTATCTCAAGAAACCTTTTTTACTCACAAATATTCAGATATTTTCGAACACAGCTCTACATGATTCCTTTTTTGTTTACTGAGATATATGCCTCAACTGGCATAAAACCTGTATGATCACATGTAAAGAAACTGTTTTTTCTTTTTTCTGATTTGCTCTGACATGGTAAGGGCATAAAGTACAAGCAAGGGCTGAGTGGGGTGTATGGTTTAGAATTTCAAAAATGCCACAAAATGAAACCTGATTAGGTAGTATTCAAAATGAAAAAGAAAATAAAAATGAAGCAACTCTGTATATTTAATAATTTATCTAGTCCAGAGGTCTGTGAGAGTGTGAATCTCCACCCTATCTCCCACTGTGCTGGGCCGAGGGCATCTTATCTTCCCTTGGCCCTATGCCTGATCTCTTATAATGTTTTATTATTTTTTATTTTATTTTATATTAACCCCACCTTAAACAAATAAGGGTCTGGAGACCAATACAGTGTGAATCCATGACCTGAGTAATGGGAAGCTTACATACACCAAACTAAATATACATCCAAGACCTTTCTGAGTACTCATTGTTGTATTTAAGCCAAATTATTCACTAACTGGTATAGTAATATAGTAAAAATTCTGGTCAATAATAATAATAATGATAATATATTTTACTTTGGACTTTTGCACAGAATATTTTTTTCCCGGTAATCCTGGAAACTTACAATTGTTTCAGTGTGATTTAATGCATTTAAAATAGCAAACTGCTCCAACAACATACTGAATAATACAGAAATCATATCGAAGGAATCGTGCAACTGCTGCCTAAAACTTTTTTGGTGGCAGCTCTACCTTACATGACATATCAAAGTGGAACCCATGTGACCAACGTGCCAAACAGGATGTTCATACTGTGAATTCAATGTGTCTAATGTGTCTGATCAAACCAAGGATCAGTAAGGTTCAGAGAAATGCACGCATGTTATACTCTACATACAACCAAATTACAACCAGATTTCATTTGCTTTGTGGTTCTTGCAAATAGTGGTCAGTAGTAAAACTGTGATTTTAGTAAAAAAAATAAATGATGCCACTATGTGGATTGAGCTTACAAGGCATACATTACTATGATCAGGCAGGGTCTAATACAAGTAAATTAAGGTTTTGTGTCATACTATAAGCATAAGCAAATCTACAACCAGCAAAAAGCCTTAATCACTGGTTATCAGTCATAAATGCACCATTGAAGAGCTAAACTTAGCTGGTGGGAACAAAACTCTGCGTAGGCACACTTTAATATGAAGCTTTAAGGTTTAATCCACTTACTGGTGGGAAAGTAGTTTTAGTGCCACATTCCAGGAACCATGGACTCATGAAGATATTAGAGTGTGGGAGACGGGGCCACTCCCTCAGATATTCTCCAAAACTTTCCAATAAGATCTTTAGAGATGGATTTGCTGCATCGCGGGTGCATGAACCCACTGACTTTATACAGTATGTATTCAGTTCCCAAGTTCATGAAGGACATTACAGAATGCCATGAGAGTAGGAAGACTACACTGAGCCATTAAAGACCAGGAGGATTATAAAGGCAGCTAAATGCATTGTAATCAGGCTTCCCAGTCAGGATAAAAAACTGTGCACTCAAACACATTGGTCAAATATGCTACATATCTTTAACATCTGAATATTGTTAATTAATTAATTAAAATTAATTGTTAAAAAAGAAGCTTGGATCATAAAAACTGACACTTCGCATGAGTTTATGTTGAATTTATTGTTTTGTCCATTTGATATTGATGAATCAAAACTCATTCATAAAAGTTGTTTTTAATCATCTTTGATCTAAATGTACAAATTAAAAAAATGAAAGAGATGAAACAGATGATCGAGCATTACGATTTGCATCTCATTCACCGCCCACCATGCAGGCTTAATCTAGGCCTAGTGGCGCTAATATGCCCCTCACTTCCTGTGAAAGGAAATGATGTCACTGCTTCATAGATGCTGCCAAGCTTAGACCTCAGGGAGGAAAAAATAACATTCCTTAGATTCCTTGCTCTGTTTCTCGGAATTTCATTACATCATAAATATTTTTTAATACTCCAGGGGGGCTGCGTATGTTTCATTGGAAGGATTTCAATAGAGTTTATTTATTTACTGGTTTGTTGTTCATGTAGGAACAAGACAAGTACACATTGAAGTAATTTTTATTACTACTGTACCTACTAGATCTGAATTAAGCACTGTTCTACCCAGTTTCATCTTTTCATCTCTTGAGACAGCATACAGTGAGCTGCACAAGCTGAGTTGAGATGAGAGTTGAGGAGGTAAACATAAGAATTACAAACAGAGACAAGCAGGAAACTACTATCTAAGGTGCAAGGCTCAAGGGACGTGTTAAAAATAGAAAATGGAAAACCTCAAACAGAAGCAGCTGGGAGTAATAATTATAAATTACCACTGACTCTGAGTGTATAGACACTGTTGTTGTATCTTCTATTTATATATAGTATATATACTTACACCTAAACAAGTGAAAATATCTTGATAAGATCATATTTATGTGTAGTATTTTGTATAAATGTAATTAATTTAAATGAATCTTAATATTTCTGGATACTCATTTCAAGCCTGTCTTGATCTACTAGCAAATAAAATTTGTAAACATTTGTTTCTAGAAATGAGCGAGATTATCTGCCTGATTATTTAAAATGATGTTACACTTGAAATTAGTGAGAAAACGACTTATGTGCCAATAATTTGTCCTTATCCTTTGTTGTCATTTTTCCAGTCTTGGTCAGAGGGAGCAACACACCCCACCCTTGTGGGACCATTTCTACAGCACACAGTGCCCTGTCACTTCCTGTAACCATTCCAACACTACTGGCCTGAGAATAGAGGCAGAGAAACTCCTTGAGATATGACAATGTAAAAGTCGTTTGTACTTTAGATGTAACCCGATGCTTGTTTATATTGGTTGTACACAAAAATGTACAAATGTACATAAAATGATCAATTGAGTTTCTGCATTGAAATCCTTTGTGAAATGCCACTTTTTATATATATATATATATATAGTTGTCACATTCAGCTTCATAGTGATGCTGGTTCCTTTGGTTGTGGAAGCTGTAGAGTCCCTAAACAGAGGTGAGTGGTAACCTGAAATGCACCAAGAGGGACAAGAAACAAAAAAAGAAGAAGAAAAAAAAAAGGAATAGGAATAAGATAAAATAGGTATGAGAAAGCCACAAGTAAAAATACATTTACGTTACAAGTTTAAATGAATAAACTGTGCAAAAGTTGAAAACTTGAGCCACCCTCAGTCTATCATACTTTGCTTCAAAAGAGCCGGACTTTCTTGTCTTTTGGTATTGTAATGTTTGAGGAACAGTTCTCCAGGCCTTCTGGAAGATTCTTTTGGCTTTCATTTTCAGGCTAATTCGTCTACCTGACCAGTTTCAGAGGATTGTTTACTGTCAGTTATAAATTATTTAAGCATTAAAAAAGATCTGACTGAAGGCATGGACCAGTGAGAAGCAGTTGCAGATGAGGACAGGTGATGAGGCAAGTGATTAGTAAACATGACACAGCACTTTCCTGAGTTCCCAGCTTACTCCTTTGTTCTTTAGTTAGTTCGCTTAGTTCCATTTCATAACACATAGCATGTAAGCATGACACAGCACCTGTTCCCTACTCACATTCACTATGATTACCTGCACAATGATTAAATCAGTGATTTATCTTTGTACAAATTGTCTTCTTTCATTTTTGACACATCATTTCTGCACCTCCAGATTGGTTGTGGTATTTCTCTTTTTATGCATGTTTTTCTAACAAGTGCTCGATATCTGTTAAATTAGGTTTCATAAAAAAATAAATTAATAATATGTTTAAAATATAAACATAAATATAAAGAGTACAAATATGAAAATGCATAATCAGATATTACTACTCCATTCATATATTAAAGCTGGGATATTGCACTTAATATTGCAAATACAATATCTTATACCCTTAATTTTTATTGTTATATTTATACAGTTAATCCGGAAAGTATTCACAGCACTTAACTTTTTCCACATTTTTCTATGTTATGGACTGAATTCATTATTTTCCTCAGAATCCTGCAAACAATACCCCATAATGACAATGTGAAAGTAGTTTGTTGGAAATCTTTGCAATTTTTTTTTTTTTTTAAAGGAAAAAGAAATCACATTTATATAAGTATTCACAGTATTCTGATGCACTATTTACTGTGGGACCTTATATAGACAGGTTTATGCCTTTCCAAATCATGTCCAATCAACTGAATTTACCACAGGTGGACTCCACTCGAGTTGTAGAAACATCTCAAGGATGATCAGTGGAAACAGGATGCACCTGAGCTCAATTTTGTGTCATGGCAAAGGCTGTGGATACTTATGTACATGTGATTTTTTCATTAAAAAAAAAAAAAAAACATTTGCAAAGATTTCAAACAAACTTCTTTCACATTGTCATTATTGCAGGGGTGTCCAAGTCCAGTCCTGGAGGGCCAGTGTCCAACACAATTTGGTGCTTCTTCTTCTCAAACACAGCTGATTTAACTAATCTGCTAATTACTAGGATCAGTGGGTGTGTTTAGGTGTTGGTGAATTACAAACTGTGCTGGTCACTGGCCCTCCAGGACTGGATTTGGACACCCCTGCATTATGGGGTATTGTTTGTAGAATTTTGAGGAACTGTATTTTTGGAGGCTGTAACATAGCAAAGTGTGGAAAAAGTGAAGCGCTGTGAATACTTTCCGCATACACTGTATAAATATAACAATAAAAATTTAAATGCAAATAAAGATATTGTACATAACATTATGACACATTTGTTGGGAATAATTAAGGTTGGGAATAATTAAATATGAAATAATGTGCAGTTGAGTCTGTAAAGTGTGTAGAGTGTCAGTATGTGTAGTGCTACACATGGATAATATTTTCTTCATTCTGATTGAAATAATTCTGATTACAGGTTCCAACTTAACTGTCTTCATGGACACCTATCTGATAAAATGTGCAAAGGACATCTCAAAGTATTTAATCAGAATACTGTATAACGTTTTGATTAGCAAAAAATGCTTTTTAGCATGTGCTTTTTTTTTTAGCACAGAAAACATTTTTCTCTACCAGAAACACAATAGATGATTTTTCCCTACAACTTTGATTCGATTTTATTCTGATTAATCCAGCCCTATAAATTATGATTGTTTACAGTATTTCAATCTCATCTATAATTACTGTAGTTAGATGCCTCTCTGCAGATGAAATGGTGAGCCAATCAGAACCACTTCCTCAGCTAGAAACTCAGTGAATTAAAGTCTTAAGTAAAGATCATAGATAAAAACTAAATTGAATTCCTGGAAACTTATCACCTTGTCTTATATTACTCCAATATGGGGCAAACCTGCAGGAAGATTGTATTCATTCTATATAGAGAGAAATGATCAGATGAGGTGTTTACATGGCTAATATTTACCTACTGAACAGATTATTAAAAGGTTTACAACACCTCTCTCATTATTATTGAAAATTAAAAAGACTGATCTGGCCAGTCTGTTCAGAAAGAGAGTATATTATGCATCTTTACTCCAATTGAGCTATTATAGTGGATTATTAGAGTCTATGACAATTATCCCTAAATGACTCTGATCTCTGAAACAGGCACACTAGCAGATGAAAGTTAAGAGCTCCTATTAAAAGACACAAAACCAGAAGCTGACAATATCCCAACAACATACACTCTGTCCACAGTTCAGACAGACAGTTATATAACAGTTTGGAATATGTCAGTTGTGCCCAAATGTCAGATCAAACCAGTCTCAGCCCACACAATCCCCTCACACACAATGCAAACATCAGACCCTGGAATGATATTGCAACAAACTAATTGCAAAGTTAATAATTTGCTACAAACAGACATTTCATAATGGCAAAATCCATGCAAGCTGTGCTCTAACAAAGTTAGATGTTGGGTTTATGTAAGCCAGTCCTGCCAACATGAATTGTGGTTCTCAAAGGTCAATTGGGTATTGGGGTATTGAAATGATAATGGAAATTACATCAAAATATTACAATATAAATTTAAAACCAAATGACATTATCACTTTTAAAAGTGCACCATATCGACATATTTTTATAACACATTTTTCTGAATTTGTTGTTATTGTTGTTGCTGTTGTTGTGGTTGTTGTTCTAATTTTTTTTTTTATTTCAAGACCTGGAAAATCGATATTGAATGCATGATATTTGTATTTTGTTAAAACATTTTTTATATATATTGAATACCATAAATGTTACTTACTTACCAAATTTATTTTATGATGTCTTTAAAATATAAACGTAACCTTATCATACATCAAAGGTTTATAAACAATTATCTTAAAATAAGATAAGTGCCAGATAAAACCTAATAATCTAAGGTTATTTGTACACATTTAATAGTGTAATAAACTTACTTTAATTGAAGACTAATTTAATTGAATCTAATTAACAACAGCTAAATCATTCTTGTTGTTTACACCACAAGCACAAGTAAAACAGCTTGAAGCAGGGTTACTCAGGGTGAGCCAGCATGTCATGAATGTTTCAGTACTGGTGAGTTACTTATTGGTAGCGTGTGTCACGTCATTGCTATTGTGAAACATGTTTCTAATTCTTCTATTTTCACCTGCTTGCAGTTTGTGTTCTCAATCAAAACACATCTGTTTGGTTCTGGAGCTTTTTGCATTTCTAATAATTCCTAGAAGTTATAGTCTTGCTTTTTGTTCAGTTATGAGTGTATCATTTTTATGATTTTTTACTGTTTCTTCTACAATCCAAATTGGAGCAGAATTTCTGTAATTACGCAACCTGTGACATGTGACATATTTCGATCAGTTAAAATTGTTATTGAATGTTTAAATAAAGCAAGGAAAAGGTGAATCAACGGTGATCATATGCTGAACAATAATGAGTAATCCTTTACTACACCATACTTAAAAGGGTAACGGAACTAAAATGTAATGATTGTTAAGATGACAAATAAAATATTAACGATTAATAAGGCAGACCACAATTTTGTGGATAAAAAGATTTGTTTATAAACAGATTAAGTATCCAAGTTATTAATAAAATACAGTATATGAATGTGTTATAAACACTCACAGACACATTAAAGTTCCAGTAGACTGTACACTTCACATAGAGATATTCTGGTATATCTGAAAGGGTTACCAGATTTTGCTTTTGGGTCAGATATTAGAACTTCTTAACTAAAATTTCTTTACAAAGAATACCTTTACAATAGCATTAAAATGGTTCCTTACAACAAAGAACAGCAGAATGCAACCTAAAGCTTCTTCTCTGTTCTCAGAAAATACTGGAAATGTTGAATTGATGCCAGTGGCACTTTTTAGGTTTTGTAATGTTCTTCTAAAGTAAACACTGATTTGTAAATAAGATCAGTCCTGGTATATGAGTCAATGACCTCACCACAGCAGGACAACCTTGCAATGTAATACCTGTTCTTCGGGATGTGTGGTTTCATGAACACACACCTCCACTATATCAGACAAGGTCTCCCGTTGGCGTAATCACTGACCTTCCTTCATCACTTATCAATGTCAATATGATACACTGCCAATAGACTAACCCTGACAATGCTGTGCGTTCCTGCCTATAAATAATAAAGATGGGAAATGTACTTTATAATGTGGGATACAAATATTTATAATAGTTTATTGTCATTATTTTTCCCAAAATTACTTATATCTTTCTAGCAGTTGTGTTTTTCTATCAGACTGTTGTATTTTTATTAATACTTTTCCACATTTTGTAGCAATTTACAATTTAATTTGCATAGTGAAATTTGATAAAGACGCTGGGAAAAAACATACACATACATATTTATTGCTTAAGTATTAAGCAATAAATTATATAAATAATTAGAAGTACTCTTGAGGTATAGCTGATGGGCATTGGTGGATCAGTGGTAGGTTTCTTGTCTGCCAAGCGGAAAGCCCGAGTTCAATTCCCGCCCAAACCCCAGTCATTGGATGCAGTGCTGGTCTCAAACTCTGAGAAATGGGAGGGTTGTGCGAGAAAGGGCATCTGAAATAAAACCTGTGCTACAGCTGTGTCGTATCTTCTGTGCCAACCAAAAGACCCAACAACCCTTGAGGTACAGGACTTTTGCATGTACATCTCAGTGTCTGTCCACCACTGGTAATGCTCACTTCCAGAAATCCAGATTCAAGTGCAAAACCAAAACGTCTACAAATTCACAGTTCTTGCTGTGGAGTGAGTGAAGGCATGAACAATATAGACTTCTTTTGTATAACAAAAGACATGGGCATAAGGGCAATGTAATGATATAAATCATGTGGTGTTAAATTTGGCAGGCGTGGAGATTTAACTACAGCGATTAATATCCCCAGAGGCATTTAAAGGATAGTTCAAATTTGTTTATGTCAAAATTGTCATGTATAAAATTACTGTACAATAGGTCTTGGTCGTTTTAAAATTTCTCTACACTGCACACCAACTAGGAAGTTTGTCACCCGGATTGCGAATAAAATAAGAAAACTTGGCCTGACCCTGATTCTGTGCAATAATGTGTTTCAAAGTTCAAGTGGGACTCAAATGAGGTGTATTAACTGAGAATTTCATGAAAAATACTTTCTTGGTGTGGTGCCAAAAAGTGACTGGCTGCCAGGATTGCACCCCAGTGGAGTCCAATCAGATTTTAGCCATTCACTTTTTGGCAAGACATTCATAAGTATTTTCCAGGGAAAGAATACCAACTCAACTTAGCTCATTGACACTTATTATGTAACTTTCTTTTTTTTTTTTGGAGGGGACTCTGAAATTCATTTCAGATGTATTTAGCAATAAAAATACAAAGTAGCTTAATGTCGGGTGACAGAATTCTACCATCCACTGTTGTGATTACCGTCATGGTAGACAAGTGACCAAAAAGGTCCAGAGGCTGTTCTAGGTAGAGCATGGCAGCTGCTAAAGTTGGAGAGACACACTGTTTTCATTCATTTTGCCAATTTCTCATGTAGGCTCTTGCAGGCTAAACAAAATGAGGGGTTGATGCTAATAATACATTAAACTTCCCTGATGAAGTCACTGGGCAGAGCAGTGGAGTTGCACAGGACTCAACAGCCATGCATTCAGGATAAGTATTCACTGCTCTGTGGGTGGTTTGCAGCTGAGGCCTACTAATTATTAGGAAGGTTAAAGTAATATTGGAGGGCTGACCTCTTTAACCTTGTTAAGCATAAGACATTCAACTCTGTCATAAAACCTATGGTCTGAGGATCTTACTATAACTATTCCAGCTCCGCTAGGCCAGGAATGAAAAATCTTGGGTTTAAACAATGGTGCCAGGCTGCACAATCTGCAAGCCAGTGGCACAGGCATTATGGATGTATCCACCTCCACATTACTCATTTACCATGTCCTGTAGCAATGGAAAGGGGGCAAAAACGACAGGTGGAAGATGTAATCTGAAGTTTCTGTTTGATGTTGACTTGAAAATGATACTGTTACCCAGCAGAACCTTGAGTGACCAACCATCCTTATCAAGAATTGCCTGCTCCAGGAAAAAATTTAGATTCAATCATTGGTCACATGACCCTGACAGCACAATGAAATTACTTTTCACATATCCCAGTTACAAGCTGGGATCGGAGCACAGGATCAGCCTGAATACAGTACCCCTGGAACAGATAGGGTTATGGGCCTTGCTCAAGGGCTCAACAGTGGCAGTTTGGAAATGAGGGGGCCTTAACCAATTAAGCCACCACTGCCCCTAATCGTGGTGTGGGGAAATAAACTTTCTTTAGACCACATTTAGGGGCAGTGGTGGCTAAATTATTTAAGGCTCTGTTTAATCAGCTAATTATAGTGTATTTTCAGCTAGTGTTTCTCCATCTCTTCCTGCAGTATCCTGTATCGCTAGTGGTCAATGCAAGCAAATGAGACCTAGCAGCATGGAGTCAACCTGGTCTCCACCATGGTTGAGGTCAGTTAAAGAATCAGGCAAAATGCAAAAAGGAACAGACAGAAGGAAGAACTATGGGTTTTTAACAATCAGCCCTAATCAAGCATCCATCTGCAGCCATTATGGCAGGACCTGGTTGATTTACTTTGGCCTCATTAGCACCCAACATGCCTGTAACAAATACAGACTCGCAAAGCAAAGCAATATTTTACTTCATTCACTTTCATTATCTCTTGCAAACTGGTATTTGGTGCCATCCATCTTGTATTTGAACCTGTTCAGTTTTCCAGTCTCATTTGATGTGTGGTGATGGTGTTCTTGTGTAATGAGAGAAAAAAGTTTTTCCAGTCTGCCTCATCTAGACAGAGTCACAGTTGCACAATTTCCTTACCATGTTTCAATAACAGATTTAACATCACCCTATAGAATATTCAAAGTTTTAGGATAAAACAAAAAAAGACCAAATACTGACTTTCTAGAGGTTTGTCCCAGACTTGTTTTGATAAGTTTTTTCAGGAATGCTCTCTCAAAACTTTACATTCCTCCAGAAACAAGAGTTTGTGAGAAATTGTGTTCATATCTGACGTTAATTTCAGAAATAATGTCTCCATTCGAATGATTATATAAGCAATAAGAGTAAATACATACAGTACCTACAACACTCCAAACAGACTTAATTATTATTATTATTTTTTTTTTACTTATAGTAAGTAACTTGATTCCCTCCCAGTTCAACAATATTATGTGGACATTAGTAACATAAATCTGTTTTAGTTTGAGGTTGTAACAACTACAAAATATGGCATAGTTGTAGATTAGGCTCATCCAGTTTGGTTTTAGCCATGCATTGCATTGTAAAAGCAAACCTATAGCTCTGGTCTTGCTTTCTGGTGTCTAGATTATTTGATTTTTCTTTACAATACGAATTGATAAATAATATCTAAAAACCACACTGAGGGAAATCTACCTCAGTACTAAGTGTAAACTGAGTAGAGTTGGACCCAGAAACCCAGAAGCCAGAAGCCCCTCCACCTTTTCAGCGTTACTGTGGAACACAGGCATTGAGTTCAGCAATCCTCCAGAATTAAAGCTCCTTATTAACTGGCACAGTTGTGCAATTATTCTTGGATTACACATTAAGTATACCATGAAAGCTCTAAACTGTCAGGAGTTTTACATTTTGTTTAATACATCATGGATCATTAATTATTTCTCCACTATTATTTCAACCGTATTATTTCTGAATGGTAAGGAATTGTGCTTGGGCAAGGTGCCAAGGTTTTGGGTTTGGTGTCAAGTACTTTCCATGATTAATCTGAAAAAAAGCTTATATGTGTAAAAAAGCTGAAAAGTAAGAGCTCGATTGGTATAAACACATACATATTGCAATCTTTTCATGACTGATTATCTTCTGTCAAGTTTAACTCACCTTGAATGACTTGGACAGACAGTTAAGGAAGATCAAGTTATTGTATCGTGAACTTATTAGTACATTTTGTTTAATCATGGATTTGTGTGTGTGTGTGCCTCCTCAAGACTAAAAAGACAGCAAAAAGACAACATGAAGTGCAAAATCTGCAAACAAGAGCAACAACATGACCCAATGCAATACTCTGATAATGAGTTGAGGTAAATGATTTTAAATGATGATTTCATTTATTAAGGGAAACAATATCCAAACCTCCCAGGCCCTAGGTGAAAAGGTAAACCTAAGAGCCCTTATAAACCTAGTAACTGCCACTCTGTACAAAACAAAACAAAACAAAAAAACACAGGAAGGGGCAAATACTTTTTCATATCACTGTATACCTGACACCTAATATTTAAAAAAATCATTATGTTAATTTTTTATTTTGGAGAAAATATATAAAATAAGGGTCAAGTAATACAAAGCCACATTATGTGTTCCCTTCTATCGCTACTCAGAACTTACACATATTCCATGAAAGGCAAGCAAGCACTAATATCACCATTACAAATCTGGGAATTATGTATCTAGAGGAAAAGTCACAGGTTTAATTTATATAAAGCACTGAAGATCTACAAAATGCGCAGTTAGGGTCGATATTCGATCATCAGAACTGTGTGTTCAGAGTGATTAGGTTGCCATTGTCTGTTTATGCAAGAACAAGAGCACTCAACACCCTCACAGCTCTCCGCAGGTCTCTGAGCAGCAGGAAGTGAGTGATGGGGTCGTTCCATCACACTGCGCAGTCGGAGGCCAGGGTCATAGAGGCCTCGTCCAACACTAATGCTGGGCTGCTGCTTTTAGCTTTTAGCATGTTGTCACTGATGCCTAGATTTGTATAATTGATGAGAAGAACAGAGAAAGGAGCTAATCTAATAGCTTGTTTGGGACACTCTTCATTGGTTTATATTAAAAGCAATGAAATTTGAACACTCTGTACAAAGGTGTGTCTGTACTTGCACATGCAAACATTCACAAAATGTTCTTCTTGGCATATCGCTAGAGTGTCCTTTCCTCATACCAACAAACAAAGAAAGCTTTCTCACTATCTTGTTTATGCCATCAGCACAGCAGGCTAGTTAGAAACATTTAATAAACAAAATATATGTGTCTCTGTCCATGGGGGGATAATTAACAGAGAGAATTAAAAAGCCTGTGTGTTTCATCTGTTCTTTAGAGGCAAAGACAGTGTTGAGTGTTGAAAACCAAGTAAGAGACTAGCAAACTAAATTACTAGTATTTCGGTCTTGGCAGAATTTGGTTTGGTTTGGTTTTTCCCTGAACATGGCCAAACAACTTCACTTTGGTCTCATCTATTCATAGCACATTGTTTAAGAGTCATTGGGCTTGGTTCAAATGCAGTTTAGCGAACCTCAGCTGTGCTTCCATGGTCTTTTTAGACAGAAAAGGCTTTTTCCTGGCAACACTTCCAAACAAACCGTAATGATTCAGTCTTCTTCTAATTGTACTGTCAGACTTTTAATATGAACATTTAACATGCTCCGTGAATGTGCTGGGATGTCTACTCCTGGGAAGGTTGGCAACTGTGTTAAATGCTTTTCACTTGTGAATAATCTTTTTCCCACATTGTTTGGTTTTTAGAACCCTTTTCAGACTGATGTGCAGCAACAATTGTTCCTCCAAGCCCACTTCTTACATCTTTCCAACTTGGCCTTGTGTTAACACACACCTAAATGCCCCAGACCTGAAAACGGCCAAAACCTCAATCAAAACACCAGCTGGCTGCAACTTACCATCTTAAATCCTGATGAAGCAGTTGAAGTAATCCTTTGTATTGCCCACATGTTTTCCCCCCCCGTTTGGGCTTTTTTAGTTACATAAATAAATAATGGCAGTTGTTGTTCTTCTGAGTTTGTATTTCTAATACTAAGACCTGCAATTCTTTACTGTTCTAACAACAACAAAACCAACCCCATATAATTTAAAGAGGGGTACTAACTTTTGCACCTGACTCTATGTCATCAGCATAACAATGATAATAATTTTACCCAGAAGTGGCATATATGAAAAAAATATAGTGGACCTCAAACAGAACCTTACTTGTCGATGCTTAAGTCACCATTTACATTAACCGACTGATAACGATCTGTCAAATAAGACTTGAGCCAGGGGAGGGTCTTCTCTGTAGATGAGATTTGTGTCAAATGGTCAAATAGTGATCAATGGTGTCAAAAGTAGTAGTAGGTCCAAACTGGTTGAAGTTTCTTATGTTCCTCCTATTAGTTTCTGTGTGTAGAGACAAACAAATATAATGATAGCAGAAGAGCACCACCTTGGTATAAAAGGTTGCTAGTTTTACATCATTAGTTGTGCTTTTGCACATGCTCATAGTGTGCCATGCTTAAACAATAGATTAGTTTAATCATGATTGTAAACCACACCGGCCAACGTCATTGTTTCATCTCACACTAGTAGTGCGAAGGTTTACGTATGTGTGTGAGAGAGATCAGTTTTCCCTACCTGAACAGTTATTATTGCTTTGGAAAGAACACAATTTATTAGTCAAAATAGAACATAGTAACTTGAAACTAGGAACTATGGCATTACACATCTGTTCATGAATGTGTACGGCAAATAAGGAACACGTCTTCAAACAAATATAAATTAAGTCCATAATTAGGTGATGAATAAATAGATGTCTTTTGCTCTGGATTATGCGACACATCTCGTTTTCATTAGCTATAACATTTATTGCACATCAAAGCATATTCAATGCACTTAAAGATGTTAGTTAAGAGCATCAGTTTAACACCAACACAAATAAAAGCAACGAAGTTTGATTTGTTTCTGTTTTTATTTTTACATTACATATTACTGAAACAACTTCAATGATACAAAACCCCTTTGACACCATAAATATGCAAATCATGGTTGATCCACAGGAAGCAGAGTCGGCTCAGCCAATGGCATGCAACTGCTCCCTGTGGGTCAGATGGCACTCAGGTAGAACAGTTGGAGAGAGAAGTAGAGCTCTAGCTGTGGGGGGGGCGTTGAGCTTTATCTGTGGAGGGACTCCTAGGTTTGAGCTTTGTGTCACTGTCAGCGCTTTTGAAAATCAAAGTACAGCAATAAATATCCAAAACAATTCTGAGGTATTAGGGGAAAATATGAATAGGACCCCTCCACAAATAAGGCTGGACTCCCTTTAAAAGACCTGAGGATACGTCAAGGCACAAAGCTAAAGCCCATCCAGTATGACACTGACATTAGACACTAAGCATACACATAAGCGTGCAAGACATGAGTGACTACAGCCTGACATACAGTAAGCAAAAAGCATCAGTGTTTATCCTCTGTTTCAGAGGCGGACTGGACCCTGCCCCACGATACATCATAAAGATATTATAGAGGGCATAGAAAAAAAGTACAGAAAATTGAGAAAAGGAAGAGCAAAAGATGATCTTCACCCATATGCTAATACAGCTATTCATGTTTTTGTTATGTACCATCATGAATTGAAAAACAAAAGAGTAGCTTAAAAATGCTTCAGTTTTGTCTTCATTCATAAAAATAGCCAAGCAGGACACTAAATAATAGAAATACAATATATTTTATCACAAAATTTACAAATCAAGAAAAGAAAGAAAGAAAGAAAGAAAGAAAGAAGTTAGGCGACTGACAAACAGAGCGAAGATACAAAAGAGTAAATCTGTTTCAGTAAACACTTGAGATGATATCCCTCCTTATCCTGAAGAACCCAGTAAGTGTACACCTTATAGCAAATTATTTACAAAGAATATACAGCTGTCAAAAAAGACCATGATCCAAAACATGCACAAAATATACCATTTCATTTGAAATATCTGTCTATATCTATGTAGATCAACAAACGATCTATAAATACTGTCCACTTTGGCTGGATAGGAACAACAAAAACAAACAAACAAGAACAAATATCTGCACAAAATATTGAAATCAGCAGTGTTTGGTTTGTCTAATGGTCTCTGTACGCTCTGTACACAACTCCACTCTGACACAACTAAAACCTTTACAGTGGCGTGGCACAATAAAGAATAAAACGAGAGCGGGGCAAATGGGATGACTACATGTGTGCATGTGTGCAAAAAACACATTTTTACAGGAAATGAAAGATGCAATAATTAAGACACTTTACAATATTTTCTACATTTGGGAATTACTTTATTCTAATAAGATACCAGAAAAAAAAAAAAGAATTTAAAAGAGGTGAAAGCTGCCTTGATTCACAGCATAGAACTACCAACGATTCAGCAAATTATCCCTGTAAGAAACATATGGGCAGTTCATGTTTGCCATCACATTATCTGTACAGTATGGTTCAAAATACTGAGGCATTCTTCTAACTTTCTCTGACAGTATTTACTCTCTCGGTGTAGGTTTTGCACAACCGAGAACCAGCATAAGTGAAGAGTAAGAACCTTTCACCTTTCCCTATATACTTGTACTGGTACTGTTCACAAAGTGGCTGATGACTAATAGCATGAAGCCCATTCTGGCATCAAGCTCTCAGATTTCACCTGGAGCCAAAAAAGGTCAGAGCCAGCTGTCCTATTTTTGTATGGTATGACAGTATCAGAGCTGGAATGAAGCCGGATGTTTAAGATTCACACTCAGCATTTAGCGAGAGGATCCCCAAGGCCCTTCTTTTTGCTTTAATTTAATTGAGGAATTTCACATTACCTTGCATAGAGGCCGTTTGCAGCGGTTCTGTTTTAGCATTACAGAGTAAACGCAATACAAGGATATTGCCATACACTCGACCGAGATATGATGTCCTTGCATCTCTTGAAACCTTGAGAGAATGTTTTGACCATAATCTATAATAACAATAAAGATGATAATAATGGACATTTCCTTTGTAATGCAAACACCTTTAAAACCCCTTATAAAAGATCAGTTAATGCTATTTGATCAGATGACTATCATTTTACTTTATAACAAATAAAAAGCAACTTTTTTTTCTTTTTCCTAAAACAGAAATTACAGACTAAAAGCTCTCTGGTGTTTAAAAGCCTATTGGTGCCAGTGGATGGGGGGGAACGGGGAGCATGTGTGTTTGTGTTGTTTGCGCCTGTCTGTGAACATACATAAAAATCTTAAACACAACTCAGAAGTGCTGTTTATCCATCATGAGGATGAACTCCTGAAGCACCATGACAGCCTTTTCTTCTGCAGTATCTGAGGCAGTCAGTTCAGACTTGCTTTTGCTTCCCTCTCTCTTCAGCGTTCCAAATCTCCTAGAGGCGAGCACTGACACTGTGCACGGCTGGAGTTTCGCGACTACATCCACTAAGAGCATGGTATGCTCGGTGTTAAAAGATGACATGTGAGGAAATTGGGAGAACATAAAGACATAGAGAGACAAAGAGGACACGTTGGGTGAATGTCTGTTTGTAATGCCGAGAGGGTGTCTTCTGGAACGTGTCCATTACATCACATGCTTACATATTAACCCTCAGTCTGCATTTACGGGGGCGTCAGGCAGGGAAGCTTAATGGCCGTTTGCAGATCCAGGAGGATTGTGGATCCAGTCAAGAATGATGAGAGACAAGCTGCCGATCATAAAGATGATGCCCACTATCAGAAAAATGGCTGCCTGTTGACATAAGGCAAAATTCAGATAAATGTACAATATTTTCAAGAGACCATAACATTATAAAAGTCCACAATTACATGCACTTGAATGTAATTAAAAGCTAGCATGTCTGTGTAGTGTTGCAAATCAAGTTAGAAAAGATAGAGAAGGCAATCTTACTGATATTTTCTGGGTGGACCTGAATGGTACGCTTTTCACCAGACGCAGGTAGAAGGCAGCAGGTAGGATGAAGATAAGCATGGTGGCAGCAGAGGAGCCTGGAGCATTAAGATATGTGACATCATGTCAGTATTATACTGTACACTTTAAGATGATTTAGAACATTTCTAAAACATTCTACAAACAGATACTCGAACAACCTCAGTATGGCAGGTGTGTGTACAAGTATAATAAGTACATAAAGTTCTAAACATCATATCAATGTATAAGGCCCAGTATAAAGGACTATAGAGGACTACAGATGTCAGGTCAGCTTATTTAAATGCTTCTGCAATACTTCTGAAAAATCAGAAAGAGCCAGATTTAACCTTCCAGTGCATGTCTGTGTAATACTGCTAAGACTTTATTATACTTAAGACGACTACTACTACTAATAATAATTATTATTATAATAATCGACAGAAGTAAAATGAAGAAATCACAAAACATTCTTGGAAAAACTTTTGCAAAGTTGCTTTTGAAAAGAAGTTGAGCTAGACATTTACCTCGGTCACACTGGATAACCAAATGAGGACAATGTAAATATAAGTAAAGTCTGAGTTATACTAAGGCTGAGTCTGTGTAAAACATGCTACTGGAACTATCCTGCTAGCTAGATATACAGATCATTTTGGTACTGCTAACGTTTTGCTATGACATATGCTACAAAATGAAACCAAACTGACAAGCAAATCCATAGAAAGTTAACTCACGGAGTACTCGGTAAAACTTACCTATAAAGCCAAAAATATCTCTGATTGTTGGGACAAAGATGACAAGAAGGTTGTTGAAAATCAGGATGGCGGCGGCAATTAGCATATGTCGAATCCAGCTAAATTCTTGCTCAGCAAAGAGCAGCGTGTTGATAGAAGAGCGGATCTAAAAATATTAAAATACAGGCAACTATTAACATTGCAGGCGTTGAAGATGCAAGTCATTGAAATAAAAAATGTTTATTTGCTTAAATAAATAATTAGTAACAAAATAAGTAAATAAATTAGACACATTTAAGTTTAAAATGGATCCCTCTATGAGGAAAGGAAATTATGATTTAGTTGTTATTTAAAAAACAAATTAAAAGCAAACATTTGAAATAAGGAAAAACCCACGAGGATGTTCAGTGTAATAAAACCATTTTGGCGAACTAAAGCAAGAGAATATTTAAGGCATTTCATTAACTTTTTCATTTTAAAGATAATCCCTTTCATATTAACAAGGACAAAGATCCTCCATAATTCTGAGAATACAAAGCCTATTTCCATTGCAGTAGTTATCATCTACAGTGGGGACTGTAAGTCAAGAGGAATGTTGAGCTTGTTATTTCCTGATATACTAGCAACCTATAAGACAGCATTGCATGCCTTCCATAACTGTGTTTCCTGAATAATAAAACACAATGAGCCTGAAAACATTTGTTTCTTGAACAATAAAATACAATGAGCTCAAAAAACAAGATGGTTTACAAGAGCAGGTTAACAAAAAAGCTGTGTGACAGTGCTCATCAATTAATAAAGATCACGTCCATGCGAACAGTTTCATGAAAAAAATTGTGATAAATCCCTTTTTTTTTTACTTGTACTCATTTTGGCCACTTATTATTCTTTGGTACACAAATAGAAGGTTGTCTAAAACAAAAACACTATATAACCTTTTTTTTTTTAATTACCAGATTTTTGAGCAAAAACCGATGCATTGTGATGATCTAGTCGCATTACTTCTTGCAGTAACATGATCAGAAAAGTGAAGATACTTTCTGTAAAAGTGGTTTAAATGTGCTCAGTGGGTTTTTTGAGAACGTTGAAGCCAAGAAAACTAGAACATAATGTGATTTGGATCTTGCGCAATATCCTATGTGGCATATGGCACTGTGGTGAAGCAGAGAAATAAGGTTACAAAATGCAAAGTTGCACAAGTGATTTTTGTGTACAAAAGATTGCATGCGCTGCGTGTGAAGCTGTTTCCTTTACGTGGTCAAGTTCTGTCTGCTATTACTATAATGTTTTAAACCTCAGGGTGGAGGGGAGCTGTTGTCATGTACCGAATTGAAACTGAAACTGGTAGAGAAGGAAGTGTAAAATGTACGCTGATTTTGTATTGTTTATTGCTTCCCATGAACTTCAACTATTCATGTATGAATGTAGGTAGTGAACAATAAAAAAATTTGCTAGCTAGTTGTTGGCTAAGCTAGCTATAGCAACTTGCTTCCAATGTGAGAACTAACCCAGGTTGTGTTCTACATAGCTAAGAAGGTATTAAACAAAATGTTCAGTTGTGATATGATGTCTAGGCTTGGGTTTATGTTCTGTGCAACCCATTGTGTCTGACAAACGTAGCAGGAGGTGGCTAACAGCGCAAAGCTAATCAACTCAATCCAGGTCACAGGACTAGGAATGAGAAGCTCAACACACTTGCCAGGGAAAACTAATGCACTGGGGGAAAGTTCACCAGCAGGAGGTTAAGAGGAACCACACACACACACACACACACTCTATCGCGTGTGTGCACCCCCCCACAATGCTGTGAAACGTCCTCAGAGAGTTGCATCAGCCAATTCAGCTCACTGGAGGCGTGGCATGGCTTTTGATGTAGCTGATAGTTTTAGGGAGCCCATTGAGAGCACAGACACATTATCCTAAACAAACATTTCATTACCTGAAACAGTGGAGTTGGGGAAGTCTATAATTAAGACAATTAAACAGAGCATTTTCCAAAAGGAATGACATATTTAAACTACAATCAATGAAATACTAACTAGCATTAATATGACTTTAAAGTACTTTTAGCACCCAACAAGACTTTTACATTTCTTTAGAATTTAGGACTTACATTTTTTTTGTTGTCTTATTGTCATGGATTTTATTTCATATCTGCATCATTAAAGTGACACTAAAAAATTACTACAGATAAAAGGAATTCGGGCAAGGTTCACAGAGTAAACCGACAACTAAATATGATTAATGCAACCCTTAGACTCTAATCTGATTGGTCAATTACTTACTGTAAAGCATGTTATTCAGGAACTGTGACTAGTTGTAGTGAATGATTAGGAAGGGTGTGGAATAACAATGAGCAATATAAATCTAAAGGTTAAATATGGGGAGAAACACTTTATATATTAAATATTAAATGCTTCTTTGGCTGTTCTTGTTTAAGGAATACATTATCTGAAGAAATAATGCCATGTTTCCCTATCAGAATGTGTTGAAGTAAAGGATTCTTATGGCCCAATAAGACACTACAGAAGCCCTGAAGAACCTCTTTTTAGGGCTCTTGTAAAATTTTTTTACTGATAATCATTAAAGTGTATTTTTATCTCTTTTTCTCTTTCTCAGTTACGTGTGGGTTGTATTTTTAGCAGCTTGATTCCTGTGGTTCTCTCTCTTGCATGGGCGTTTTGGATAAAGGGACTGCTACTTGTCAGCATTGGGGTGTGACATTTTGGTTGCTCTGGAGCAAAAAATTTGGCATCCACTGGTAACAAGCAGAGAGCCTTTGTAATTCACACAGGTGATCTTTATCTAGTTTCTATGTGATTTGCATATTTATGGTGTCAAAGTTGTTTTGGTTCAATAACATGTGACATCTTCCAGAGCAATACAAATGCATTTATTTATTCATCACTTCATTAATTAATTATTTATAGTTGTATATTCAGTGCCTTATTTGGCGTACACATTCATGAACAGAGGTGTATTGCCACAGTTCCTGGTTTTGAGTTACTATGCTTCAGTCTGACTAATAAATGGTGTTCGTCACAAAGCTATAATAACTGCTCAGGTAGGGAAAACTGATCTCGCTCTTTCTCACACACACCTTTATCCAGTAACAATATCGCACCAGGCTGGCATGACTCCCAGACTTACCAGTGATCTATACACACACACACACACACACACACACACACACACACACACACACACACACACACACACACACTCTCTCTCTCTCTTTTGCCAGCTACTAAGGAAGTGAAGCATGGGGCACCAGGCAACTGGAATATATCATGGGACTCCAGTGGTAACATATTGGAATTTATTCAGGTACACTCATTAAGAAAGGGAGATCTGATATAATCAGGAATTAATGGAAAGACTAAAACTAGGCTACACTTTGCTTTGTAATAATCAACATTGCGCTGTTGGAATGAGTGCGCCTTAATCCTAAACTAAAGTCGGTTTCAGTTCTCTACGGCTTTGAAGTTAACCAATCTGCTGCAATGGCAAGGCTAACATTTCAAATTCCAAAAGAAGATATATCCAGTATCAATTAAACGACATCCTCATCTCTCAGCACTTTACTGCATGAAAAAGCCAGTGACTGGTATGAGCTGAGGTCACATTTAGAATGAATTCCCATTGCTTGGTACTTGCTGCGCTCTCCTTATTGATATCAAGAACACAGAATAATCATAATTTACTATAAGCAAATATGGCCATTTTTACTTCTTAGACAATAATACTAAATAATGTTAATAAATAGCATGTTCAGATTGTGTTCAGCTTGCTAAAGTCTCTTTTAAAAAATATTACCAGTGGCAAAAGAAGCAAGCCCGGTGAAAGAACATGTGTCATCCTGTCCATGATAAACATTTTTATCATTCTTTATTATGTGCACTAAGCCAAGGACTCTGCAGTCTGGAGACACAGCAAATGTAATCTCTGTCTTTCTCTCTGACCTTTCAGAAATGCAAAGGACGTGAACTGCCAAGAAAGCACAATGTGCCTCATATATATCCTGCCCTTAGTATCAAAATGCCTTCGTCTACATTTTTTGTCGAAAACGCTCCAGATTTCTAACATGCAGCATGCAAACTGGATTACAATACCAGCATATGATCACTCCGCCTGTGTTAACTTCATAGGACGAAGTGATTAAGAATAGACGTTCCTCAGTCATCCATGTAATTATTAGTAGGTAAAACTAGCAAATGTAGTAGATGACAATCTGACTTATACTTAAGATGTTATCACTTATCCTACACTCAATGATAAGTGTACGAACATCTAGTTTAAATCCTGTTGCTACAAATAGAGAAGACTTGAATGTCAACCTCTATTTTCACCTGGTTGATTCTTTTTAGTTTTGTGATTACACCTCATTTCTACAAGTTTCAACAGAGACTGCAACTCAAAGTTACACTGTAGAAGAATTATTGTAGATCTAATGTTCTTGTAGCACTCCATGTGGCAGCCGAGTGCTATTGCGTTGTCTAATGCTTGGCAAGGTCACTCACTCACACACACACACACACACACACACACACACACACACACACACACACACACACAGTCTGCCCAGCACCTGATCACTACAGTGGAATATTCCACTCACCCGCACCGTCTACAGTTCCCCCTCCCACTTCCCACACATCTTCTATGCGCATGCCTGCAGCCATGACGGCCCCATGGACGAGTCCCGGTGTCCTTTTGTCATCACATGATCATACTGGAGTCACGCCAAACAACCACATAATTGAGGCAGAAGGTGGTTGATGCTTGTTGAAACGACTGAATCTTGGCCATAAAGCTGGTGTTAGTGCTGTACTGCTACATCTGCAGCCTTTAGCACCAAACGCTATTATATTCAATATGATGCTAACAACTAACAACTTGCGCATGTGTCACTACACTACCCTACACTAGCCACAGAGTTGTGTGTGTGTGTGTGTGCGCGTGTGTGTAAATGGTGCCCTGAAATGAGCCAGAGTAGAATCCTGGCTCTATATCCACAGAGACCCTGACAAGAATAAAGCCATGAGCGAAAGTGTAATTGGACGACACACACACAATAGCACCACCCAGTGGACATTTCTGATTTTTTCCCTGGCAAATTCTGGCCCAGGTTACTATTCATGGCTGTGTCGAAAAAAGAATAAGGCATTAAAAAAGAAAATATTCTGATCAGACTCAGCTCCCTAGCCATTATATATATATATATATATATATATATATATATATATATATATATATGGGCATTATATTTACAGCTCCATCTCTATAAAAAAACAACAAAAAAATAATAAAACTTTGCTTAAAAAACTAGTTCAATCATCGTCTGCATTTCTTTATCCCGTATACAGGTTCATGTGGGGCCTGGAGCCTGTCCCAGGAGACTTAGGGCATGAGGTACTCCCTGGACAGGGCAGTAATCCATCACAGGACACACACATACACTTAAATTCACACACTTCGGACTATGGAAGGATACCGGAGTACCCGGAGGAAACCCACCAAGCAGGAGGAGACGAAAACTCCAAGCGCACAGACCCAAGGCAGGAATCGAACCTGGACCTGGAGGTGCAAGGTGCAGTGCTAATCACTAAGTCGTCGTGGTGCCAAACTCAGGTTTGGCTGCTTCTGTCAAGGTGTCGCCACAGCGGTCCATCCGATCTGCTTTGGTACAGGTTTTACGCCCGGATGCCCTTATTGACGCAACACTCCCATGGTGCCAAACTTAGCTTAAATGTATGGAAATCACTCATTTATATTATGTGTTGTAATTTGAGTGGGTTATTCAAAAAAATTTCCAAACAAGCATATGTTTTGGCCATGTGAGGATATCTGTCAGGTCCCTTTTTTTCTTTCAGCATATAACATGAAAGATCATAATAAGGACTGGCATTAAGACAAATGTATGTATGTGTGTGTGTGTGTCTGTCTGTCTGACTGTTTGCATGAGGGTGTAGCCCCCCCCCCCAAAAATCCCCTACCCCTGCTCCTGCTAATCTCAGTGCTCCAATTTAGCTGCAGCTATGTAGGGCTCTCAGCCACAGTGACAGATCTCACCCTCTCTGCCCTCGCCATACGCTGAAATGTTGTCTGATGCAAAAGGAGAAACACACAGTCACTCACGACACGTGCTGCTGCTGCCATTCACTGTCCTCAAGAAGGAACAACATGTACTTTTAGGCAGGACAAAGTAGTAAAAAAACCCTGTTGACTACATTAGCGCTATTAAAAGATATGTCGACAAATAAGTAACATTTTTTGCTTACCAGTCGCACATACATTCAAACACAGCTTCTTTGTTTATTCCATCATAGGAAATGAAAAAATCTTGGATATTGACAAATCTATGTGCATGCATGCAGCTTTAGAAGGGCGAGGATGTTACGCTAGAACTCTATAAGATAGATTCAAGATGAAACTTATTCATCTCTCTCTTCTTATCTTACATATATTTAGACTTTTGACTGTGCAGAATAACTGAACGTAGTTATGAGTAAAAACTACCTTTATTTCTCTAAACACAGTAAAATCTCCAGTGTTGTTTGAACATTTTCATTGTTTATTTGCGGCCAAATGGACTTATATAAACACTGCTTGGTGAGTATTAATTCAACGCTGGGGATTTTGCTATGTACTGCATAATATTCTGTTACTGGGATAATACGTTTATCCCGGTGGGTCACTAGTGCTTGGATACCATCAAGCTAGATAGATTTCTCTGTATGCTGGAGCCATGTCATTGTCATTACTTCACTGAGACACTGGCCTCACAGGAACTCCTTCTATGGCCCTCTCATTTAATGGCAAAAGAAGAGTTTTGGTGGGTTTTGGCGGAACAGTGTATGACCTCATCCTGCCCAGTCCTGATCTGTTGGAACAGTCCAAGCCACTTCCACATGTTAGGGCCATTAAGGTTAAGCAGCTTATAACTCCTCGTCACAAAACACTGTAGCACAGATTTTCCAAGACCTTTAGCTTGTATATTTTTAGGCTACTGAGAAAATACACAGATTTGTATAGTGTGCCAATTAGATTCAGCAATACAGGGAGGTCAAATGGTTTTCTGTGATAAATTAGTTGCACAACAGTTTGTCTTGGTCCATCATCAGTGTGTAGTTAAAGAACCTCACCAAGAGCAAACTTCAAAATTCAATCTAAATAAATGCAGCATGTCACGTAATTAGTTTATGTAATTATAAAACCTGATACTGTGTTTCTGCCTTGTACCTTTAGCTTACTGAATGTAGTTTTTAAATTGAGTTAATCACAGATGTGCACAAATTTTAAATAATCTAACTGATAATTATATTACTCTATTTGGAGGCTTTTATTTTTGAATAAAATAATTGTGTGAGTGGTGTGTGTGTGTGTCTGCGTGTGTGTCTGTGTGTGTGTGTGAACTCACAGGGAAGAGGACGATGGGAACGGTGAGTGTTACTGCAGTCAACACGGCGAGACGCACACACAGGAGCATAGTATCAAACTTATAAACCTTGGTGAAGGTGTGCAGCAGCTCTGCTTCCACATTATCTGTTTGTTTAAGTGTGTGTGTGTGTGTGTGTGTGCACACAAGGAGGTAAAAGTGAGGAGAAAGTAGAATTAAATGAAAGACAACACTAAACAAAGATCTCATAGATTACTACACTCATCACCAACGCAGCGTCTTGTTGGTGTGTGTGAGAGGAGGGAGGACGTACCATAGAATGTGAGGTAGCCAAACAGAGCCGACAGCATGTACATTATAAGCATCGCCAAAATCGACAGGTTAGATACATTTTGCATTTTCCTCCGGGTGCGACTGTAGAAAAAAAGACAAAGAAATGAAAAATAATAATAATAATAACATTGAGTAACTTTTTTTTTCTATTATTGTGAGATATGAAAAAGTACTCACTCTTTGAGTTCACTGTAAATAGGAAGGACTTCTGGGTGACACACAAAGGCAAAAGCCAGAATAGGAATAGTATATGCCGTCTGGAGTAGGAAACAAAGAAAACAGAGATCTGTCAGATCATGACGAATCTGCATATCTTGTAATAACCAAAATGATATGTGTGTCTTGAGTGTCATTTTATTCAAACCTATGTATTATTCTTAGCTTATATAGAGCGTCACCAAACCGGATTAAACAGAATGACTGCATTAACATGATCCAGTGATTCGTAATGTAAAATCACCACCTAACCAATTAGAATTGAGAATTCCCCTGCAAAATTTTACATAAGCCTATACATCAATGAATCTAACCGCGAGCCCTCACCTGGGAGTTGAACACAAAGTATTTAGGTGTGCACATGTCCTCGTCATCATCTGAATGAGGGGTGTAGTGGACACTGGAGACGGGTAAAGACGGGGTATGGGGCTCCAGGTGGCTGCTGCTCGTGTCTGCTCGAGAGAACTCCATCAGAGCCGAACTGTTATGTGACGCCGCATACGGATTCAGCAGCGCAGAACCGTTTAGACTCGTATTGGCCGAGTGATGGAAGAAGAATGGCAAAGGACAGGGGAGCTGGGTCTTCTTATAAATCAACTGACACACACACAATATTATTATTGTTATATATATATTGTTATATTATATTATATATTATAACTTATTATAAGTTTTGAAGAAAGAGAAGAACTTTTTTAAATTTTTTTTTTAACAAATCAACTAAGAAGCAAATATTAACAAGCACATAATAACATAAGCACTTACTACGCCCAAAAAGAAGACCATACATGAGAGAGAGAAGCCACTGGTGTAGCCTAGGTAGCCTGCACAATGAGGGAACATATACATAAGTCAAACAAACGAACATGTACACAATAAAGATCTATACAGCAAACACACACCTAGCAAACTGAGTGAAAAGCAGCGCTTACCCAGGTTCTTGAGAAGGGCCAGAGGTAGGATGATTCCAATAGACACGAACACAACCAGGTAATTGCCGTTTAGATACCACTCGCTACAGCAGAGGAGAAACCACGCAAGCACTTTATCTCACAGAGATCACCATAAGTACAGTATGTTCTCAAAACACAGGATGTGTTTGTGTGTGTGTGTGATAGATGCAAAAACACAATAACTAAACTCTGATTACTTGTGATGGAATCTACGCAATCTATCTTACTGTCAGTGTTATAGATTTACCAAACAACCCTAAAGAAAGTAGATGCCAAAACCTAAAAGTGCCATTTTTTATTGTTCACCATGAGAATGGCCATGGGATACTAAAACTGCTCGGATAAGGATTTAGAGATTCGTCATTTCTAATCGTTGATCTTTACCCTCATTTTTTTCCATTCGAAGGACTTGTTCTCCTACTTGAACACTATACATGCTCTTGTTACAGACTAATAATAATGGTAGCATGTTCAGCATGTTGCAACAACTCACCCAGAGCTCTCCTCTAGTCCCAGAAAGGCTCGGATTACCTCCGGCAGCTCATATTTCACAATGAACAGGTAGCTGGACATGGCTGGGAAGAGATAATATAATAATTCCAATCCAATTCTCTTTATGCTTATATCACTCATATGCATCATTGTAAAGAATGAAATTTGAATTGAATATTATGAAAATGATGCATGTTTTGATCTTGACAGCGGTTCATCCACTCACCTCCAATATTCTGCATGATTATAGACCCAAATGCTGCCATTTTCCCCGGCCAGCCGAACGCCCTTTCACCCAGCTTTTCATAAATAAGAGATCCTAATGAGGGTAAAAAAAAAAAAGAAAAGCAAAAAAATTATATGCTTACAAAATAGACAGAACACCCCAACGATACCATTTATATCTTTATCTCGCCATTGGAAAAAGACGCCTACAACATCAATTAAGTTCTTATGGGTGTATGTGTGTGTGTGTGACTTAATGATTACCTCCTTCTTTAGCTGTTACGAGCAGCAGGTGAATAGAGTAGAGTGACAGAATAGCAACAGCGAAGAGGAGAATACTGCAAGACAAAATCAGACATCAATATTAACACTTTTAACCTCCAAGAAATAATATCAGTCTATCTAAAAAAAAGTTTCAAGGTTTTTAAAGTGCATTTAGTAATCTTCATGAAGCCAAACATGATGTATCAACAGACTGTACTTATGAATCTAATATCCATTCAGTAGAGGCCATCAATCTTCCCTTACAATCTAACATCAACCTGTGTATTCCTGTACGCCTCAGCTACCTGACAACTGTCACAGTGTTAAAGACAAGATGACAGACTGTATAAGTGTAAGAGAGGGAAAAATCCAAGAAGGGAGCCCTTAGTATCGGTCACTGATACCAGAGTTACCAGGCACCAGGAGCCCGTACACAGGACAGAAATAGCCACCTGACGTAGGCGGGAGTAGAAGAGTGATGGAGACGAGGCCAAACACTGACCCGCTAGTCAGGTGAAAACTGGATCTAGCACTGATGAAGGTGTTCTGTTCATCCTCATGCTATGAGAGGAATGTGGTTCGGTGGTGATGAGCGGTCCAGCTGACTGCCATCAATCAGTCAGAGCACGCTCAAGGCAATAATGTTTAAACAGACACGGAAACGCAGGCCTCTCGTAGTGTCTACCTCTCTATGTCAAATTCTCTGTCCTCTTCAGTCTGCATGCTGTACCACAAGAGTCTGGAGAACAAGGCCAACAAGGGGGAGTGCCCCAGCCAAAAATAGTACTGGTGCCTGTTACATTAACAAGAAATCACCAAGTCTGGTGGTGCACTTACAGATAATTTCACATGAACCTAGACATAATACAGTAAGAAAACACTTACACAAGTTTCCATGACATCTACGGACATGGTTTCATGGTTGAACACGACTGATTGCACTTTGAGGGGATGTGATAACTCTATTCTTAACTTTCTTGTTACTGTCTGTGTTATTACAAATGACTACCATTTGACATCACACCACACACGTGCTACAGTGGACCCATCCATCCGGTACCACTACCACAGCAACCGAAGGAGACGGGTCGACAATGTGTCAGATTGGCGCCGCCCGTCTGAACAGAGCCACATCCGATCTGATCACTTTCCTAAAGATCAGATTTGTGAAACAAACTGAATTTGAATGCAGCCTGAACAAGGCAATATGCTTTTTGAATACACCGTACATTAAATTATGAGACCCTTTCCCTTTCCCTGATTCTGCAGCTAAATTAGATTAGATGGCCTCAGTCCCACAGCCAACCATTAGAATCCCAAACCAGTTCATTTGCGTCATTCTGCCTTAGATTGAGTGGCATATCAGACCAAGCAGTATTTTACACCATACAGTAAACTATAATCAAAAGTTCTCCAGTTCACATATTTATCTAGAGATTCCATCCTGATACACTGTGACCAGACGTCCAACATGGAGCACACTTACAAAAAGAGGATGATTCCAGTGTTGGCCATGGCGAAAGAGAGGCCGAGGATTCCACTTCCCATGATGGCATTACTGAGGTTAAACACAGACATCCCAAAAGAGGCATGACCTGGGTGCTGTGCAGAGAGAGAGAGAGAGAGAAATGTCACGTTTAATTAAGACTGTGTTGATTTAGTAGACATGTATATGTGCTATAATTTGAATATTTTTTACACCAAAGTGAACAAAGAGTCTGGTTTTGGTAAATGCTACCATTACTACCACTAATATTAATGATCTTCTTACATATTCTTCATGATACTCCTCGAATTTCTTCTTCTTCTTCATCATTCCATTTGTGAGAAACTTCTGACTCTCAGCATCCTCTTCATCGAGATACTGACTGCAAAAATTAAATTGATAGTCGGTTGTTATAGATGTTTCGACGTAGACAATTTTAACTGGAATCTTTTTAACCTTGTTTGACTTAGCGATAATCTACATCTTGTGCTAACCTCTCCTTATTTACCTGATACAGGCTTATTTTGATTTATGACTTTCACATAATTTGGTGTTCCATAACTTGCCGAATCCACTTGTTCAGTATGTTCTTAAAAACAAAGATCTGGTGATCAGTGTGCAGTGTTTTTAAGAACATTCCGAACAAGTGGATTCGGCCACACCTAATGTACAGTATGTTACTGTTTTTTTTGATGGGTTTGTTTTGATTTTTCTAAATAATGATGGCTTGCTTCACTGACTTGCACAGCTTTTTTAAGATAACAGTCCACTGTATAGAAGTACATGAGTTCAGATATGGTGTTGCTGGCTTTATATTGGGGATGGAATCTGCTCTTGATGGCATTAAGAGCAGTGGAGCAACTTTGTGATTAATAGAAAGGAAAAAGTGAAGAGGACGGGGATGCAGCTGAACAAGGCAGGGTGATCTCAGGCTGCTGACCTGTTCATGGTGGACTTCTCGGGGTCGATGGGCCCGGTGTAGCGATCGTCCAAGCTGTCGTTGCTGTCGTCATCTGCCTCAGTGCTCACTTTCTTTAGCTCCATTCGCTCCATGGCTTATAGATAGAGAGTAGATTGTAGACAAAGTGATGATTTTTGTGAAGAGAAACAATACCTGAAAAACAAGAGCATGAAGAAACAGGTCAGGAACAAGCCAATGGAAAACGTTCAGTAATTATTATATTCATATAACACAGGTATGGTATGGGCAAAACTAAACAACATAAATAAGATGCATACATAAACAAAAAGTAATTGCATCATATAATAATGCATTGCATTATATAATAATGCATTTTGCATTATATGTCATTGTTACGAAAGAAGGCATGATGATTCTATGGTACTTAACGGCAAAAAAAGAAACGTTATACATAAAAATGGGCACTTGGTTCAGTGGTAAAGAATCGTCCGCTGCCATGTGATAGGCCCATGCTCGGTTCATGACCAAAGCACCATAAACCCGGCTACTGGTACTGCACAAGTCTGCACTCCTAGTGCTGGTCCCAAGTCCAAGATAAGTCCTAGTGTCTAAAAAGCATCAATTGTTCCCACACTGGTTATGCTGGTAACACATTTCCTTTATTTGCTCTTTTTGCACTTCTTCCTATGCAGGTTGCACCCGGCTATGATTACATAATATAAAACGGTCTGTTAATTTGGTTTTACATGACTTTATATTGAAGTGCAAACCAAGTTCACATGCTCTGACCGGAGTCCAGTGTTGCAGATCTAAACAGGAAAATGTCTCATCTTGTTAAACAACATGCAAGCTTCGGGTCAAGCACTTAACAGAAACTAAGGAACTTTTTTTTTTTTCTTGTCGGGATAATGATGGCAGTCTAGAGAGACCACGCTTCTCCTCTAAGGCAACTAGCAAGAGAGTTATGTAACACTTCACGAGGCTGCAAATGAGTCTGCAGAGGAAAATTGTTCATAGGTTAATTTTTTCCTCTTCCTCACACAATGCCCCTTTGATAGAATGTGACGCATGGGAGTCAGAATTGTTTCAGACCTGTGGATTTGGCTAATGGAAAGGTAAAAAATTTCCAGAGGCACTGCCTCTACGAGAGGTCTAGTGAGAACGTCCCGTGCCGTAAGATCACTGAATGAGGTGTGGTTTGTTTGCTCATGAATAAGTCCAGCCATAAGCACTATTACACAAGTCATTTTGTTTTCTATACAGAACAGTTTGATCATAATGACTTGTTCTGGGACAGAACAAAACAGACTCCCACTTCAACACGTACTTTGATGTTTCTGATTTCTTCGCTTTTAAACGTTTTGTGGTTTCACTTCATGCAGCAAATCAAAGCGGTGCTCACCTGCTCATCTCGCGGAAAATTTGGCAGTTTGCGACAAATTGTAAAAGCTTATCGAGCTCATGATTACTGGTTAGTTTTTTTATATCTTGCAGACACAAGATTGAAAAAAAGCATTTTTCATTCTCTTTCTATTTTTGCATTAATCCCCTTGACCCCCATGATGATCAATGTTTCGAGTCGTGCAAAATTGTAGAAAGTGAACGAGCCAGTTTGAGTCAATCATGTCAAAAAATTTAAATCCTGCAGGTACAGGATTATTATTTATACTTAAAAAAAATTATATTAGTCTCATATTCACACAATTGTACATGGCATAATTTATAATTTTTTTGTTTCTAGTCCCCCCCACCCCTCACCCACACACAGACACACTCAGCAGGTCTGCTCCTGTGAGGAATGCAAGCCAGCTGGGAGCTGTGAACTTGCTCCTCATAGCGCACTCACGCTAGGACTCAATTCTAATTTTTTCATAGCTAGTTCCAAATCACATGAACACAATAACCCCTTTGGATCGGATGCAGACGACAACGCTCAATTCCCGACACCCTACTGCACAAACAGATCGCTGACATGAAATCAACTTGAATCAGCTCAATTAAACCTGCATGTTAGCGTGCATGGTCGATTTCAGTGTAAAGAAGCAGTTCAGTTGAATTTTTGTACTCACGGGCAGGGTATGGCTCTGAGCAGAAAGGAGAGGTTTGAGCGTGCTGCTTTTACTCCAGCAGGTGAGTGGCAGCTATAAAGAGCAGAGGGCGGGCCCTTCTCAACCAATCACTATTACTTAAACTTTTACCATGAGCTCTTGTCCCAATAAACGCACATTCCTACCCCACCTCCCAGAAACATGCGTCATCAGACACACAGAGCATACAGAACCCTAAAAGTGTAGACAAGATAACGCACATTGCATCAGGTGCTCTTTGCTCTGTCCTTCTGGAACACTAAGGATGGGTGACTCTTTTTTTTCTTTTTTTTTAAAGGGTCTATTCTTGCACATTTTATTCATGATCACACGAGTGTGCACAAACCTCCCACACACATATACTACAGAGAGCCAGTAGTCTGGATGCATGGGGCAGTAGCCGTACCTACCAATCATTTTGCACATGCACACACTCTAAGGCAATTATACACCTAAACCACAAAGTAATTGAACTAAGCCTCATGTAAAAGTGAAAAAATTACAGATGTTTATGAGAATCGTTTAAAGTTTTAATAGCTCATCATTTCAACTCAAACCAATTACCAGAGTAATCTCGCTAATCTCAATTAATTAATCTCACAAGCCAGGCAAATTTGAGAAGAACTAATCTTTGCACAAAAGGTACAAAAATATCAATCCCTGTAGCAAAAGATGGGTTTCTATATACAGTATTATCCAGCACAAGAAATGACTTTTGAAAAGATTTCTAAACCACAAAATATCATGCAATAATAAAGTCAATCTTACGGTGTTGGTCTAGATGCATTTCCTTATCTCAAGGAGAAACAGCTTTCCTTCGCTGATACTCATTCCTTATATGGAGTCAGCCATCTATAAAGTCCATGGCTCAACCCACCAGACCAATCACAAGCTTTGGCTCAACGGTCAAAACAAAGCAAAGTTTCCCCCCCTACACCCCTGGTGACATGTTAAACTCACACCAAGTTCAAATGCCATGGATGGCTGCAAAGTCAAGGCAGTCTATGTCCGAACTCTCACTCATCTATCACAGGAGATGCTGAACAGCCCAACAGACACTTACCTGACACCAGCGAGAACAGACATCTCCCTAAAAGCCCATATCCCATATGCAAATCAGCCTTGCTCGCTGGTGTTTATCATAAAGCATGAGAAATATCACTTCATGTTTCAGAAATGTTCGAAAAGTAATAAAACGAACAAACAAGCAGGTTTCACAAGATGGGATGTTTGCTGAACACCTAACAATCTGTAAAAAGGTGGAGAAAAATCCCACGGATACACATGCCGTTGCAGCTATTATCTGCTTGTGTGCGAGACGACTAGGTGATTTTACACACATTACAGTTGCACAGCAAAGCGTCATACATGTATCTCAGTTAAAAAGACTTATCTTGTCTTGAAAAACAGATGACAAAATTGCAGCGATGTTGGAATGAGTGTACTTTCATTTTTGCTGCCTTTTTATACAACGAGAATAAAACAACCGTGGATCACAATAAGCTATGGAAGTATGTCCAAAATCTGAGAGAAACCAGATAACCATACTGGTGAAGCAACAAAACAGCTTGAAAACCTCTCAACAAAAGCAGGAGCAAGAATATAAATAATAATAACAATAATACATTTTTAAAAATGACTCTAAAAACATAAAGACAGTGAAATCTACATGGCTGAAAATGTTCGTGTTCGTATCTAAAGGGCAGTTTACACAATGATAGTGTGTTATTTCAGTCTCCACGAGATGACAAGTACATCATACGGGCCAGGTGGCTTATGCAAGATCGAGAGAGTTACCTGCAAGACTACAAGTATACTGATAACGCTGTATAAATAAAGTTACACCACACAAGAGTTTTCAACATTATAAATTACAAGCCAAGTGGAAGAAAAATGGCAAAAGACAAAATATATTTGACTAAATGTCATACGCCATATTTCCCATTCTGAGATTATCATAAGCTACATAGAAGATTATTAAATCTAGACATTTTATTAATTTACTCAATGTCTAATATGTCTAATGTCTAATTTTAATAAAAAAATTATTAAAATTATTTTTACTATAATTACTAAAATTATTATTTTCATGTAGAAAAACAAACTTCATGTCTACTTCTCATTGAGTAACAATATCCTTGGACAATACAATTGAATAATATAAATACAACTTTTCATAATATTATGAGTTGTAAATAAATTATATATTATAAAGGACTACGAAAAGCCAAATATAAAATTATACAAATGAAAAGTTTTACAATTTTTAAATTGTTTGTTCAGAAAATTACATGCATTGATTTTTTACTATTAAATGGACCACTTTGTATTCAAACACATTTATCTAGGCTAACAGCATATAATGATCTCATATGATGAGAGGATTTTTGCCGATATTAATTACTACCCCAAATGTATTTAAACAAATAAACAAATACTTAAATTATTGACAAACTCTACGAACATTCTTGACTATGTGTATATTGCCTGTAATAAACTGCAGCCTATGTGATTAAAAAACTGCACAGGTCCATACTGCGATTTAGATTTTTATACAGATATACTTTATGACAATTCTGCCCAATTTTAAAACACGGCTTGAACAGGATATATTGCGACTCATATTTTTGCTGTACTGATGAAACAAACTAAGGCACTTGGATGCACTTAGATAGAATTACAGTGTTTAAAGTTAAGAAATAGTTATAAAATATAGCTCAAAATAGGTAAGATAGAATCGGTTAACTGTTTTCTGTTAAGAAAATGCCTCAATGTTTGATAGCAATTTGATTCTTTGAGTCAAGCATTGAGTCATAGTAATTGCTCCTATTTTCCTGTAACCATGATTGCAGACACTCTATCGAGAACATTGCTGAACTTGTTTATTTACATCGGTGATCCTAAAGTCACAGTTTAAGTAACACATCTATAGAACATGCTAATTTCTTGTTTTCTTTTTTAAAAGAGTAATGCTATACTGTAAAAAAAAATTGATAAAATAAACATTGAAAAAATAAATGCTAACAAATCAAAAGTTGTTTACAGAATATACCATTTCATGTCTGTACAGTTCCAATCTTTACTGACCCCTAATAGATCCCTGATTTCATAGAAGAATGTCATTATCACCATTTGGATTTAAATAAGCAAATACTTAAGAGCCTTTGATTGAATAATTATTGCAGTGATTATTATGTTTCAGCTGAATAATTCTTGTAACCCTAACATGGCTGTCATTTCTTAAACAACCATGTCGGAAGACATATTCCACAGACATGGAAAAGATGTTACTGTGTTTCAGAAAGGTCAAACATTGTCCTGAATCAAGCAAAGAAATCACGAAGGGAGAATGCAGAACTTATTGGAATTGGGATAAGAACCGTTAGATGCATTATTAAAACCTGGAGGGATAGTGTGTTAAACAAAAATTATCATGAATAACCGTGTTCAGATATAAATATAAAAGGGTTTAATTTGCTAGGGAGCATGAGGATTGGACTTTGAGGCAATGTAAAAAGATCATATGGTCTAATGAGTCCAGACTGACCCTATTCCAGAGCAATGGGTGCATCAGCTTAAGAAGGGAAGCAAAGGAAGCGATGCAGTGTTATGATCTGGGCTTGCTTCAGCCAGGTCTAGGCTCAGCAATGTTATGTGGACATAAAATGATGTCAGCTGATGACCTGATGGTACTGAATGACCAGGATGGCACGGGAATATTCCAGGACTCAAATTGTGAAAGAGTGGTCCTAGAAGCATGAGGAATCACTTTTACACATGACCTGGACACCACATGTGCACCATAATCAAAGCTAAAAGTGGAAAAAATAATGTAAAGTGTGCAAAATTTAGCAAGCATGGTATGTTGAACATCAGTGGGCTTATTTACCAATGTATATGTAATAACGCAGTGACCGATGTATGCTAGTAACCCATGATGATGCTGTTGATTACGTTGTGTGATGGCAAGAATTAAGAGTCAATTATGTCACTATTTCATTACATGTGCATTTTTCCCCCAATTTTCCACAACGTACAAGCCACATGTACAGTAGTGGTTACAAGGCAAGACATTTTGAGACAACACAAGAAAGAACCTTAAGGACAACTAGACTCAGAACTTTCTTTTGTGTAATTGTATAAGGTATATACGGTATATAGAGTCAAATACTGCTAACTGTGTTAAAGTAGTTTGAATGTGGCTACTTACTGTTTAGTTAGCTAGTTCCTCAAAAGAGTAATTTAGCTGTTACTTACTTACTGTAAGGTAAGGCAATTATACAAATGTCTGATTAGTGGTTTTCAGAAGAAGGCTTCCCTCTGGCTTGCTAAAAATCAGGTATTTCCAGTCATTGTATCAAGCTCAAAGAATTGCTACTGAGATATCAGGACAAACTCTTATGCTGAATGAAGAATTTTTTTAAAACTCTGTTGAGGTATTTAGCTTACTTTGGAGATTGTATGTTGCAATCTATACACGCAGTGCAAAGCTTCAATCATAATACGGGGTGTGTTTAAAAAAATGTGGATAGGCTTTGTTGAAAGTGCCTCACCTGCAGTGTTTACACTGCAAAGATTTCTTCTGTGTCACTTTCCTTTGTTAGACACACTTATTACAGTATAAAAGAGCATGTTAAATTACACAATCCACGCTGAATGATGGTATACTGATGGTATGGTATTTGTCTCATTAAGATCACAGAAATGTAACTAATGTCTATTCTGTATCAACATTATATGGGTATGACACAGTATATAACCGTATGGGAATCTGAAGTTTTTCTACATACATATACAAGTGGCATTCAAGTCAAACCAAGACTTTTGATTGTGAAAATTAACAGAACACGGAGAGTAAAATCTAACTTTATTTCTCTCTAAATAAATTGATCCCCTGCTACAGTAACACACTTATCCCAGTGTTTCACTAGTGCATAGATACCATCAAGGTAAAACGTTCTCTTGCTTGAAGACTGCTTGCTTCATGTCTGAAATGCTGGCCTCCCAGGAACTCCTTTAATGGCCCAAACATATGGAACTTGGTAGGGGTGAGGTCAGAAATATACGAGGGATATGGCAAGTAGTGCAAGTGGTTTTCATTAATGATTGTCTATACAGTTCCCACAGACATATGTGTTTCTTCTGTAAGTTGGCTACAATATCCGTTGATTTTCAAGGATCATGTGTTCCACTCTCTGAATGTTTGTGGGAACAGAGAATGCAGTGGGCTCTGAAACTCCATGACCAGGACCATCTTTCACACACGTGCGGGCTTCTTTAAAAAGAAATCCTGCGTTCAAAGAGTCTCATCACCGACTGTACCTGAAGTCTTTTAAAACTGGTAATTGTTTTTATGCCTTAATTCGACCATAATTTGACTTAAACGCCCTTTGAACATTAATTCAACTTGTAATCTACAAACATGCACATAACAGTAAAAAAATGTTAAGAACAAAAAAATCAGTAAATACTTGTTTACGTTTAAACAAGTACAATGGGAAATTTCTCCTATCAAGCATTTAACGCATTTCTGTCCATCTGTTAAAAGGAGCCATGTTCAATAAACATTATATATATCTAAAGAGCCATTTACTTAAAATGAATAATTGTGAAAATGTTGTCATGATGCACATCAAACAGTTTGTTTACTAGATTAATATGGTTTTACAGCATATTAACATTAGCCACTATTTGGTTTAGGCACTCTGCAGCAGATAGCACTGCTGCCTCATAGAGCTAGAGCTCCCAGTATAACCCTTGGATCAAGTTCCCTTCTCCGTTAAGTTCTGCATGTTCTCCCTGTATCCGTGTGGGTTTCCTCCAGGAACTTTGGCTTCCTGCAGTCTCCTGAAAACAAGCCAACAGATGCCCTGTCTACTTTAAACTGCCCCTCAGTATAAATGAGCATTTATAAGTGTAAGTATGTATGGTGCCCTGTGATGGACTGGAGTCCCAACCAGCATATAGTCCTTGTGCCCAGTGCTGACAAGAAGGCTCCGGATGTGACCCTGACCAGGATAAAATGATCCCTCTTTTTAGGTTGTGTGTTACGACAATATTTTGGTAAGAAAATTTTCAAGTGTTTAAAAACTTTGATCTTTTAACTCACATAATGGCCTTTTATAAAAACTCTGACTAGACTAGATCAGCAGCCTCTGAAACACTCAAACCAGTCTGATCTGGCACCAACAACCATGCCGTCACAACCAGTGAGATCACATCTTGTAAACATTACCTGAGGCTCTTGACCTGTTTCTACATACCCTGTGCATACACTGTACAGCTTCCACATGATTGGTTGACTGGATGATTGCATATATAATTTATATATTGTAGCCGGTAACTATAATTAATAAACAGCAGATCGTTCTAATACCATGTTCGATGTGTTAATGATGCTAAAAGAAGTGTCTGAAAACTTGCTGTCATCAATTAGGATTAGGTTAGGAGGTTAGAAGTGAAAAGCTAAAGGAGATTTATGGGCTTCACTAGGAATGTAAAAAGCTGGAATTTGAGTTAGACATTTTAGACAGTTACTTATGTACATGGGCAAATGACTGAATCACTGATGAAAAAAGGTGCCGTGTGTTCAGGTCAGTCTGTACCAAGGGGCCTCGGTGTAAAGTCCATATATTGATTTAACTTTGTTTCTGATTTGTGACTTTGTTTTCAGTGACTGATTGCAAAAAGAAATGTTGACATACTTCTTAATACTACAAATTAATATTAAGGAAATGTAAAAGGAAATATATTAGGTCGGAAAATAATAGGATGATATAATCTAAAACCAACAAATCCTAAATATTTCAATAATAAAAAGGTTTATTGCTTGATTTCTACCACATAAAATTTGTAAGACTATTGTAAAACACAATGTGAGATGTAAGGCACTACAGAGTATGATAGTCAAAACTAAATAATCTGAACTTTAAGACACAACTTTTACACCATTTCTTTTCCTTTGTGACTTTTTCTCCAAATATAAAAAAAATAAACAGTAATAATTTTCTTTAAAATTGTAAAATTTTTACCCAAGTTGTTGATACACTACAACCTACAATCATCATATTAAACACCTTTCACCCTTTTTCATTCTTACTGATGTGGTTGAATATTTACATGCATTTATTAATGTACAACGAGAATTCTGCCAGAAGCATGATGATGATTACCAAAAGCGTCTGCTAAAGGTAAAACTCGCTCAAGGACACATAACCAAATATTAGGTGTGCTGTCCTGTATGTATATTTTTGACCCTTTGATTTCGGAAAACCCAAAATGAATTACAACCTTTGCACCAAAATATTCTAGTAAAGGTGTCGTACAATTATTCTGCCTAGAAATAGACCAGTTCACCTGTACAGGTAGAATACACCTATAAGTGCTCCAGTCACAAACTTTTACTACAAGATTAAAAGGAGACACTTGTGCAAGATTTATTTTCTATACTGTAATATCGCAATTTCCCACTACTAGAACTAGGCGCAAATATGTCCCAGTGTAACAATGCCCCAAGGTGTGTTATTAACTCAAGTGTCCTACACACATCCCTGACCTAAGCCAAACTGAACCAAACCATTGGGATAAACTGCAACAATGTTTCTAACCAAGATCTTTTACCCCAATGTAAATAAACACCTGCACCAATAGATATTAATTAGAAAATCATCAAAATATTTTTACCTAAATGACTTACTATTTTCACCACTGAAATAACAGTGGTTTTATTACTAAAAGTAAACTTTATCTGATCTACATTTTTCCGATTTCTCATCTGTGATTCACTTTTGACGATTACTGAACAGGGAGTTTACTTGGCTGACGAGTAAAAGAAGTACAACTTAGCGTAAGATACGTTCCCCGATTTATTTATTTATTTATTTGTATTAATAAGTTAGGCAGAGAGTTCTGCTGAAAGACAGAAAGACAGACAGACATGTACATGGGCTTCAACCTCAAATAATAATACCACGGATTACATTTAAGCTGATTAGCTTAGTTTTAGCTTTAACCTTTTAACTATTTCTACAAACTCTTTTTTAACCGTCTACATAGTACCAAATAAAAGGGCATAAATGTGGAATGGGGTGTTTAATAAGCACACAAGTTGTTATGTTTACCAAAGTCATATTTTTATCGTGTACTTTGATTAGAAGGTGTAAAAAAAAAGAAAAGAAAAGAAAAAACCCTAACAGCGCGTGTGAGATAGTGGGCGGGGCTTACTCAACCTTCTCCAATGTTCTAGATTACAAGTTGCCTCCCACACAGAGAACCGTGTGTGGGTTTTATTTTTTATTTTTTATCTTTATTGTAAATCATATCAAGCCCATGGATATTGGCCTTGGTAATTAGTAAATGGTTAAATATTTCAGTGACTAGGCCACGTGGATAATTTTAAATCAGTAACTTGAAACACAGTCTAAATAAAGGAGCAAATGTGATACTAAACCTCCAGAGAAAACCAAGCTGTGCTATAAAAGAGGCTCGATTTTATTTATAGAGGTAGTATTTGTACATTATACAGTACGTTTATATATACAAGAACATAATATGCAAAAATGGTCGTTTTTACTTCAACAATAAGAAGTGTGTCTAACAATAAGTGCCTACACACTGCTGTATTCGCGGTCTTTTATCTCCAAGAGATACCCCCTGCCCCCCCCCCCCCCCCCCGATCCCATGCATGTAAAACATCTTTTCAAGAAATGCACTGCAACCTTTAAAAACTCGCCTCAACCCGACGCCTAATGCATGCAATATTAATAAGTACATACTGTACCTCAGGAGTCATTTAAACAATGCAGCAAATATCCTCAGGGTACATAGCGTACAAAGGCTACATAACATGCAAGCTGGTCTATCGGACTGCCTGCATTGCTGCAAAAGCAGATTTTTACGCGTTGCTACTTCCTCCATACAAATTATTTCCTTTACTCTACCTGTCGGAATTAATATGCGGTGCGGTTTTATTGATGCGCGTGAGGTCTTCTTTATATCCGACTCACGCGGAAACGAGTACGATACGGGTTTTACAGAGCACGCGCCCATCCAGTCTGGATACAATACACTGAAGCGAGGATGCGCCAATTCAACAATGTATATACATAAAAAAGCACCATTGGCTATAGCTCTTACATGCAAGGCGATGATGCACAAACCTGTAACTCTGCCGAAATGTATTTGTTGACATAGAGCGTCCTTGTAGTCGCCTGTATAGTCACACACCCCTGGCTACTTGTGCAGATCCGCCAGTTAAGCTCATAATTGCTCTCTTAAGATTTCATTTATTTAGTTTGTTTAATTATTTTTGCATACCTCAAATCAATCCCCTGAGCCAATTTGCATAACATCACTCACAGACCACAGGATATACTGGGTATTCATTGATATTATATATGATCAACTTAACTTAACTTTTTTTTTTTTTACTGTAAAATCATTACTAGGAACAACTATAGAGATCTAAATGAACAGAACTCACCTGATTTAGTCAGGAAAAGGAAAGAAAACACACACACACACACACACACACACTTCAGATCTGTTAGGTGAGGCGGGCGACTGATCTTCAGCTCTTCTAGCCCTTACCCATTTAAACCGGGAGAAGAGCATGGAAATTTCCACCATGTGATGATGGCAGAGCCCTCCTGCCGCATCAAATTACAGCGACACACTCCGCTGGTGGTGGTGGTCGCCTGTACCCCAAGCTGTCAGTGAAGACAGAACAGAACAAGACATCGCATAACTTTGCACAGGACTTTCCCTCAGCTTTTGTTCTCTTGATTCCCGCCAGTCGTTTGAAATATGCTTTCAAGTTACTTACATACGACATGATACACTAATAAAATAGTGACAATGCGTTTACTTAAAAGAGAAGCGCTCCCTCCCCATAGAACTACACTACGTTAATTTCACAGTAATGCCGGAAGTCATTAAAGGCAGTTCGCATGGTTTTAACTTTTATAGTGATACCCTATTTTAGGTGTTGCAGGACATATGTAATAATGTCCATAAATTGTATTATCTCCCACAGTACTTTTGCGAAGCCTTTTAAACAATCCATCAACCAAATCTTCAGCCAACGTCCTTCAATAACTGACCATTAAGGAAGGACAAAATGCTGATCAAGCAAAATATATGCATGAAAACATAGGTATATTTTTAAAGATACAGTACACACTGAGCAGCCATGACCTTAAATACAACTACTAAGAGCCTGATTTATGCTACGCAAGTGGACTTCAGGCGGCACAGTGGCTTAGTGGTTAGCACTGTCGCCTCGCACCTCCATGGTTGCGGTTCGATTCTCGTATTGGGGCACAAGGCAGGGTACACCCTGAACAGAGTGCCAATCCATCACGGGGCACATACTGTACATACATACACACTCATTGAGCATTTATACTTTCACTCTAAATTAAAATGTAAAAAATTACAGCTAGTTGGCAGTGGGGTTTCCATGCCACTGTAATGAGTTTCTTACCCTAGGGTTTTTAGGGGTACAGTACCTCTAACAACTGCGTTTTTTTGTTGGAGTTGGAGCCATTAGATGTTAAACAACTGTTACTTTTACTGAAATTACAGCAGTGCAGAAAATGGGAGAAGACATCAGAGGAGATACTCAGGCCTTCAAGTCAACAAAAAAATGGAAACATTGAAGAAGAAGCTGGAAATGCGATACTACTAGTTGGACCAAGTACCATTGTTGTGGTCTGTCGTTATGACATGTACTTACATTTCTTGTGAGGTGCACGTCAGTGTGTGCCCTAGGCTACTCTGTAGGGTATGTGGCTACGCATAGACTTCATGGAGGAGCATAAATCAGACTTACAGATTACCCAACGAGGCCAGGACTCCACAAGGCCTTTGAATGTGTACTGTGGTATCTGGCTGTAAGACGTTAGCAGCACATCCTTACAAGTCCTGTAAGTTGTGAGGTGCGGTCTCCATGGATCAGACTTGTCCTACAGAAGCTTGATCTGATCTGAGATCTGGGGAATTTGGAGGGAAGGATATCACCATGAACATTTTGCTAATTTTCTCAAACCATTACTGAACATTTAGCAGTCTGGCGTGGAGCCTTATCCTGTTGAAAGTGGCCTCCCATTAGAGATCTAGTATATGAATAAATTTTCAGCACCAAAAATCCCTTGCAGTAGTAGATTTATTTGTAGACAAGGAGGGAAAAATTGCACCCCATCCTTCAAGGATGAGAAACGCATGGAGAATTTTACCAACTGATCCCGGAGGATGATAAGTGTGAAGCTGATCAGTTGGTTCTTATCACATGACCTGTAGTGTGTTTACCTGCATTCTGAAAATTTAGGATTTTTTTTCATCTTGTAGTGGCAAAGATGAACAAGCTTATTGCATGTCTTGATTTAAAATAACAAACGGGAGAAACATTATGTAGATGGCCCCTTAGATAATACTGTTGGCATAAAAGGGCATACTTTGTTTGAGAGAATGGGTATATGTCAACACAACATTGACATGAATACAAGACCCCAAGTTTACCCAGCAGAATGTTGCCTAGAGCATCACAATACCTCTGTGGGCTTGCTTTCTTCCCACAGTGTATCCTGGTGTCAAGTTCAGCATGGGTCTATATTCAGTCTATATTAAGGAAGCTCCATATGCAGCAAGGTGTGATGCACCATGTTTTGTCACACTCTTCTATCATAACTTGGCCTTAACTTTTTCATCAATTTTGGTTCCATGTGCATCAGTAAGCCTTGGGTGCTTATGACCCTGCCTCTGCTTTACCAGCTGTCCTTTTTTGGACCACTTTTGGTAGGCAATGACAACTGCATACAGGGAACATCCCACCAGATCTGAAGTTCTGATCCAGTTATCTAATTTGGCCTTTGTCAAATTCACTCGGATTCTTGCACATTTTCCTTCTTCCAACACATCACCTTTGAGAATTGACAATGTATATTTATAGATAATATAAGCTGGGCACTGTGTGTAATGCAAATGTTACATTTGTACATGGCTGTTAGATACATTATATAGCCAAAAGGTTGTGGACCATCACCCTGATATTGTATGTGGTTCTCCCTAAAACTATAACCACAGAGCTGGAAAGTTCGTACATACCCATTACTGCAGAATTAAAAATTTCCATCCCTAGAACTAAGAGGCCCTAACCTGTTCCAGCATGACAGAGCTAAAAACAAGCTACTTGAATACCTGTATATCTATCAGAAGAAAATCTATGTGTGTCTGCCCACAAAAACTGTAGCAAATAGGATGACTAATGTTGCAGTCATTTTTATACAACTTGTCCGATACATATATGAAAACAAAACAAATTAAAATCATTGGGTAAGCATCTTGTCAAAATAATTCTGAGAAGAACAGCTGATATTACATTCCTTTGCTATGGAGTGCACAAACAGCTCTAGTAAATATTGTGCCCTGGATCTTAATGTCAAACTATTGTACAATAGTGTAGACAGTCATAGTAATGGAAGTAACACATGCAAGAAGGTCAATCAATCAGCAAACAATAATACAAGGTAAATAATACAAGGTGAACAGACAATGTCAAGATCAGATGGGTAAAAAATACAAACCAACAAGTTGATAATGTCAGGCAATAAACAATGAACATAACTTCATGATGTGTGTGTGTCTGTGTGTGTGTATGGAAACAGAGTCATTTTAAAGTGTTTGAAGGTGATTATGTGCTGGTATGTGTAGGCAGAGGTCAGACGACCGTAAACTTGACAAAGATTGTGAGGGTTGAAAATTGTAGTTGTCAGCAGCCTTGTTTTTTGGAGTAGAGTCTTCCATAACATGGAATTGGTTGTTTCTCTTGTTATAAGTATATATACTTGTCAGCCATAAAATGACAAGACCTGCTTAACATTGTTTAGATACCCCTTGATGTGGTAAATCAGCACTGACCAGTCAAGGTATGGACTCCACAAGACCTCTGAAGATATGCTGTCTTTATGGAACAGTGAAGTTATGTCTTTATGGAACACCACTGCCATGAAGGGGTATACTTGGTCTGCAACAACGTTTAGATAGATACATTGTACATGTCAAAATAACATCCACATGAAAGGCAGGACCCAAGGTTTCCCAGAAAAACATTATCCAGAGCATCACACTGTCTCCTCCGGCATACCTTTTCCCAGTAGTGCATCCTGTGACATCACTTCCCAGGAAACCTAGATGTCCACATGATGTAAAAGAAAACATAATTCATCAAACCTGTCCACTTCTTTCCACCAACATCCCTGTGATGTCATGTGCCCAATTTTTAGTTTTTTTTTTTTTTTGCAAAAGTAGCACAGAGAGTAACGTCTCAAATATTTTCTCAATCCAAAAATCAATTAGTGGACTCACTATAAGGCTACCACTTATTAGTGTTTTGTGGTCATCTGCTTCTTGTTTATGACAGTTTCACAAAACCCATTCTTCCTGTTGGTACACACAGATCTTTGCAAGATGTATTTGCAAATGTAACGAACAGAATAATTGTGATGTTGAGAACTTTGTTCTCTCTCTCTCTCTCTTAACCAGGAACTTATATTATCTATATACAGTACTGGGCTTCTGTATCTGGTCTTCTCCTTGTATTTTGTATATTTGGAAAAAGAAATGTGGGTGGGGGAGTGTTATAAATCCCTCACAAATGGCAAATTAACCATAAAGCACATATTATAGAGTAACATACAGTACATGCCACATATTGTGACACTCAACGTTATATATCTGATTACCATATTTTGCAGAATTGTGTTAAAAATACATCCCTATTTTCTATCTACCTGTGAGAGTTCATTGAATAATCATCTTATATGTGTCACATTTGACAAGATAAATGGATCATCACACTAACCAACTCTTGTCACAGCAGATTGCTAAAGCAATGTTGTACAATTTTGACCCTACTTTACTTGCAAGAAAGCAGTGCTTTCAATGAATGTCACAAGCATTTTCGCAATATTTAACACACATCTCAATTGCAACTGCAAGTCTTTTCATTGTTGGTGTAGATTTAATATTTAATAAATTGCAAATATGTCATACAAAGATGGATCATTTGTGTAGGGTTCTTAAGCTAGCCTTGGACTGACTAGCATTTTGTCGCTGTTGTCAATTTACAGTCAGACTGCAAATCAGTTCATATTTTTTTAACTGCCCACTTTTATCCTGTGGTGAAATACACTTATTGAGCACTTCCTTAGTAACACTATGCTAATACTAGTTATTTGCTTTACTCTCAAAACAGATTCTAAATAATGTAGCAAACATTCTGCACTGTAAACCCGAATAAATTGGCAAAACTAAAAAAATTTGAGGTAATCAGTTATGTCAAATTTTTTAAGTAATGATGTTTCCAATTTTAAGTAAACAGAACTATCAGTTTTTGAGTTTGTTGTACTCATTCATATTAATCGTTATTTACTTGCATTACTGAGTGGACTAACTCATACTATAATTTTTTTTTAGTTGTTGCAAGTTAAATTAATTGTTGTTGGTCTTTCGCCTGCTCCTGGCAACAGGTCGCCACAGCGGTGTGTCACAAGTTTTTATACCAGATGCCGTTCTGAACCCAACCCTCTCACTTTTATCTGGACTTGGGACAGACCCAGTGGATGGGGATCGAATCCGGCCCTTTCGCATGGCAGGCAAAACACCTACCACTGAGCCACCATTGCTCTGTTACTTTAGGGTGCCCAGATTTGTAAAGATTATACTTACAGCACCATGTGAAGACAGACCAATCCACCATCTTGATCAATACAATTCAATGTGGGTAGTTTGCATGTGCATTGATGACGTGAGACACAAAATTTAAGAACTTTAAGGAGACAATTACTGTGGCTTAAAATATCAAATTTGTTCAGCTAACTTGAAAAGTGCCATTTCTACAAACTCATAAATACCAAAAAGTTCTAAATAGGTCTATTTATTTGAACTAATTGTAATTGATTAAGTTAACAGTACTCAATATGTTTAATTACTTTGAGCATTAGGGTTTACAGTGTGCTCCATGTTGCAGTTCAAGCAATTTCTCCTGCTGTCTCAGGTATATGTTCATGCTTTGAAAGTATCATTCTCCCACTTCCCCAAAGTGTTCTGTTGGGTTCAGATCCAGAGCCTGGGAAGCCCACAAAACACTGAAATCCTTGTCATGTTCATGAAATCAGTTTGAGACAACATTGGCTTTGCAACACTGAAAGGATTATTATACTGGAAGCAACAATCTGAAGATGGATTAACTGTAGCGATGGGGTCAGCAACAATATTCAAATAGGCCAAGGCAATAACGTAATGATTAGTAAAGTTTGCCATGAAAATATTTTCCACACCATTACTGGGCAGGTTTGGCCCCAGGAATCATACTGTTAGTGCCAGATTCAGATGCTAGCATCTGTGTGCCCTCAGAGTAATCAGACCAGGTTTTGTCTCAGCTGTCAAGTTTGGGTCAGCCTGTGCATTCTCAATGACCAGCTCTCAAGCCAGGTGAACACCAGAGTGGATTTTGAATTCACCAGACTCCATACCAGCATCATCAAATTATCATCAAGGGACATTTTTCTTTCTTTAAGGTGTTCATCCTCCACATTTCCAGACACAATTAACTTGTGGTGGTTAAAATATATTTTACCCTACATCCCCGTTTTTTATTTTATTTTAAGAACGCCATACTCTCACTTGCAGAGTGGCATACTCTGAAAACACACTAGAACTTTGTTTGTGGCTGTCATTTGAGTGGTATTTTGACTAATTGAATTTTTACAAACAAAACTAATGTGCTCACTATAAGTACTGCAGAGTGTTCTCCCTGTACTTTTCCATCGTGCACGGTAGCCAGCACACGGGCGTCACTCCAAACAGATCATCTACTGAAACAGTTTACTGCGTTTCCCTTTGCCAGCTTTCTATTCTGCTTTCACACTGTTGACAATGTTTTACACTGTTGAAAAAGACTGATCGACATTAAACTCAGGTCTGCAGCTTGTATGTAAAACTTTTACACCTGCACTACCACCCTCAACTCTTACTGTCTATCTATAGTAAGATTGTCTATTGTCAACAAACATTCTATCTATCTATCTATCTATCTATCTATCTATCTATCTATCTATCTGAGTGGTTCAGGTTGGCTTACAGATAAACGAGTTAAGAGTCAGATACTATGGGTAAAAGCTACAGGTGGGTTTAGAATTTCAGAGCTTTACTGGATTTAAATGAACCCCTCCCAAATTTACTCAATGGGAAAGACACAAACATATTAGCATTATTTTTGAAATTGCTAGTGTTTGAATCTGAAAAAAGGACCGGCATAAATGAACTCCAGAGTGAATGAAGTAAACCTTGGGGGGCATATGTAGCATCTGTGTTTATCTGTTTGAAACAGAGCCCACTTAACTTTCCCCTACTTCCCGTCACTGCTCTAAATATGCACTCAACCTCATGACCCTGACATCTTTCAGACAGAAGACTGGAACGGAATGGTGCCTTCAAGCAGACCATAGTAGGAGATCCCTGGAGCCTCACTGTGTGCTATACACAATAAAAGCGTGTACACAGGTGCCGTCACACGCCAAGATTTACGACAGTGATGCTGTTTTTGAAAACAAATTTGTCAAAAAAGTTGTTTTCTGCACATGCAGCTGCAATGTGAAAGGGTTATTACAGCACATACATGTAAAGCATTTTGATTGTGGGACAATCCACAAATGATTTACTTTTATTTCACATAAGACTTGCTATGAAATAGATGATGAACTGTCAAGAACTGTTTAAAGGCTGTTATAATATACCTACCAAGTGTTGCCTACGACACCTCATGATTTGCTATGAATTGACTTTTCACGCCCTGCTATGATTTCTTGCCTGTTAACAGCCACCTGTTTTGGATACCTGTGTCAACAGAAGCTATGAATTTGCTACACACTTCCATATTAAATATCACTATATGCATATGTGTATAGGCACAGTGGGTGGACTTGGATGTTCTCCCCATGCTTGAGGGGTTTCTTTCAGTTACTCTGGTTTTCTCCCACAGTCCAAAGACATGCATAGTCGACTAATTGGCCATTTTCAAATTGTCCAAGGTGTGTGTGCTTGTGCCCTCTTGTGCACAGAGTTCTCTAGGATAAACTCCAGACCCCCCCCGTGACCTTGCATATGATAAGCGGTATAAATAATGAGTGAGTTATAGTATTTATTAGAGCGCATTATTTTATGGGTTAGTGACACAGACTGGTTTTAGACATCAAAGATCTATTAGAGTGTTCAAATTAGTAGTAAAACTACAAGCATTTTAGTAGATTTGCTCTAACCCATGTGTCAGAGGTTTTTTCAGGCATTCCAGGAGTGACACTAAACAAGGAATTCAGCATTTTTGGGATATGCAATTCATTATCAACAGGCATGAACTACCTACGAACCACAAAAAATCCACTTTGAAATAAATTACGAACTGCCACTATGTGGCTTAGTTGGTTTAAACACCTCAATCCTGCACCTCAACATGCAGTATAGAGCTGACAACCTTCCTGTTGAAAGCCCTGTTTTATCATCTTGAGATTGCAGCAGTCCTGGATCTAATTTAGGAACATAGCAGCATCCCCTTAATCCCCTACAATTTGGCTACCAATGAGCCATAAAATGTTACAGCAATTGCAAATCAGACTCACTTTGATCTTGGCTACAGACCATACCAAACTCAAACTGTGTCACAAACTGTCTATAAATGGTCACACTTAACTTAAGGTGACCTACAGTGACTCATGATTTACCGTGGACTGTCAAGAGTTGTCAAGAACTGTTACTATTCCTCTCCAACCTCGGTCAACCATATAAATCCATATTAACATTTACTGTAAATCTAGGAAATGCAAAATGTCATTTCTTAACATACAGTAGTTTGAAAACAAAGGAACTTTGAACAGTCCAGACTCGAACCTGAAATAGCTTCATCCTCCCTATTTAAGCTTATTACACTCTTTGTAGCAAGAAAACATTCTACTATGTTAGTGCACTACATGTCAATTAATAATTAGGCACAGTTATTTAATAATGAATAATAATAATAATAATAATAATAATAATAATAATAATTTGACCTGTTAAGTTATAGCAGAATAGTTTCTCTCTTTCACTCTCTAAATTGAAGATGCTGTTTTCATCGCTGACTGCAACCATCTCCACATCTGATTTCAAACACCTGCTACATCACTGAGTGTTTTATAGATGGACGGCAATCATGCAATTACATTGGATAGTCAGCAGGTGAACAAAGTTAGTGATTCCTCTGAGTACTCTGGTTTCCTCCCACAGTCCAAAGACCTGCAGATTAGGCTAGTAGTGTGTAAATGAGTGTGTGTGCCCTGCGATGGATTAGCACCATGTCCAGGGTGTACCCCGCCTCAAGTCTCCTGGGATAGGCTCCTCGTCCCCTGCAACCCTGAACACAGGATAAAGCGGTATAGATGATGAGTGAGTGAACATTTGACAGAATACCTTTTTTTTTTTTTTCCCCCGTAAATCACTATTCAGTGTGTATATATTATGTACACAGGTAGCAAGTTATAATACCTGTCAGTATTGAGTATTATGACAGCACAGTCTTTTTTTGTGTCTTGGGATTATTGAAGATAATAACCACAGCATGAGATCTTTTACAGTTTTTCTCGGTTGCTTTGGAGCATTTCTCAGATCAGAAAGTGAATTCTCAAAACTACTTGTTCACAACAAAATTTAGTCACTTGTGCACAACACATGAACATTTCTGATTGCTTTGATCAAATTGCAAATGCTTTTGTACATTCATATAATTGATTGTGTACAATTTTCTGCTTTTTCCTACATTTTCACTAGTTTATGTCATGTTGATCAAAAGATATTATACTAGTTTCATCTAAATAAATAAATAAAACACTCAAATCATTTCAGCATCAGTTCATTGCACTGTATGCACTGTATTGTCAAGTCACTGAATGCAAAATAGTTAATCCAGTTGTCAAAATCTCCAAAAAATTAAATAAAAACTATTTTATGTAAATGTGTTTTGAATTGACACAGTGTGCAGATGAAATTTGAATGTCACTAATAAACGGGTGTGAGGAACCAAAACAGGTGAATCTCGTGAACCTATAATTGGCATTCTTATATGAAAAAAAAAAAGGAGCAAAACACAGATTTCCAATTTTTGAAAATGGATGAACAACCAGGATGTGTTCAAGAGCCAGGAACAAGTATGCATGCTGGGAGGAAACATCACTATACTATATGTGCTGCTATTTCAGAGCATGGTGCTCTAACTCTTATTCCCCTTATAGGTCCATACAATACAATACACAGCATCTCCGCACCTTCCTAGAGACCCTCTATAGGGCTCTCATCCCTCATCCACTATCAAGATGATTCTGTCAAATATGTGATACTTTGGGATAATGTGAGTTTTCATCACTCAAACACTCAAACACCATCAAGCAAAGGTTTTTGACCCATAACAGAATGTTGATGGAATTCCTCCCACCATATTTCCCATTCCTTAACCCAATTGAGGAGTTTTACTCATCATGGAGATGGAAGGTCTATGATCGCCAGGCGCATACACAGATGTCTCTTCTGGCTCCCATGGATGCAGCATGTGAGGATATCACTGTGGAAGCCTGCATTTTTCCCCATTGTGCTTTTGTGTCCTTATTTTTCTTATCACAATGACATTATATGATGTTATATTGTAATTCTTTTTTTTTTCAACCCACTAGTAAAAGTACAATAAAAAAGTGTGAATCCTGTTCAGTCTCAATATACAATCAATATTCCACAGTCTCACAGCATTTCATGCAATAGTCACGTAATTTGTGTAAACTTTGATTCGTGCACACCGATACAAATTTTGAGTGTTTTTTCATGCCAGACAACACGATTCTCTTTTCGTGCCAGAGAACACGATTTTGAAAACAATTTACTTCCAGATAAATAAAACAGATTTAAATATACATACAGAAAAATAGCTGTAAGTCAAAAGACAATTCTCATAGCAGTGAATTGGTTAGAAAATGGTACTGTCTGACACGAAAAAAAGCGCAATTTGTGTCAGTGGGCACGAATCAAATAGATGAAATAACATCAATATTGCACGTAATGCTGTGATATTGCGTTGGTAAATTTGTATTGTTGAATTTTATAGAAGAAATTCAGCCTTCAGCCATTGTCAATTACTGTAAACCAAACCAGATTTTATATCAAGAAATCCTGAAACCATATGCAATGTCATTCTGACAACATGACTAAACCTTTTGACTTCACCGTATATAAACAATGACAAAAGGACTTGTCATTCTGATGGTGATGACATTTTCATTGACACAGAAACTTACTTTTGAGGGAAAACCTAAGGATTTTGAGGAAAGTACATGCTTTTGCAAATGTGTTGTGCTGTTTGTACTAATCGTTTTGAAAATGCACTAGCTGTTATGCAAATATTACGACTGATTTGAGAAATGCTCCAAAGCAACTGAGAAAAATTTGTTTTTTTTGTGTGGAAAAACATAAAAATCATCTGAACGTAGCGGGTCTTAGAATTAGGCAAATGCAAACTCAGTCGAAGAACAACATATTACTTTCTTCACCCTGCTATTATTTATTTAACAAAAATGAAGCCAAAAAAAAAAAAAGAAAGAAAATGATGAACCCGTGATTAATAGAAACCACTTCCAAACTATTTGCAGTTCAGTGTGAAAGAAATTCAAGACAGTTGACAACCTTTCCAGCACATTCACCCCAAAGTCAGACTGTACAATGCTCAGAGAAATACAAAACAACCCAAGAGCTACATTTCAGACCCTACAGGCCTCACTAAGCATGTTAAATATATTATATGTACTTGGTTTATTTTGAAGGCTTGCCAGTAGGAAGCTTTTTCTGTCTAAAAAGACAGACTGAGTCGTGAAAGCACAACTGAGGTTTGCAAAATTGCACAAAGCACAAAGCACGAGGATTCTGAAACAATGTCTTATGGACAAATGAGACCAAAGTGGAGCGGTTTGGCCTTAATGCCCAGTGCTATGTTTGGCAAAAAACAAACAGAATTTTTGCAGAAACACCATATACCCACTGTCAAGCACCGTGGAGGAGGGGTGATTATTTGGCCTTGCAGTCATCGAGTCAACCATGAATTCCTGTATACCAGAATATTCTTTCTGACCGACTGCTAAAATTTGGTTGAAATGATCCAAAGCACAGCAGTGAATCTACATCAGAATGACTGAAAAGTAAAAGAATCAAGGTTTTGATTTGACCTTGTCCAGGCCTCAACCTAACTGAAATGTTGTGGCAGGACCTTAGGAGAGCTGTGCATTAGCACATACACAAAAACTTCAATGGACTGAAGCAATGTTGTAAAGAAGAATGGACAAAAATTCCTCTACAATAAAGTGACAGACTTTAAAGTCATACAGGAAACATTTTCTTCAAGTTATTGCTGATCTACAAGCTATGGAATCATGGGGTTACTCAGCATTGCCCACAGAAAAATTTTTGGCCTCATTTTAGTAAAACAATATGTGAATATATCTGAATGTGTATTTGCCTAGTACTAAGACCTTCTATGATCAGATGATCTTTACACAAAAACTCTTAGAATTAAAGGGGGGGGGGTACTAACTTTTACATATGACTGTATCTCTATATTTCATAAGCATTTCATAAGCACTGTATCTCTATAGATCATAAGCATTTCACTGCATATCGTACTGTGTATGACTGTGTATGTGACAAATAAAATTTGAATTTGAATTTATATTTTGTGTAAAAGTCTTATAATGAGGCACTCTCATTTTTAAATACTAATTTTGTTTGTCTGTTTTATGGCGACATTATTGTGTCTGTAAAAACATTATAGGTTTTTGGACATTACTCTAAAAGACCATAGTCCATTATGATAAAGGCTTACTTTCTGTTTTTTTAGTTTAGATTTTTATTCCACCCAGTTTTTTTAACCACAAGGTTTGTGTTTCACCAAAATGCCAGCCCTGTTATACTAATTCTCAAACGTGATCTTGAATTTTGTAATGACTTAAACTAGGCATTTTGTTAATGTATGAACAAATCTTTAATTATTTGTTAACACCAAAATAACCAGCAGAGCAGAGATTTTAAGACTGTGTTGACTATAAAGTACCAAGCAGAGTTCTGTAAATGTTGCCTTAGTTTTATGTTACTGTATATGCCTAATATGATTCAGGTAAATAATAAGGTTAATTGTGGTATTGCTCAACTTTATTGTTTGGTGAAATTAAAGATTGTTAATTATTAATTCAATTTTTGACTCCATTTTTCTACTAAAGTGTAGACATATGAGGGGCATTCAAGCATTTCAAACCGCAACTTGTGGTGAAATTTGTTGTGAACAAATGTGTAAAAGTGATAAACAATATTTACAAAATACTTCAAATGGTGATGAGACTCTTAGCCATAGTAAAAAGAAACTAAATTATTTTAAACAAGGCTGTAAGTCTGTGAATTACGGCGCATTTAGCAGCTGATTCTGATAACATTCAGCTAGTGGAACGAATGATAACAGAAAATCAACAGATAACTTGTTGCAAACTTGTGAAAAAGACACATTTGTCTGTGGGACCTGTATACTCAATTATTCACGAACACCACTTGCACATTCGCAGACCTCAGTGGGAGTTATTGACATCTCCCCTGTACAGTATAGACCTTGTTTCAAGTAATTTCCACATTTGGGCTATTAAAAGTGTTCCTGGGAGGGCAGCGTTTTAGCTGTGAATCATGGCTCCGGTAAACGTTCTACCTTGATGGTATCCAAGGACTAGTGAAATGCTGGGATAAGTACAATAATGTAGCAGGGGATTATGTAGAGAAATAAAGGCAGTTTTTACTCTCATAACTGTGTCCTGTTATTCTGTACAATTAGAAGTCATGGTTTGAGCCTCTCAAAATATTGAAAAAAAAAAAATCTGGAAAGTTTCACTTAACAAATATCAGTAATTATAAAACTGCAGACAAATTTTTACTTGTTATTATTATTTTCACCATTTTATAATCAGATGAAATGTCTTGGTTAAAGCCTATTTTTATGTTCTGGGGTTAAATACAAAGTTTCTATCAGAATATTATATCATTGCCTTGCTAAAGCATTTCACATTACTGTTTAGAGGGCCATTACTACAATAAGGCGCTCAATATTGCCCCCTGTTGGCGGTCAAAGAAATGATCTTTTTGCATCTGTTCAGTCCTGTCAATCTATGAACAGTACATTTAAGGCGACATTGCTGCTTGAGAGGAAATACACATGCTGTGTAATGAGATATTTATGCATGATCGCTGAACCCAAGTTAGGTAACATAAAACGTTTCTGGCAAATGACTGTAAATTCTGTACATACAGTTGGCTCAACTCAAACAGACAATCATCCAGGTTTATCACATTGTGTACAACTCTGAAAACATAACCTAAGGCAAAAATAAGCAAACACTAACATAATAAAATTAGCTAAATGCAATCTGTAGTATTTGGAGCTTAACCTTATGGGACACTGTTTAGATATTTAAAATGTTAATAGTTAACGTTCTTAGTGTTGTTTTTTCACCCAGCAACAAAACATAAATTTCCAAATTATTGGCACCATTACAAGTATAATTTGATGATGAAAATCCACCTGAATAGAATCTTATATAACACTTGTATGAAGATTTTTGATTAGTTCTTCAGGCAGAACATTTTAATATTCTGTATATTCTTATTCTTACATCCTAAAGCCCCAGAGGTCCATAATCATTTACAGTGGATAAGTTTCCTTTTTCATATTCCCCTGTTTTACTTAATGAGTTAAACAACTAAAAGGTTTAATTTGGGCTCTTGATCTGATCACAATCAGCTTGTTGTTGGGGAGGAGTATTAAGCATATGTTCCGTATATGAGACATTAGCTGTGCAACCTAGGATGCTTCCACTTACTATATCAGTATTATCTAACTATTTGGTATGGTCCCATGTCTTTGATGTTTTAATTGAACATAGCACTGTAAAAGTAGAAAATAATACTCCATCTTTTCTATTTTTTTTTATGTAAAGCAAATCTCTCTTTTTTTTTCAAAATTTTTTTATTGAACAATTATCATACATAAACATATAAACAACAGTGAATTAAATGTATTATTTATAGTATTTATAAATCAAAAAGAAAGCTGAAAAAACTCCCCACCCACCCCAAACATACACTAAAACCTACACAAACACACACACACACACACACACCCCTGCATCCTTCAGCTCAAACAAATCTGTGTGAACTAGATTGGTCCTGCATACACTGATGCATGACCCAGTTTAGATATCATTCAGGCAGTACCTGTAAGTTTGCAAAATAAGCAATAAATGGTTGCCATTTGTGAAAAAAAATATTAGTAGACCCTCTCAGTGTATATTTTATCTTCTCTAGTTTAAGAAAAAATAATAAATCTTTAATCCACTGAGAGATAGAGGGACACTTGACAGACTTCCAATGTAAAAGTATGGAACGTCTAGCCAACAATGATGAGAAGGCGATAATGTCTTTATGTGCGGAACTCAATGGAACCGAATCATCTGTAATGCCGAATATAGCAGTTAATGGACATGGCTTCAACCGTACCCTAAGTATAGTGGACATAAGATTGAAAAATCTTGTCCAAAAGTTGTGCAGGTTTGGGCACAAAAAGAACATATGACTTAGATTACAGGGAGAGGCGCGGCACCTGTCACATCTATCCTATACATCAGGAAATATTTCAGCTAGCCTTGATTTAGAATAATGGATTCTGTGCAAAACCTTAACTGAATAAGACTGAGACGGGTGCAGGAAGAGCTGGAGCGTATTCTGTCTATGGCTTTCTCCCAAGATTCTTCACTCAACTGCAATCCCAGTTCATTTTCCCAAGCAGATCTGGTTTTAGAGATTTTACAATCACTAAAAGATAAAATAAAATTATATATTCTTGAAATCACACCTCGCTGATACGGATTAAATGTGATCAGACTTTCCCAGGGCTGCTTGGGAGGTATAGAAGGAAAATTGGGAAAACACTTGGATACAAAGTTGCGAACTTGAAGGTAGCGAAAGAAATGAGCAGCAGGCAGCTCATACTCTGAGGACAGACTCGCAAAACTTTTAAATACTCCATCTTCATATAAATGATAAAAGTCTGTGATGCCTTTGTCGTGCCATGATAAAAATGCTGAATCTAAAAGTGACGGGGGAAACAAATGATTTTTATTCAATGGACCCATTGCTGACGCAGATCCAAATTTAAAGTGCCGTCTAAACTGATACCAAATCTTCAGTGTATTAAGTACCACTGGGTTATCAGTGTATTGAGCGGGTTTGATTGAAAAGGAAGTGCAAAGTAGAGCTAATACACAGGATGGTTTACAAGACAATAACTCTAATTTGCACCATGGGGATTCAGATGAGTTTACCCCCCCAATTTTTTTTTGAATATGTGCAGCCCAGTAGTAAATTTGAAAGTTAGGCAGAGCTAGTCCACCACTAAGTCTACATCTCTATAGTAAGGTCTTACGGATTCTAGGAGATTTCCCAGCCCAAAGAAAAGAGATTATGATTTTATCCAAGGAATCAAAAAAATACTCAGGAAGAAATAAAGGAAGTGATTGAAAAAAGTAGAGAAATTTAGGAAGAATGGTTATTTTAACTGCATTGATTTTCCCGGTTAAAGAAAGAGGCAAATTGCTCCACCTTCGAAAATCAGATTTCACATCGGAAATAAGAGAGGAGAAGTTGGCATAAGAAAGGTCAGATAGAGAACGAGTCACTGTAATACCAAGATATTTAAAGCCTGAACAATTGAGTTTAAAGGGCAGGTTTAGATGCTGAAGTTGTAAAGCACTATTATTGACCGGGTAGTATTCACTCTTGTGCAATTTTTGCTTATACCCCGAGAAAGAACCGAAGTTATCCAAAATAGTTAAAATAACAGGAATAGAGGTTGCAGGATCAGTCACGTATAACAACAAGTCATTGGCATATAAGGATAATTTTTGCTCCAACCCATTACGAATAATACCTTTAAAAGCAAGAGAAGATCTAAGCATAGTAGACAATGGTTCAATAGCAAGGGCAAAAAGCAATGGTGATAGGGGACACCCCTGCCGGGTACCACATCCAAGAGTAAAATAATCAGAGGTTATATTATTTGTGTGAACACTAGCTTGCGGGGATTTGTAAAGGAGGCGAATCCAGGAAATAAATTTATCACCAAAACCAAATTTCTTTAATATTGCAAACAAGTATTCCCACTCAACCCTATCAAAAGCTTTCTCAGCATCCAGAGAGATTACAACCTCAGGAGATACAGATATTTGTTTGGAGTAAATTATATTAAAAAGTGTACGAGTATTAAAAAACAAAGGCCACCCTTTTATGAATCCAGTCTGCTCCTCAGATATAACATGTGGTAATGCATCCTCTAAACGAGATGCAATTAATTTAGCCAGCACTTTCACATCAACATTTAGCAATGATAATGGCTTATATGATCCACACTGAAGGGGATCCTTTCCCTTCTTAAGAAGAAGAGCAATTGAGGCTTGGTTTAAAGTAGATGGTAATGAGCCCTGGTCTAAGGATTCATTGAACATGCCAAGTAGCAATGGTGCCAATTTATCTATAAACTTTTTATAAAACTCAATTGGAAAACCGTCTGGGCCTGGAGCTTTATTGGACTGCATTGCCTTAATTGAAACTATGACTTCTTCAAGAGACAATGGAGAGTCCAAGTCCCTTACAGATATTGTATCAATAACAGCAATATCAATACTTCGAAGGAAATCATTCAATTTTAGATCTTCTTTAAGGCATTCAGATTTATAAAGGGAGGAGTAATATGATTTTAAAACTGCATTGATCTCTGTGGGATCAGAAGTGATAATATTTAAGTCATTTTTAATTTGTGGTATTAGGCGTGAGGCAGTTTGTCGTTTTAGTTGATGTGCTAACAATCTACTTGATTTGTCACCATATTCATAATACGTTCCCCGAGTCTGTAACAATATATGTTCCGTTTCTTTTGTTGAAAGAAGATCAAATTCTGTTTGTAAATCAATGCGTTGCTTGTACAACTCTGGAGAAGGATTAGATGCATAAATATGGTCAAGTTTGCTAATAGCAGATGTGAGTTCGTTGAGCCTTGTCTTGCGACTTCGATTTAGAAAAGCAGAGTATGAGATGATTTGCCCTCTAAGATAAGCCTTGAGAGTTTCCCATAATAACGAATAAGAAGTGGACTCAAGATGGTTAAACAATAAAAATTCATCAATAGTGTTAGAAATTAATGCACAAAACTCTTTGTCCGCTAAAAGAAGCGAGTTAAACCGCCAAGACGATGGGATCTGTTTATGCGTTGATAATTGTATATCCAGTGATAAGGGAGCATGGTCAGAAATTACAATACTTAAATAATCTGAAGAAACGACAGAAGAATTAAGATGACTGTCAATTAAAAAATAATCAATTCCAGAATATGAATGATGCACCTGAGAAAAAAATGAGAATTTTTTATCTACAGGATTACGGAATCTCCATGGATCTACAAGGCCATTCTGTGACATGAAATCAAAAAATATTTTAGACATGGCAGACTGGGACACAACGCGAGAACTAGAGCGGTCCAAAACTGGATCAGAAACACAGTTAAAATCTCCCCCAAAAATTATCAAGTGGGTATTTAAGCAGGGAAGGCTACTAAGTAAATTATTCGCAAAATCTGGATCATCGAAGTTTGGAGCATAGACGTTTACCAACAAAACCTTGGTCTGAATTAGTGTGCCTGCAACAATAAGATACCTGCCATTTCTGTCAGCAATTATATGGTTAGGTGAAAACTGTATCTTTTTGTTTACTAATATGGCCACACCCCGTGACTTAGAATTAAAATTAGAATGAAAAATTTGACCTACCCAGGGACGGAGAAGCCTATGATGATCCTTAACTTGAAGATGTGTTTCTTGTAAGAACACTATAAATCAGCATGTAGACGTTTAGCAAATCTCTCTTAAATGTATAACTCCACATATTATGGACCATCAACCTAGGTACAATGCAAAGATAAAAAAAAAATTGTCTAATTAAGCAATATTGGACAATTAGTGTGCTATTGCACTGAATATAAGGATAGCTGTTATCCAATGGTCTTCAGGTTATCATGGGTAATAAGAGTCAATTTTATTTTTAGTAAAGTTAAGTTTATTCGTTTATTCATCTCCTTTACCGCTTATAGTGTGTATGGGGTCGTGCGTGCCTGGAGACTATCCCAGGAGACTTAGGGCATGAGGCAGGGGACACCCTGGGCAGGGGTTCAATTCATTGCAGGGCAATTAGCGCAATTTGGGTACACCAATTAATCTGATCTGCACGACTTTGTGCTGTGGAAGAAAACCAGTGTACCTGGGGAACATGCAAACTCCATGTGCAGGGACCCAAGCTGGGAATTGTGTGTTGAGGATAGCATTGTGTCATGGTATTGTGTGTTGCCATGGAAACTGACAGTCTGTATTTGGTGTAATAACCGTTTCCAATGAGTAGCTGTTGCTAGAATTTGAAATTTTTATTGAATACAGAATGTTTTTATTTACTAGAGATTAGCACAGTCCAGTGGCCTCCCTAGGGTGCGCGGGGCCCAACACCCTTCCCCTCGCACTTGAACACCCAGTGGAACGGACTGGAACTACCGTAAGTGTTGTATTAACAAAACTAATCCAAGATGGGGTAGTGTTATGTGGTAAGTGCAGAGTGTCCTTACAGCCACGGAAAAGATTATTTTTGGATAACTGCAACTTATTTCTCTCCCACCACAGCGACTTAGCAATATTTAAAACATTTATTAAAGTCACACAGTTTTATGAGATTATTAATTTTCTTCTTAAACCTAAGAAATGATCACCTCTCGCCTCGTTATAACTGTTACAAAAGGGCTGACACTTGAGATTCCTTCCACAAATTATAATACGGTACATTTCTTCTTCTTCAAAAAAAAAGCGCACCAAAAACTTAATTATATAAACGACAGAGTATTTTTCTTTTATTTGTTTTGGATTAACTTGTACTACTGTACTACACAATTCCATGTGAACGGGCAGTTACCATAGAAACAAGCGCATTATGCATGCCTGAACTACTGCTTTTATACGGAAATTATGCACCAATTAGATTCGATAATTTAAGGGTTCTGTGTTGTATAATTATTTAAATAATATAAGTAATAAAAGCGTATTGCCACAATTACCTGAAAATTACAGATTCGAAAAAAGACACATGTAATTTTTCGATGATCTGGCAACATATTCCCTGCAACCAATTACCCTGGCTTTTACATCAAACGCTAGTGGCATGGACCAATAGGAAGACAGCTTGTAGGCATGTGCAACTGGCAGGACTCAAGCAGCGGCCGCGTCTTGTGGCAGAGAACAGTTACACTGGCCCGAGGAGGGAGAGGCAGCAACAGCTGGGGGGAGCCATAGCAACCGCAGATAAACATGAGTTACTATATCAGGTAAAATGCTCACTAGATTTGGGATGAACACATCATTGGAACACCATGAGAAAACACAAAAAGATTTTAAGCTCAATAAGTATCAAACGTAGCTCGTAAGACTCAGTTATTTATTTCGTAACTTTTCTTTCCCGTCCTGATGCCTAGCGTTAGCTTTCTGCGCTTACACTAACGCCAGATAGCCAGCAAACAGATGGAGGGTTTGTGTCGGGTTAAACAAACAAAAAGCTGTCACACATTTGTGAATATGTGGCATATTTACTCTACATTGTACATTCGTATTTTATCTGCGGTGTAAATTATTGGAAAACTCGCGTGAGTGTAGCTGACAAATAATCACATCCATGAGATTCTTTTCTCTATGAATAAGAGTTAGCTGAGGGCTTAGCATCCGGACTGGGCTCCAGTTAGCTAGCTGTGTTTCCATCAGATTTATTGTTTATAAGGATGAGAAACTGTTTACAATCCAAGCTGTAGAAAATCTTAAAACAAACCTGCTGCTTTTACAGCTCAAACCTTACCGTTAAATTAGACATTACCCCTTTAGTACATTCATTATTTATAAGCATAAACAAGTTAAGATCTTCTTTTTCTACATTGTCTATGCTTAGAAAGAAAGAAAAAGTATAAAACTGCAATATTAAAAACATTCGAAGTTTTTGTAAAAAAAAAACAAACAGCTTTTGATATTTAAAGGAAAAATGCACTAAGGTGTTAAAAGGTCTGGCACTTACATAGGCAGCATGGTGGCTTAGTGTTTAGCACTTAACTGTTGCTTTGCACCTCAATGGCTCAGGTTTGATTCTCGCCATGGGTCTGTGTGTATGGAGTTTGCATGGTCTCCCCGTGCTTGGTGGGTTTCCTCTGGGCACTAGACTTCCCTCCCACAGTCCAAAGACCTGCAGATTACCTTAATTAATTTTTAAATTGCCCATAGTGTGTAAATGTCTGTGTGAATGTTGACCGGAGGTTCTACCATGGTCGTACAAATGGAAAATAAATACAATGGTCACCGTTGGCCTCCACTGTCCTTAGTTGGACTACAGAGGTTTCTAGTTGGATGTGTGTGTGTGTGTGTGTGTGTGTGGATATATATATATATATATATATATATATATATATATATATATATATATTGGAGGGCCTGAAACGAGTCTGTCCAGCCATCATGTCTGTTCAGTCAGATTTTGTCACAGCATTATGCAAAACTGGACAGGATTTAATTAAACTTTGCTAGGCCCTAAGTATTTGCATGAAATTAAACCTGCATCATGAATAAAATCAAAATCAAGGTAAATGTGAAGTTATGAGCAGGTATGAGTCAGATTGTAAACCGCACGTTTTTACAGCGAAAGTTAATTTCTTTGTATCAACAAGTAAGACAGGGAGTTGTGCCATATACAGAGACAGACAGAGATGTACATGGTCTTCAACCTGAAATAATATCACTGATTACATTAAAGCTGATCAGCTTATTTGTAGCAACGACGGGTACTTGCGCTAGTACTTAATAAAGTGACACAAAATCTAATGTTTGGATGATATTGAATTAAAAAATATTTGATATCTTTTCAAATCAAAGATAATGTAAAATTTATATAAAAGCAGGGCATTTAGAAACATCTAGAAATTTTTGGTTCAGATATCAAAAAACATGATTGTTAGAACAGTTTATATAATGCTTAATTTGCTTAAAGGCGCTCAATGCCAGATAACTTCTTGGTCATGAATAAACAAAACAATAAGGTAAGTATTTATCTTTATCTTTTAGAAATCTGAAAAAGGTCAATGTGACCAGTGACTATAAGTTTGTGGTTCATGGAATACTGTATAGTATTCCTATTGTTTTTTATAGGCTCTATATCATGACAGAATTTCAGAAAATCAGCTTCTGTTAGCAGATGTGCCTCAGAACAGTTTAAAGTCTTGTGGAATTAGTGCATGTTTTTTGGATGCTTTAGCTGCAGGACACTCATTACTGGAGAGTTGTTTAAAGGCTATGAATGCCATATCAGTGAGCTCACATTCTGCATGCCTGTTTTGTGTTTAACAACATTGTGCTGGAAGGTAAGTTAGAGGAGGTTATGAAAGAAAAATTATAATATTATTTCTTGTTTTTTTCTTAAATAGCCAGATCATGGTTCAGTCGTGGAAGAATTTATGCACAAAATATTGGACACAGGAAGTAGCACAAATAATAGGGCAGAGCTGAATAGTAAGTTCTGATGAACAGGTACTATAGAGTAGTTCACGTCTCACTAACCCTCTAACCTTCATCTCCAAGAGGGCTTTGTGTTCAAGGACGTGCAGCTGCACAACGGCTGTTGTGTATTGTCCTATTGTTTTTATCCTTCAGTGTTACAGTGACTCATGTTGGATTTGTTGGGAGAAGTACAGGCTTCAGGATTCTAACCTAGTTTGCATGAACCATTGCAGTAGGGCTGCATGATTTTATGCAGTATTTCACTAGTAAGTGAACCGTTATGTATTCACAATTATTTATATAGACTAACTCCAGTCTCATGTGTTAGTTAGTTTCTGAAATTCCTCTTTTACAACATGGCCACTATGCCCTTCACTAAGTAGTGATCATCTGTGATTTTCCTGTCTTTACAACATTTTCTCATTCAGCATGATGTCTGCGAGTGTTTCATATAAATTATTTGTAATAATATTAAAACGTAGCCTTTCCTGGTAAACACAATCACACACCATTAGTTTAAAACAAACTGCACTGATGAAAGGCTTTTGATTGGACAGTTTTAGCATCAGCCTATGAGTCCATAGGTCATGTTTAGTGGACTTCTTGTAAAACTCATGAATTACCATCCATCCCTACATTACTGAAAATAAACTGTGATTTATTTTTGCGATTAGATAATTGCATATTTTTATATTGCAGTTTTGATGTTTGTGAGTAATGTAGCACAACATTCCAGCACCAATTGGAAGAATTGTGCATCATAGAGAAAAGTTTATTTCCTTTCACTGTAGTGATACAGCCTGTTTGGCTGTATCACTCTCTGTATGAATGTGCGTGGGCCTCTGGGATTGTTTCTTTCTTTTTAAACATGTCCTACTCTGGTATTTATTTTTTATCAAGATTAGCCATGTCGGTGTTTATTTTTCCACTTCCTCCCTGAAAATTACAGGCTGAATGAATTACGTATAGTTCTTGAGTTGGGAACAGATGAATTCTCATAGTGTGTGTCTTAGTCATCCCCATATCCGATATTATAGACTTCCTGCATCAGCAACTGAAGAATAGATGCTTTAGAATGAGTCATTCATATAACCTTGACTACACATGCTACCTGGGAAAGTGTTTTTTAGAGAAGAGGAAAAAAATGCAAGATCCTCCAGGCTGATTTAAGAAGCTGCTATAACGTTAGTAAATACTGTCTGGGCGGCACGGTGGCTTCGTGGTTAGTGCTGTCACCTGGCACCTCCAGGGTCCGGGTTCGAGTTCCATCTTTGTGTGTATGTAATGTTCTCCCCATGCTTGGTGCGTGTCCTCTGGGTACTCTGGTTTCCTCCTACAGTCCAAAGACATGCAGATTAGGCTAATTGGCTTTCCCAAATTGTCACACACGTGTGTGTGTGTGTGTGTGTGTGTGTGTGTGTGTGTGTGTGTGCGCCCTGCAGTGGATTGGCACACTGTCCGAGGTGTATCCTGCCTTGTGCCATAAGTCTCCTGGGATAGGCTCCAGGACCCCCACGACCCTGAATACAGGATAAAGCGGTGTAGATGATTAGTGAGTGAGTAACTAATGGCTATCTGTGTCATTAATTGTTTATAAATATCTAAATTAAAGTAAACGCACGCACACGCATGTATTTTGACTTTACTTAGACTTCAAACTAAGTTACTCGCAATGCAAGATTTTACTGGTATGTGAAATGTAACAGTGTTGTCTCTGCGTCTTAAAATTGCTTTTTTGAAACTTTTTCTGAAACTAGGATTATTCACCATAGGGACAGCATTATAGGACAACCATTTTCTACTATCGTGCTCCCGGACTGATTCATTGAAATCCGTGAGGACTCATTTCTCCCTCACCTCCCCACACACACACGAACGATATACCGGACATTTTATACATTCACTTATAATTGTGTATATTGGTATCTGGTGCACTGCAGTGTCTATTTTTTTACAATATATGTGAGCTACTTTCACGATTTGTTCACATCTATGAAATGTTTGTAGAATCATGGTCCGTTTGTATCTGTGGAAATTTGTAACTCAAATTTTCATACTTACCTCAGACAGCAAAACAAGTTAGTTTAAGCCAGCTTAAGTTTAACCTGTACAGTCTACCCTGTACAGAATGACTTCTTTTGATGCAACAAGTAGTGCACTGTCCGAAAGGTTATAGCTTGGTGAATAAAGTGTACATGACAGCTGAACAATAAGTGATCAAAAGCATGACACTTGAACAGGCATTAAAGTCTTTGCAGAAATTAATTTTCAGGTTTCACTCATTTAAAAAAACAACACATCCGAGTGCCTGATAATTGATACTGTAATAGCCTTCAGCTCAGGATCCACGGTGGTTGCTTTGCTCTGTTATGTGTGATTAGGATACTATTACAAGCATCAATTAACTACGATACTGACCTACAATTTTATGTGAAGAATATTTATGCAGCGATAGAACACTAATAATTATGTTGTTTATACATCAACTATATGATGTACTATTTCAGAAACATCTGATGTACAGTGCTGGTTCAGAAACATCTGATGTACTGGTTTAGAAACATCATAACATCAGAACAAGATATAATCTGTACTTCATTTTCATTCAAGTCACTTTCACTTTGACTCAAAAGTTTCTATATAATGTGTTGTCAGTTTGATGTGTTATGTCCATAATACTGATAAACCTCTGTGAATTTTAAACATGTAACTAAATACACATTTTTAAGAATCATCTGCATTGTCCTCAAGAGGCGAAACGGCAGAGCATGCAAATTGAATCTAATAATCTGTTGGGATTTCTACTGGAACATTTTTTATTGTTCTTCTTGTTTTGCTCTCCGGTTTTGAGCTAATTACACCCGAAGGTGTCTGGCCGATACAGGAAAGCCAATGATGTACACATTCAGTACGCAAAAAGCTATGCCCAAAGGTGTGTTTGTGTCTCCCAGCAACATTGTGAGCCTTCCTCTGGTGGTTTCTTTGTTTGGAAAATGTCTGTCCTCTGCATGCTCTGTATAAGAAGATGAATGTTGCTCTATTAGTGCAATTAGATGTTGATGATATGAATGATTAGAGCAACAATGGCGCTCTGGTAAAAAAAAAACAAAAAAAAAACTTTTGTGGTCATTTCAGTATCGGATTGTACTGTTGTTAGGTGTGATAAAGAAATCTGCTACAGAATGCCAGAGAGTTTAGAGGATGCTTTATTAAACTTCAGACGCACACAGATAAGGGTGATTGCCATGATTCAATTTCCTTGAACAAAATGATTGCGGCTTTTTTTTTTTACAGTAATGTTTTGCTGTTTGCTCACCAGAGTGGCCTCGGTGTCCAAAGGATGTTTGAAAGGTGTTGTTGCCATAGTGATCGCTCAGGGGAGGGGGAAGATGATGAAGCAGGGAGGAGGGGACGACCTGCATGCAGGTGAGGTTGTCTGATCTAGTCGCCTCAGCACTATTCTCCCTCACAAGCGTGAGCGTGCATGGATTCAGTGAAAGCATCTTCTCGGCCCGTCTACAGCCGCTGGTCGTACAGGTACAACCTGCAAATTTTGTTTTTTCTTAGTCAGTTGTACTCTCCACTCTGTTTGTCCTTTTTTAATCAGGTCAGTCTAAAACGGTTACTCTAGGCAAATGGTTGTTAGTTATTTCAACTGGCTGTCAATCAGAAGACAGCTGCTTTAGTTAATGTTGGTGATTTAGCTACAGAATACAACTCAGGTTTGTTTCACAGGATTGTGTATGCGTGTGCGCGCGCGTGCGTGTGAGCGTGAGCGAACGATAATATGTTCTCAACCGAACACTGACAACGGACTGTCACTTCACTACGACTTCAAGGTTTGAGATCACCATAAACCAATCGTCACAGCAGTGATCATTTGATCTAACAGTAGAACTAACATGTAGAGCTTTATAATCTTTTTCTTGAATGGCTAAAACAACAGCAATAGTAAAAAAAAAGGTGGGTTATTTTGTTAGGAATTATTAATTTTGAAAGTTAAAAGCATTTAAAACCAAAAAAAACTTGTGTTAAACATTTTTTATTAACATGCTGCACTATTCCAAGGCGATATTCAAATGTAAACAGCCCTGTGATATTGTGCACGTTAACTGGAGTATACCAAAGCTCAGATTTTCTTCATGTCTAATCCCTTCTGTTGAGGCATATGATTAGAGGACACGCTGATGGATTCGATCTGTAATGGCTCATAAGCTTTTACACTAAACTTATGTGGAGTTTATGCGAGCTCAAATGCACACTAGAGCTGTGAGATTTAATCAATTATGCAATTACATTTATTATGCAATTTAATTTATCTTTTGTTGGTTGATTTGATTAATTGAGTCAGTTTTTAGGGATATCAGTCAGACAGGGCTAATGCATTTATTGCAGTAACCTATATAACATAACAGAATATTAATAACATAACATAATAACATACTAGTAACATAACATGAGACACATGGCCGATTCAGATTTTATTCCACATTACCTTAAATCCGCAGAAACTTTTAAAATTTAAACTAAGTTAAAATTTGTAACTAAGTGAGCAAATTGCATTAGCTGTTGTTTTGACCAAAGTGTTGTTTGTTTAGAGATATTTTAGCCTGAAAACGCTGAAAAGCAAAACAGCCACTTATTGTGTGCAAAGCTAGCCTGCCGAGGGGTGGAAGCATGGTGGTGTTGTACAATAAAACCAATTTAATCATGCACCTGCAGATGTTTCATATGAAAGCGTACCTGGAGTTCATGCTAGACAGCAGACAAGAACACACCACCAGGCAGACTCTTGCTGATGATTTCTAGAAACGCATTAAACCTACAGCAGACAACCCAAATTATACTCTATAAACCCAAAAGGGATTATAGAGTAGTTTGTAGATAGTTTCACTATCTGTTGTCTGTAGAGTTGAGGTATAAAGTGCCATGCAAAAAATACCTTTGAGAGATTGCAATTGTCCTAATGCTCAACCTGTTTAAATGATGCAGCCAAGCTTTCTGTTGGGTTTATCTTACCAGAAAGATTTTAAATATATAAGATGTTTATTTCATTTTTGCATTTCAGGTATTTAATTTTAATGAAAATGTGTGTTATGAGATCTTCTAATAAGTCGAATGCTGTGTGGATTATTTCAGTCTTGTGATGTTAACCTTAAACACCCGCAATAATAGCGGCAATATTAAAGTATAATATATTTTTTCCTTTCGGTTACTGTGCAGTTTGTGCCTTACTGCCACCCACTGCACTGGGGTGTGGGGAAAATTGGCAGTAAAAATATTACTGTTTAAATATGCCATTTAAGCAGTCAAGAAGTTACACAGCATTTTAAATTTTATTAGATACTTTTAGTAGTTCTTAATACTTTAAAACCTGTAAGAAATATAATTTATTGAAACAAGTCAGACAGTGGACTTTACTGCTGTTTAATTGATTTTAAAACTCAATGGGCAAAAATGAAATCGACTTACCAGTCTACTTGTGATTCATACCTCTATTGCAAAAGTGGGACGCACCGTGTACAGACAAAGATTCTAGTTTCAGTGTGTTGTCATTATTTGTAATGAAAGATGTTGTATTAAATCAGAAAATAATAGCATTTTCACTTCTTCTGGACCCCCTTGAATAAACATACTACACTAGGTTTCTTTAAGGAAGGTATATATAACAATATGATATTTTTTACAATATGCATATTTCCTGTCTATTTCTCACTCTTTTGTGATCATCATTGTTCAGCATTACATCCTGCGGGAGCTCATCTACATTGTTCTTACTTTATTTCACACCTTTTCATTCCTGTTTTCCTCACAGTATTGTTCACCTTCATTTAAAAATTTAGACTGGGGGTCTGATAGTATTGTTATGCTTATCACCTATGCTTAGTGGAGGAGAATTTTGTTATCACCGAATACAATTTACTTTGAGTACAAACGAGTGTAGCTGTGAGTATAATTACAATAGAGTAGAGGACTTGCTCGACTTGCACGGTCCTGTCTGCGATGGTGTGTTGTTCAGTTTTCTAGAAGGGTTGTCTGTGATGTGTGTTTGAGGTGTACGGCCTGAGGCTAAGGGCAGCGCTGGACTTTTTTTTTTTTGCTGAAGGTATCCATGGTTACCAAATAGGTGTCACTACGATAAGGCTTGTGTCCTCTGTGTCAGAGAGACACACACACACACACACACACACACGCGCACACACACACACCATAAAACATTCATTACAGTGAAGCTTTAAGTCAAGGCACAGCACCGGTGTTAAAGAGGAGAATCCAGGCAGCATGTTTGGCTCTGAGGAAAGCACAGAGAGGTACAGGAGGAACTCCGGTCTACTGCATTATTGAAAGAACGAGAGAATTAAACCTCAAAGCATCCTCACTAACTTCATGTATTTTCTTTGTCCCTTTTATGTTTGTCTCTTATGACCTTGGGAACAAAGACCCTCTAGCTCAAACAGCTTCTCCACCTCTGCCACTGCCAGGTGAGAAACAAACACGCACAAACACGCACAAACACGCACAAACACGCACAAACACGCACAAACACGCACAAACACGCACAAACACGCACAAACACGCACAAACACGCACACAAACCTATGAGTAGATATTTTATGTCGAATTGTCAATATGAAATGGTGTAAACAAAATTTTTTCCTTATATTAATAAAAATACTTCTTAGCTTGTAGACTCGTAAACTTGTAGATAAAAACTTGTAGACTTTAGAAATTATCATGCCCTATACTGATATATCCTTATTTTAAAAACAACAATTAGAGATGGCAGCATTACCTTGTATCTGTGTCTATATATGAAATGCTCTTTTTTAAGGATTAATTTTATACTTGATTTTAAAGCTTAGTTATTAATAGAAAAGAACCAAAGAATGACCATGAAAAAGAATTGCAATTAGGTTCAGTGTTCTTAACTTTTTCTTTCATTGTCTTAGTTTTTTCAGTTTTGTTGTTCAATTTTTTCAGTGATTTTTTTACATTCTAGAACAATATTGGACATTTCATAACATTTCATGCAAATATTTATAATAGTTATTGCAAGAACAGTACAGTGGTACCTCGGCATATGAATTTAATTACAAATTTTTAAGGTGAAATTTCGTATTGAGAAGCGCATTTTCCCATAGGAAAAAATGTAAATGCAGATAATCTGTTCCAGCCAACCAAAAATATTACCCATATTACCAATTTCCAACAATAGAATCATATTTTGCATATAAAAACAGTCAAAACATTTAGAAAAGACATGTAAATGCAGTAAAATATTAAATAAATGGGCATTAAACTTAGCATCAGCTGCTTTAAAAATAAAATATACATTGTTTTCATTTTCTTCTTATTTTCCGTACCTGCTAACATTCATGTAAACTCGCTTGGTTTGGCTTTCCACTGAAGTAAATAAGTTTTGAACAGTTCCCAGATGTACGTGCAACTTAGCCGGCATTTTGCTCGGTTCAGTTGCTCGTATGCCGAAAATGCTTGGTGTGCCAAGGCAAATTTAACCCAAAATTTCAGTTCTTAAGGTGAAAATCCTCACCACTGCATATGCAAAACCCATCAAGCACTATAACGAAACTGGCTGTCATAAAGACCATGCCTAGAAAGCAAGACCAAAACGTATCTCTGCTGCAGATTAGAAGTTCATTTAGAGTTACCTCAACTTTATATTTATAAGCTATTCATAGTAGATGTTATACTGTTGCACTGTTCTGAAAATTGTTGTGCTCACTTTATCCTATATATCACATTCACATGTTTATTATGTAACGTGTATGTAATTGTATTTGCTGATTTGTTTCAGGAAAGTTATTTTATTGGAATTTTTTAAATAATAATTATTATTTGTAAGTGGAAGCACTGTTTTGTAACCTGGGGCACAGGCAATTGCAATAATGGGGCCATAGTGAGAAAGAAAAAAAAACATTTTCACAGTATTTACGATTCCTTATTTCTTCATCTGGCCAATGTGGAAATAGCCCTGTAACTTAAACTGAAAAAACAAAACTGACCAACAAAACGTGAACAGTGAAACTGAACAAATGAACAAGGAAACAAAGAGGAAATGGAAAAAAAACCCCAAAACTTATCAGTGAAAGAAAAGTAGAGAACACGCGACCTAATTGCATTTATTTATTTATTTATTTATTTTTGTGAGAATGTGTACAGAACTATTTTAAGTTTTGTTTCTATGGTCATTTTTTGTTTGAAGTAATTTTTATCCATTTTTAATTAATCTATTTATGTTAAATTTTTCTTCACGCAATACACTATAACTAACACATAAGAAGATCACAGACATTATTTTGAGACACAATATTTTAAAAACTCTCACAAGTACTCTACTGCCTGCACTGTAATCCAAAATGAGTCTTTTTGTTACTGATCCAGTAAGATGTCTGAAACCCTGCAGGTCTGAAATTTTAATGAATGCAGGGATATCGATCCTTGTGTGGTGTTTGTGTTCTGGTCCAGTAGTAGGACCATTCAGTAAGGGCTGGTATTCATTGCTATAAATACTATGATGTAATTGAGGTACAAGTTCTTACAATAAATTTGCATGTGTAGATAAATGATTAATTTTTTTTGTAGTTCTCTGAATGATGACAGCAATAGCTTGAGACAGCAGAAGCTGGAAAAACAGGTGAGAGAGACTTTCCACTCCAGTACCAAATTAGTTTGAAGACATTCTATACAATTGCATGCTTCCAATATCTTGAGGAAGAACTGCATATTATATACGGTTGATGTTCAGGTGCCCACATACATACTGGCCATATACTGTAGTGTACGTGCTGTATAAATTTTTTGTGGCCATTAAAATCCTTTGATATTATAAATTCATCACATTATTTGTTTGTGATGAAGCGTCGCGTACACTTACAGTATCATCATTTCACAAAGCCTAATAAAGGAGATTTACTTAGTAGGCTTTATGTAAATGTACAAAATACATTTACATTTAAGGCATTAGGTTTTTTTATACATACAAAACATTATACACAGTATAAAAATTCTGTGTCATTACTGTGAGATACTGTGATATACAGTCTGCACCATAAGTACTGGAATGGCAACGCCAATAGTATTTGTGTTTTAGACTGAACACATCTGTATTTAAACTTTAAAGATGAATATGAGATAAAGGCTTACCACCATGGATCGTAATGATATTTCCTTGATTGGTCCATATGTCTTTAGTTGTGTTGAGATATGATGATCATAGTATCTGATTTACCTCAGTTTAATACACATCAAACCATTCAGTGATCCAATGAAACGGCCACTCCCATCAGCATAAGAATAAAGGTGTCAAAAAACATTGGGTCATTTGCAGGAACTCTTCCTTAAGGTGACAAAAAAAAAAAAACAGTAAAATGAAGCCACCATTTATAGGTAACTGAAAGCAGAGTTAAAAAAAAATCTTTTCTCTGGAACGAGTTTTACAAATGGTTTGTTTTCAGTGACACAAATGAACTTGGTATGTGGACAGAAGGCCTTATTCACCTTCTGCTGTTATAGTAAGCGCTACTCTTCTTGGAAGGCTTTACATTAGATTTTGGGGCATGGCTATGGGGATTTGTGAGCATTTAGCTACAAGCCACTGATGGATGAGGAGATCTGGGTGCAGTTGGTGTTCCAGTTGATTTCAAAGATATTAAGTTGGGTTGATGTCAGGGTTCTTTGCAGAACACTTAAGTTCATCCACTCCAACTTTGTCAAACCATGGTTTCATGAAGCTTACTTTACGCACATGGGAATTGTCATGCTGGAAAATGTTTGGGTCGGCTTGTTATACAAAAGGCGACTCCTTAATGCTGCGGCATACCAGGACATTTTATACAATTCTGTGCTTCAATGTTTGTAGCAATAGTTAAAAAGACATTTATCTGTACTTTATTTTAAATGCATGATTAAAGAATGAGCCAACTATCTTCATTCATTTGAATAAAGGGGGTATTTGTTTAGTGCCAAATGTGGTAATACATTTTATGTCTGTGAGACGAAAGAAATAAGAAAAATAAGAGGAATAATTGGACTTTTAATGTTTGGAATGTATTGTTACATTTAAACTTTCAGTTGCATAAGCATCCTCACAAAAAATGTGAAAAAGTACTTGGTGAAGTGTAATTCAATTCAAAAGTAATTCAAGGTCAGGCTTTAAATCCTGTTTCTATAGGAACGTGTGCTTCATTTTAATTCTGCACTGAAGGGAAAATTTGTTTTGCCACTTTTTTGTTATCAGATGTATCAGTGCAGTGTTTCCAGGATGGGTTACTGTGTTTTGAATGATTTATAATGGGTGCTGTACTGATGCCAAAAGGTGAATTTCCATAAAAATTGTACTATATGTATATATAAAATGTATATTTTATATACATATAGTATATATATATATATATATATATATATATATACAGTATGTCACAAAAGTGAGTACACCCCTCACATCTCTGCAAATATTTAGTTATATCTTTTCATAGGACAACACTGCATAAATGACTCTTTGACATAATGAAAATTAGTCAGTGGAAAGTTTGTATAGCAGTGTAAATTTATTGTCCCCTCAAAATAACTAAAAATACAGCCAATAATAGCTGAACCCCTGGCAATAAAAGTGAGTACACCCCTAAGTTAGAATGTACAAATCGAGCACAATTAGTAATTTTCCTTCCCCTTTGTCATGTGACTCATTAGGGTTACATTGTCTCAGGTGTCACCAGATAGCAGGTGAGTTAAATTTGGTATAAAAGCTCTTCCACTCTCTCAACCTGGCCACATGGCGCCTCATGGCAAACAACTCCCAGAAGACCTGGAAAAACTAATTGTTGCTTTACATAAAGATGGCCTAGGCTATAAGAAGATAGCCAACACTCTGCAACTGTGCTGCAGCACAGTGGCCAAGACCATCCAGCGCTTTAAGAGGACAGGTTCTTCTCAGAACAGGCCTCGCCATGGTCGGCCAAAGAAGCTGAGTGCACGTTCTCAGCGTCAGATCCAAAGATTGGCTTTGGAAAACAGATGGATAAGTGCGTCCAGAAATGCTGCAGTGATTGAAGGGATGGGAGGTCAGCTTGTCAGTTCTCAGACCATACGTTGCACACTGCATCAAATTGCTCTGCATGGTTGTTGTCCTAGAAGGAATCCTCTTCTAAAGATGATGCACAAGAAAGCTCGCAAACAATTTGCTGCAGATGTGCAAACTAAGGACCAGGATTACTGGAACCATGTCCTGTTGTCTGATGAAACCAAGATAAACCTATTTGGTTTAGATGGTGTCAAGTGTGTCTTGCCTACCGTCAAACATGGTGGTGGGAGTGCCATGATCTGGGGCTGCATGAGTGGTGCTGGCGCTGGGGATCTACAATTCATTGAGGGAAACATGAATTCTAACATGTACTGACATACTGAAGCAGAGCATGTTCCCCTCCCTCAAGAAACTTGGCCACTGGCTTGCTAAAGAGGCTAAAGGTGATGGACTGGTCAAGCATGTCTTCAGACCTAAACCCTATAGAACACCTCTGGGGCATCCTGAAAAGGAAGATGGAGGAGCACAAGGTGTCACATGTGATGTTTGATGGAGGAGCGGAAGAGGATGCCAGTGGCAACCTGTGAAGCTCTGGTGAACTCCATGGCCAAGAGAATTCAAGCCGTGCTCGAAAATGATGGTGGCCACACAAAATATTGACATTTCACATTTTCACTTAGGGGTGTACTCACTTTTGTTGGCAGGGGTTCAGCTATTATTGGCTGTATTTTTAGTTATTTTGAGGGGACAATAGATTTACACTGCTAAACAAACTTTCCACTGACTACTTTTCATTGTGTCAAAGAGTCATTTATGCAAAGAGTCATTTATGCATTGTTGCCCTATGAAAAGATCTAACTAAATATTTGCAGAGATATGAGGGGTGTACTCACTTTTGTGACATACTGTGTATAACCTGTCTTCTGTTTGTATGTCAGAGCTAGAGAGAGCTAGAAAGATTTTAGATTGGCAGAACAGCCCACCAAAAGAACTGGAACAGCACAGCTAATTCTTTTGTTTTTACTACACACTGAATCTATTTTGGTTTCATATTAAACCATTAATTAGAACATGTGAGTATGGCCTAAATCCGTCCGTTAGAAAATAACATTAAAGGTTCTTATTCCCCAGGTGTGCCTTGTTAGATTGATTGATTTAAATAAACAATAGTGCTTATTTTCTAGGTTTGGTTTATGAAGCATTTATTGTTTATTAGGGTAAATCAGTATGAAGAAAAGAGAGTTGTTTATAGGAGAAAAGCATTGCAAGTTGTTACGCAAACACTGGACATAGAAATTACATCATTTTAAAATGTCGTGAAAAGAAGACACTGGTGCGGATATGGAGAAAAGCATGCTATAGACATTTGTTCTGGTGAGCATCCAGATATTGTGCCAAGTTAATGAAATAAAGGGTCTGTAACTTGACCCTAACCCAGCAGAGCAGCACTTCACCTCCTGAAGAAGAAGGGAGAAATACCCTAAAACTAACAAGGACTTAAGAAAGCTGTAGTATAATCCTGGAAAAGTAACACAAAAGAAACATGTATGTTTTTCAGGTTTACTAGTGTGTATACATGTATGTGTTGCATACTGTACTGTATATACTGTACTGTATGTAAAAGCATGTGTTGTTTGGGGCTGTCTGAATGACTGGACTTTGTGTGATGGCTCATTTTACTAGACCAGGATCTATAAGACATTTGATTTGGTTGTGATAAACTTGCAGTGAAGTGGGTATGAAGCTTAGTCATAAGCATAGCTTAAATTATCACTAAAAAGATTAGATGACTTCAAGCACTATGTTCGAAGTCACTAAATGTAACAGGCCATGCAAGCTATGCCTGATTTTTTTTGTGACAAAATCTGCTTATTTATAGGTCAATCTTCCACCATCATTGTTAGTGAAATGTCTGTTTTTTTTATTTATATAAAAAGAGAGCGCTGTTAGAGCAGAAGCAGCGACGGAAGCGCCAGGAGCCTTTGATGGTGCAGCCGAACCCAGAAGCTCGGCCACGCCGCTCTCGGCCACGCCGCAGTGAGGAACAGGCTCTACTGGTCGATTCCCGCCTCAGCATTACCAATGATATCATCTTTGATGGTAAGGAGGGCCGAGATCTGGAATAGCATGGTGCAGATGCACAATATATATAACCTAAGAAAAATTTATAAAACCACATGGCATATGTTAGTGTACATAGGACAGGGTTTGGCATCCACTTTCCCTTTAATTTTATAGAAAGCACAAGCAGTTAATAAAGCTATTTTTTTCCAGCAGGTATTGATGGACCTGCAGCTTTTTTGGGTTCAGAGGCTTCTGATCTGGCTACAAAGATTCAAGTGCAATCAGTCAGCCCACCACAGAAGCCCTCTCCCCCTCCAACTGAAGAGCCTGAGAGAGATGGAGACACTGAAACATTGCTGGAACCCAAAACGGACATACACACACTGCTGCAAAGACGAGGTGAAAACCGAAATAACAGTACTAAAATGGGGCCAAATCAAATATACAGAGACTGTTTCTGAATATATGCCATGTAGGGTCTTTACTCCAGTGTTTAGTTAAGAACTTACTGAGGATATCAGTTAGTTCTGCTTTATGTCATTGTCATTCTGTCATCAATTTTTCTTACACTATGTAAGCCTAACAGCAAGTTATTTGAGCTGGACCTTTATTTTTCTGTTGCTCTCTAACATGCTCTCTAACTCATCCCTCAAAATTAATTAACAAAAAAACTCTTTCCTCAGTCACTTGACTTCATTTACATTAGGTTTAGGAAGCTATTTGGCTAAACCAGTCAATGGCTTCCTACTATATAGACAATAACAAATTAAATATTTGATACTGAAAATGGCATCAAAATGGCAACAAAAACAACACCTTCAGAGTAGATCTGAGTTTTCTGCAGCCAAAAGCTATTCACAAGAGATAAGAGACTTGCATGTCTCTTACATTGTTCATAGCATTTAGCAGACACACTTATCCAGAGTGACTTTTTATCTCATTATACACCTGGGTAGTTGATGGTTAAGGACCTTACTAAAGGGTCTGCATTCAAGTGTCTTAACCACTGAGATACACCAGCTTCCTTGACCTGGTTTGTCATGTACTGTAATAAGTGTGTAATAATTAAGGTTGGTGAGAATTTAGCATTCCAAATGATTGCACTGATTGCATGCGAAAATATGTTTAAATGGCAGCCACCATCATCATCATCATTATTATTATTATTATTATTATTATTATTGAAACTATTAATACTGTAAACCAGTTGTGCACATATTCAAGACTCTCTTATCTTAATTCATTTATATTCTCCTCAGGACTCTCAGACAGCATGAACTATGATGAAGTCAGTGATGATGATAATGATGATGAAGACAGAGCTGGTTCTCTTTCCCCCAATACAGAATCTACACGTCCTGCCTCTGCATCTAGCACCAAGTCCAGCACAGTAAGACCCTCACACATGCATACACTCTCCAGTGGCATTGATGGGTCTGATCATTCGGGGGACTTACAGAGAGTTACAAAGCAGAACTTTACTTGTACTCAGCACCCGAGAGAGGGAAGGGGGGTAATTAAGCATCGGATTCAACTGGAAGATATAAGCTGGCAAAAGAGAAACGACAGATTCAGAGATTAGCCATGCTCATATACAATGAATAAAGTGTGCCACATTAATATAAGCAGGCTAATGCAAGACGTTTATTTGTATAGCACATTTCATGCACAATGGTAATTCAAAGTGCTTTACATAAAAGAGAAGAAAATAATGATAAAACAGTAAAAAATATTAGATAAACATAAAATAGTGCAGTCAGTTTGGACATAGCACACTGCTCATTCAATAAAAGCACAGCTAAACAGATGAGGTTTAAGTTTAGATTTAAATTTGACTAAAGCTTTTGCACATCTGATCTCTTTTGGAAGCTGGGTCCAACTGCGGGCAGCATAATAGCTAAAGGCGGACTCCCCTTGTTTTGTGTGAACACTTGGTATTTCTAATTGACTCGATCCTAATGATCTGAGTGGTCTGTTAGGTTTATATTCAATGAGCATATCTGAAATGTATTTACTGTAGGTCGTAGGCCATTGAGTGATTTATAAATGAGTAAAATTAAGAATTAAGATCTATTCTGAATATTACAGGGAGCCAGTGTAAAGATCTGAGGACTGGTGTGATGTCCTCAGATTTTCTGGTTCTAGTCTGGATGAGCTGTAGCTGTCTAATGGTCTTCTTGGGAAGGCCGGTGAGGAGACCATTACAATAATCCTCCCTGCTGGTGATAAAGGCATGGACAAGTTTCTTCAAGTCGTGATTGCAAGAATTAGATGTTTTGTTTCCAATGTTTTTGAGATGATAGTATGCTGATTTTGTTACTGCTTTGACATGATTACTGAAAATTAGGTCTGTCTCCAGAATCACCCCAAGATTCTTAACTTGATTTTTAGTTGTTTGACCCTAGAGTGAAGGTATGCCTTCACCTTCAGAGCTTTATCTTTGTTTCTGAATGCAGTAACTTCAGTTTTCTCCTTGTTAACCGAAGAAGATTTTGGCACATCCAACTGTTAATTTCATCAATGCATTGGCATAGGGAGTCTATGGGGCCATAATCATTTGGAGATAAGGCTAGGTAAAGCTGGGTATCATCAGCATAGCTGTGTGAGGTGCTATAGGTACTATTTCTTCCAAACTTTTGCTGTCAATTGCTTAAAAGACAGACATAGTAACTGTTTTTTGAGGTTGTGTTTTAGTTTTTCTGATCTCTGCACAAGTTGATGTGTTAATAGCCCTTCTAATATTACTGATTTTCTCAGAAAAGAAGTAAGCAAACTTATTGCATTTGCATTTGCTGTCAGAGAGCATTTCAATGGGAATCTGACTTGGTGGGTTTGTCACTCTCTCAACAGTAGCAAAAAGAGTGCGAGTGTTGTTTAAGTTGTTGTTTATAATGTTTGAGAAGAAGGTCTGTCTAGCTGTGGCTAGTTCCACTTTGAAAGCACGAAGGCTGTCTTTATAGATGCTATAGTGAATTTCAAGTTTCGTCTTCCGCCACATCCGCTCAGCTTTTTGGCATTGTCTTTCATATTCTGAACTGCTGTTGATTTTCCCCATGGTGATTTCTGTCTGCCCGTCTTTCTGAACCTTTCCGGAGCAATATCATCAATAACATTCTTAACTTTTGAGTTAAAGGAATCAAGGAGTCTAGATTGTGTCCGCGATTATGTGTGGGCCCGTGAACATGCTGAATCAGGTCAAAAGTGTTTAAAACACTTATCATTTCTTTTGTAATATTGATTTCTGCAGAATGCGTGGAGCACTTTTTAGCAAAATACCTAGATATTCAAAAGACAAAAACTGACCAAATGACACTTGCTTGCACTGATAAACATCTTTAAATAGAGTAACTACACCTCCACCTCTCCTAACAGTTCTGCAGACTCTCATTGAGTTCCTGGTTGTTCTGTAAACATTTGTAAATGTTACTGCTATCAGCAGGGACCCGACACACATCACTGAGAGCTGCTATCTGTTTGTTTTAATTCACCTAGACCAGATGCAGGAGGGGGTTTTGAGCTCTGGCGCTGTGGCAGCACTCGGAGAGCTCTCTCAGGAGGAGGAGGACGAGCTGCGGCCACAGGCCTTGGTGGTAGCAGAGCCCGCTGTTTTTTAGTTGTAATCTTGGGGCTTGCAGCAAAATAATGGAAGAGTCCCAGTATTCACCAGTTTCTCCATTTTCTGTGAAAAGTTTAGAAGTGGAGATCATGGAGAGAGGGATAATGTGTCTGGTGAGATGGGCTCTGGCGTTTCTGGTGGCTTTAGTATATTGTACTAAATTCCCTGGCTATTTTCCAGAATGTTATCTTGAAGCTGTTGTAGCATGTCACAGTCTGTCTGTGATGAGCTCTGTGAGCAGGAATCGGCTGGGATTTCAATGAGCAGTGGTTGTTTTGACTGTGTGGTGTTATCAGTGTTCTTGTGGGATTCTTTAGCCACATGATGACTCGAAAGCTGTCTGTGGTCACTCATACTTTGCCCAGGCGTGCATGTGGCATTCAGGTTGAGAGGATTGGCACACTCTGCTAAAGGACGATGGAGGGAGAAATAGATATTTTCCTTTAGCACCCTTGCTAAATTTGTTTGGGTGGAGACCTTCCAGTTTGAACAGTTGTCTATGGCCCCAGAAAAGATTCTTTGCAGGTCCATGTGTTTGCAAGTCTTGTCATAGCCATATCTGTGGAAGAGGATGCTATTGCAGCAATATGAGATACTCGTGACAATCTGATGTCTTGAGTGCCTTTGGGTCTCGATCCCTGTTTGTGCCATCAATTAATCTGGCGATCAATTTCGGCATGTTCCTTTACACAGGTTATAAATTGTTGACTCGCTAGATTCACAAGACTCATCGGCTGTATGCTGAGGGGGTCCATCATGACGATTTGCAAAAAACAAAATTTTTTTGTTTGAGCACAGTGCTGATCTGCTGAAGTAAAAATCTTAGAGAAATCAGAGAAATGTGCAGATATAGGGAGCAAAGCGCAGAGCAATAAGCAAGAACGTCGAACGGTAGCGAAGCCGGAAGCGAAGCAATCTCTCTCTCTCTCTCTCTCTCTCTCTCTCTCTCTCTCTCTCTCTCTCTCTCTCTCTCTTTCCCTCTCTCCCTTTACCCACCTTTCTCTCTCACTTGTGTTTCAGTGTGAGATAATACATTCATGAGCAAAAGACAATTTCAGCACAATATATGCCATTTACAGTATATGCCAATTCTCATTGTGCAGAAATCAGGTGATGTCATTGTATTTATTTATTAGAAAGTTAAATATATCTTCCCCAACCTCTCTCATTGTCTGTACCGCGTTATCTTGAATGCAGGGTCACGTGAGGCCTGGAGCATATCCCAGTATATATAGGGCATGAGGCGGGGTAAACCCTGGATGGGGTGCCAATCCATCATAGGGCACACACACATGCTCATTCACTACAGGCAGTTTGGGAATGCCAGTTAGTCTAATCTGCATGTCTTTGGACTATGGGAGGAAATCTGATCAAACACGAGGAGAACGTGCAAACTTCATGCACAATGACCTTAAGCGGAAATCAAGCCCGAACCCTTGAGGTGCAAGGCTCCTAACATACTGATGTTAGCTTGCTACACAAAAAATGTCCAGACAAGTCCCTAGCAAAATGGCCCTGAAAAGTTTTTGTTGTTCCACTGAAGTGTTTTGACTCAGTATACCTGTTCCCATTAGGAGTGTGTAACCGTGGCCTCATCCACGGCAGAAGGTCCTTCGATTGAGGTGGACAATCTGGAGGAATTTGTGCTGCGACCGGCCCCACGTGGCGTTACAGTAAAGTGTCGTATCACGCGTGATAAGAAGGGAATGGACCGTGGCCTATACCCAACCTATTTCATGCACCTGGAGAGGGAGGATGGCAAGAAGGTTAGTAGTCATGTTAGATGACCTCCATCTAATTATTTAAAATTACAACTATGTGCCCAAAACTACTGTTAGAATGATTCAGATAAACTCTATTATTTAAACATGTAGAGAATGTAATATTGACTGTGCTTTTTTCCCTTATATTGTATTTGTATACATTTCTCTTTTTCTCAGTTGTTCCTGTTGGCTGGTAGAAAGAGGAAAAAGAGTAAGACTTCCAACTACCTGATATCAATAGATGCCACAGATCTGTCTCGCGAGGGTGAGAGCTTTGTGGGAAAATTGAGGTACGTAATTCAGTCTAAACAAACACTGGAATTGCTTCCTATTAGCCTATCGTAGGGTTGGTTTATGAACATGTCGGCGCACCAGAATACCTGCACATACTGTAGTCAGAAAAAAAGTAAATAAATGTTCTGCAGGAAGAACGAAGAGAAGGAAAATCAAAATTAAAAAATCGTCTCGGTTTACTTTGCTGTAACCCTGTTCCCTGAAAAAGCGGGAACGCATTCAGCCGCTTTTTCAGGGCACAGGGTTACAGCAAAGTAAACCGAAACGTTCCCTTTCAAAAGCTACACTTGATGCTACGTGAAAACGCTATGCTATCTTTCGGAAGATCGTTGGGGTGAGGATGCAGAATAGGGGCAAGGTCTAGGCATGTTGGGGAGACTAACAAAGCCTGCAGATCTCCAATTTGCTTCAAAGAAGTAATGGCCATAAGAAAAACGTTGTACGAAAGGGGTGTCAGTCAGACCTTCGAGCACAACAGCCACGTCCCACGAAGAGACTGTCGCTCTAGTGAGCGGCCTCAACTGTTTAGCTCCACAAATAAAACGGGCAACTAAAGAGTGCTGTCGCACAGAAACCCCATCGGTCAGAACATGACAAGCCGAAATAGCAGCTATGTATGTTCTGAGAGTACTAAGGCATAAGCCTGAGGACGACTTTTCTTGCAGAAACTCCAGCACTGAAACAATTCGGCAGTGGACTGGGACGACGTGTTATGCCATGCACCAACTTTCAAATACACTCCATTTGAGGGCATAGGTTTTTCTAGAGGAGGGAGCCCCAGCACTTAGAATAGTCTCAATTATGCAGGCTGGAAGACCAGCATCTCTTAGTTGGTCTCTTTCAGGGGCCAGACGTGAAGGTTCCAGAGCTCTCCTGCGCCTGAGTCAGAAGATCCCTCCTCACTTGAATCACCCACGGTGAGCCGTCGAGGAGAGATATTAGATCCGAGAACCACACTCTGGTCGGCCAATAGGGCACTATCAATAAGAGGAGCAAACCCTGTTGACGAACCCTCACTAGGACTCCCGGGAGCAGAGCTATCGGAGGAAATGCATAAAGACGTAATTTAGGCTACATATGTACCATTGTGTCCAGACCCAGGGGAGCTGGAAGATTCAGAGAGTAGTAAAGGGGACATTGTGCTGTTTCTTGCGAGGCAAAAAGGTTCTCTGCTACATAAGATTTTTCCCAGATTTGACTGACCACTTCGGGCTGGGGTTTCCATTCCCCATGTGTCACAGCTTGTCTGGATAGCAAGTCTGCTCCCACATTCATATGCCCCGGAATGTAAATTGACTTGATTGTGCCCAAAGTAGAACCTGGTGCTCTAGCTTGTTCAAGCGGCGCGAACGCAGTCCGCGCTGGCGATTTATGTACAAGACTACCGTAGTGTTGTCCATCCGCACTAGGACATGGTAGCCTCTCAACTGCTGGAGAAAGTGTTTCAGGGCCATAAACAGAGCTATCATTTCGAAGCAATTGATGTGCCACTCGAGAAGATGACCTCTCCAGCTCCTTTGGGCTGGACGGCCATCTAAGACTGCACCCCAGCCCGTGAGGGAAGTGTCTGTTGTTAGCATTTTGCAATGACGAGATGAACCTAGAGTGGGACCCAAAGTCTTTTTTTAAAGTCAAAGACTTTATTTGTCACACATACATTACAGCGCTGTGAAAGTCTTTATTCACAGCTTTTTAGAAAGCCATAATATTGTGCCCTTGGTGCAAAGAGAGTGAAAGGTAATTCACAGTGTTAAACACTGAGCCATCTCTGCCTTGTATTTGAGTAGACCTGTACATTCAAGTCGATTGTTTTACACCTGCCCATGTCCATCTGTGCATCTCTCTGTGCAGGCTACAATATGTCTGTCTTTCTTATTATTTACTTCAACTTCTTTACTTTCAATTTAATTAAGATCGAATCTAATGGGGACAAAGTTCACTGTATATGATAACGGCACAAACCCCAGCAAGAACTCTGGAGCTCTGCTGGAAGAGAGCAACACACGGCAGGAACTAGCAGCTATCTGCTATGTAAGTACTGAGTCTTATTTTGAGCAGGCCAGACATGCAGCAGGGTCACCGTACATAATATATGCTTTTTTTGTAGGAAACCAATGTACTTGGATTTAAAGGCCCACGCAAGATGACAGTCATCATCCCTGGCATGAACATGAACTTTGAGCGTGTTCCTGTTCGTCCCACGAATGTGAGTTTATTATTTCTTTAAATAATATTTGTTGCCTTTGTCTCAAGGTTTGTGAGCTATGATATTTTTGGTATACAGTTTGATATAAGCAGCACATACTTTGCTGTGTTTGTAGTAGTATAAAATCTAGGCTTGTTAATATTTTAATACATTCAAAGATTAGTTTATGTAAATATTTCTGCTTCTATGCATTATTTAAAAGATGTTTATTTATTATCTCATTGTCGTTAACAGGATCAGGAGTGTTTATTGAGTAAATGGCAAAATCGCCAATTGGAGAACCTAATCGAGTTGCACAATAAAGCTCCAGTGTGGAACGATGATACACAGTCCTATGTGCTCAACTTTCACGGAAGGGTCACGCAGGCTTCTGTCAAAAACTTTCAGATCGTCCATGATAATGATCGTGAGTACAGTAATATGTGCTTAAATGTCTGTAGATAGCATTGGTCTCCATTTAATTTCTCTTCCTCCAGCACAATAAATTTTTTTCTTTGTCGTCATGAATATTTCTTCTCTCTCTGATTGTGCCTCTGCAGCCGACTACATTGTGATGCAGTTTGGTCGTGTTGCTGAGGACGTTTTCACATTAGACTTTAACTACCCCATGTGTGCACTGCAAGCCTTCGCCATCGGCCTGTCCAGCTTCGACAGTAAACTGGCCTGCGAGTGATTTATGCTATCGCTAACATCTTTGGCCGTTACACATGCAGCCACACAATTCCTTGATTCAGTCATTTCGTCCGTTCCATTTTTTGGTCTCTCCCCTTTAAAACTACACACTTTTCCAAATCTAGATATAATTTCTTACATTTTATGCAAATGTCTCCCTCTCCTAAACACAAAGATTTCATCAAGCAGAGAACTAAAAAGGATTATTTATTATAAATTAATATTTATTGAGTAAATTGCAGCATTACTCAAAATATGATTGTGTTATGTATTAAAGAGTTTCGATGTGTAGCAGTAACATTCAGCTCTCTGAGCACGAATTATTGCTACCCCTTACAGACATGGACAAATTTATTGGACAACCTGACAGAGACATCTATCATTGGCCACTCCATATTTAATACAAGTCAGACTTTTGATTTATTATTCAGCTGAGCTTTCACTCTTCCTTTGAAGGGTACTGTACCTTATCCAGACTGCATGTTACCGCTCTTTCCATAGGATTCAGCTAATGGCTCATATGGTAGGAGGCCACTTCTGCTGGAATAGATTAGTTTGGGCACTTTTAGCTTCATGTGTTGGGTCATTGTTCTATGGAAGACACATGGCCTTTGACTGAGAGAGAGAGAGAGAGCTTTCTGACTCTGGGCAGTAAGATAATTACATTGAAAGTCTTGAGATTTCTTTGAGATTCAAGACATGCTGTGCCAGAAAGCAAAGCAGCATGGAAAACACACGTGAGCCTCCTTCATTTTTTACAGCAGGTATGGTGTGCTTTTCTTTAAATGAAAAGCACACCATACCTGCATGGTACTGATGCATCCAGAAGCATTGTGGCTTGTTAAAATGCATTTTAGCGAATTCCAGTCAGGCTTTTTTTTTTATTTCAACAGTAGGGTCCTCCTGGCTCTGCTTCCACTGATCCCATCGTCATTCAGTGGTTCAATTAGACGCTGTTGTACCTTGATCTTAAAATTCAGCTTCTAATGCTTTGGAAGTTTTCCTTGACTCTTTGTCTGCAATTTACTCTATCATTCTGTTCAATTTCCTCTTGCATCTGTGTCCACGGTGGCTATAGTCCCAATGGACCTTAAACCTCTTTATAATATTTTCAACTGTAGTCACAAGATCATCAAATTGCTTGCTGATGCTTTTATACATTCAATACACTTATCTATAATTTTCTACCTGATCATAGACCAGACCCTGAGCTTAGACAGGACTCTCTTTTGCTTTCTCTGGTCTGTGTGGTGCACATGATGAACTTCCATGTAACAGCACAATGACTATATGTGTCATACTAGTGAAAGAAACTGTTAAATTGGACCATCATAGTCATAGTCCAGTTATTTACAGTATAATCTTTTCAAAACCAATAGATTTGTCCAGGCCATTTTAGGGACTATCCAAAGTCATACAGGCATGCATACATGAGACAATGGCTTTTAATGAGCTGTAAGGTACCAACATATTTGTCCTTGTCTGTACACAGTTCCTTTAAAAAATATTTTTTTATTATGAGTTCACTGGCATTTCCTCATGATCATGATTGTCAATTTGTCCATGCCAAATTATCACAAACCTAAAGGGTAAAAATGTTTTTTTAGACTCAAGATCCATAAAATCAATTGGAAAGAGGAATTTAATTAACATTAGGAAACAACCATGTCACATTGTTTATAATCATTTTAAACCTTTTTTTTACACAGGAAAACCTTTATATGTATATCAGCTGCTCTAAATGTATATATTTTTCTGTTAACATGTGTCATGTCAGCTCTGTTTTACATCAGTGCTTCTTCTCTATAAAAGATGCAGTTCAGTTTACAATTGACCTATGGTAAAAGGACAGTTATGTTCGTGTGAACAGTGCTTAGGTGTTTGTCACCCTTTGATTGGTCTTGCATAGCTCTTAAATTACATCTGTTTTTAAACATAATCAGATTTTAAAATGTGGTTTTGTGTTGGTGGTAGTGTATTTTTAAAGTGCTTTTGCATATTGCTCATTGTTTGTGTTAAAATGTGGCAGTATTTAAGTCTTTCTCTTTAGAAACCTGTCATGACTCAAAGCTTCCGTAATCTTTATTTTAAGCACATGTTGAAGTGAACAGAGCTGATAGAGGAGCATCAGGTCCATTACGTGTACACCAATCAGGTACACTGGACTACTGTGGCCAATTCTTTGACCATACATTTCATATAGCCTGTTTATTTTTCTTACACTTTCGTCACACTAATTTTTTTGATTCATATTGTAATGGCTTACCATTATATATATTATAGGGTGAATTTTGAGAAGAAAAAAAAAGGTGACCATTTTACTGTAAATCATGGCTTCTTAATTCCAGTGGCTGGAATCCAAAGCATAATTCAAATATAAAGGTGCAGAGACTATTGTTGTATTTTTGAGTGTTAACTGAAGTTAATACATGAAAAGTAATGATTAGTGTTCCTGTGCGTGTACACACTCATGGGTGGGAGTGTATATGAACATTTTTTCATAGCTGGATTCTTCTTGAATATCAAAGTTCTTGTGTAAATGCTCAAATGAACAATGTAAATCTATTCAGAACTGGCTTGATACATTAGGCCCTATATTGCTGCCCCATGTCTGTAATTAAGAACCCCTGCTTTAAGCCACCATCAAGACTGCTGTCCTGGAAGACCATACTACATGTTTAATACTTCTTCTTTTAATGTTCTTGTGTGCCTTGTTATTTTATATTGATAAAATGCTGTGAAATTATGCCCTGCTTTAAATGGAGAGAACTATTTTGGTAATGGTGATCTGTGGATGAAGTTCTAACTTTCCTTATACAGTACTAGTCAAAAGTTTGGATACAAGATTGTATTTATTTTTCTACATTCTAGAACAATAGCACATATGACATTAAGTAATTAGGTAACAACAACAAAAAAGCTTGTTGAAAGATTGCTGTTAAAACTGTTATAGCTGGAATATTTCTTGCAACTTTGTCAAGTGCATTTAGAGTTACCTGTCTGAAACATCACCACTTTACCGCACCTCAGATTAGAGCTGTACTTAAGTAGCAGACAGATGTCAGTATCAACTGTTTAATAAAGATTATTGTATATTTCTGATGCCTTCAGCATAGTGTAGAAATAAATAAAAGTCATGAAAGATCATGGAATTAGGTGTGTCCTACCTTTTGACTGGTAATGTATGTCACTTGTGAAGCACATTTATTATCTGGTTCAGTCTGTGAACTCCTAGGGTCTGTTCCAGACTGTAGATTTTAAGAATGAATAATTATACATGAGAATCCACTTTACTTTCTTGCTGTTTATACACAGTCATAGGGAAAAATAAGAATCATGTGGTCCTCATCAAGTTCTGTTAGCAAACAAATGAATAACATTGTGGAGATGTTCATGCATCTTGATGATTAACTAATCCTGTGCGTTTGATTATTAACTCTTGGCTGCTAGTTACTGTCTTAATGAAGGGAGTGGTAAAGAGAGTTCTGGAGCAGACCCTAGTGCTTTTGGCTTGTGTTGATGTTCTCTGTATGTTGTATGCGATGAAACAGCCAACAGTTTACTGAAAATATCACAAAGCCTATATTTTCCATTAAAACTTTTGGAATGGAGTAATATTTACAGAAATTCTATTTTATTTACAGTGTTTCAGAGGGACTCATTTTTGACCATTTGAGGTCATGTTATTTCAGGATATATGTATTATATGCTGACTTGTACATATAGCTGTAACTAAAATGTGAAACAACTGTCTTTGGATTTTTGGGAAAATATATAATGACTAAGAGTTAAAAATGTGTGTTCTTATTCACAATTGTTTAAAAAACAATACATGTTTTCTTGTATGTGTAAAAAAAAAAATCTAAAAAGGCCAAACACACTTTATCAGATTTATGTTATAGGTTTGAATTTTTTTTTAGAATTAACAGGATACTTCTTGCATTTCTCATTTGAAATGTAACTGCAGTAAAGGTACATTTAATTCCTTACTATACTTACAATCTAGCCTGAAGACTGAAATTTTCCATTTACACAAGTATTTAGATCCATTACTCAGTACATTTAATTTTAAATAAATTACTATTCATACAGTATAAATGCCTTATATCTATTGGCCTAGTTCTGTAATCACATGGGAAAGACTGGAGAGTTGAGAGTTGTCCAAACGATATCCATTGCTCCCATCACAAGGAGAATAAGCCACAGATGGCCATCACTGTAGGATGATTCATTAACTTGGAAGAGCCTCAAAAGGAGTGGAATGAAGCTGGAGTCAGTACTTCAAGAGCCATCATGCACAGACATATTCATTAACTGTTGCAGTCCTAGTATTCCGTCAGAAGCATCATGGGGTAAGGAGAAACTAACTAACTGGTTTGCTGTCTAGGATATTACTGTGCTTGATTGACCAGCCAAATCGCCTGACCTAAAACCCATAGTGTATGAGGTATTGTCAAGAGAAACACCTGAATGTCTGATCGCCTCCATACCATGCAGCACTGATGTGTTAAAAGAGCCCCAAGTATTGTGTGCATAAATAAACATATATATTTAAAAAATACATACATCCAAATTTCCAAAATTTTCTTTTGAAAATTAAGATTCTTGTGTAAAATGTCTGTGTTAATGACAATTATTAAAAGTAATAAATTACAAATATATTTTTTTTAATTATTGGAAATCGGAGGTTGAATTTATTGCATGATTTTGAAATGTATAGCATAATGAGAGGAGTTTTTCACTTTACCTTCAATATTTCTTAATACATCATGTGTGATTTGCAACTGGTGCTGAAAGTCCTTCTTTTAACTTTATAGGATTTTTAACTTGTTAATTAATTGGGATTTTTTTTATCCTGGTGGCCATTATACTTCAGAACATTCATTACGTAGTGCTTTCCTTAGCATTAACCAGAGTGACCTAAAAATATAATGACCAAAGGATTTTACTTACTCATGCAGTAGAGACGGAACAAATACAAAAGATGTTGGGATTAAACAGATAAAAATACAGAACCAAATAGAGGGCATATTTCCTAACTTCTTATGAGCATGTGGTGGTTATGTTTATGCATAGGAAATGCACTATTTCTTGGACCATCATCAGTGGTTTGTCCAGTAATTATACATTTTGTATATGTTTTCTTAAAAAGAATATGTAGCATATTATTATTGAACCTTCTGTGCCTCTTTTGTGGGATATTCAGATGAAAGTAAAGGCTCAACTTTAGAATTTAATATTTGAAATCTCCAACATTATTGTATTTGTTCCTCCGGGCTACAAAAAATATTTGTTCCAGAGCAATAGCAGTTTCTTCATATGGCTTCATAAGAAGAAAAGTCTTAATGCAATCGAACTGGGACTTCAAGACTTGCCAATCCTGCTGCTTTCTTTACAGTTCCTAAAGACCAATGGGGAAGAAAATGTAATGTGTATAAAGTGTATAGTTTTATGTTTACTTACTGATTGTTATCATTATGTTAAAAAGATAGAAAAATATTGAAAAGATATCGAAACAGTGTTATTAAGAATCAAGAACCTGTTGTGCAATTCGTCATGCTGCCAAAACATGGTTGGATGGTTAGATAGTACATTTTAAAGCAGACCTTTCTTACCTTACATATTATCATTTGATATATATGTTATCATAGAGCTGTTTCAATCCTGAGCCTTACAGTGCCTTATGTTAATTTTAGGATTTTTAGAAAGGGTCAAAGGACAAGGGAATTAAAAGAAAAATATGCCCACGCCTCCACTGAGCCTTGCTGTGTTGTTACCTTCAGTAATCAGTTTATTTAGCTTTTCTTTATCTCTACATCAGAGATGAAACTGAATAATTTCTTTAAGGTATTGTGGTTAGGCAGCATGGTGGCTTAGTGCTTAGCACTGTAACCTTGCACCTCCAAGTTACAGGTACGATTCCCGCCTTGGGGTCTGTGTGCATAGAGTTTGCATGTTCTCCCTGTAATTGGTGGGTTTCCTCTGGGTACTCCAGTTTCCTCCCACAGTCCAAAGACTTGCAGATTAGGCTGATTGGTATCCCAAATTGTCCCAAATTGAGTGTTTCTCAACAAATATTTGTTCTCTCTTTTGCCCGGTTTGGTGACAATCATATAAAATTACCTAGGAGGAGTATATCAAAATCCATTGGGTGCATTTTTGCAAACGACACAAAATAACTGGCCTCCTGTTGAGTTGAGCCCAGGACATGCAGTGTGAAAATTGTTCGGCTCGATGAGCTCTAAATGTGTTCCCAGTTTCGTGTGCCTGCGTGAAAGTGTGTATGAGCTGTCCCGCAAAATCTCCTGGGGGCCCCTGGGGGCCCCGGGCCACGCGACTCTCAGGCATCCTGATGGCACGAGATCGCTCCTCCAAAACACCCCAAAGTGGCTCAATTATATTTAGTGAATGATTTGGTGACTGTGCAGGCCATGGGAGATGTTCAACTTCACCACTCTGTCTGTATTGGTGCATTATCATCCTGATACACGGCACCACCTTCAGGATACAATGTTTGAACCATTGGGTGCACATGGTCCTCCAGAATGGTTCGGTAGTCCTTGGCAATGATGCGCCCATCTAGCACAAGTATTGGGCCTTGGGAAAGGCCTGATATTACAGCTCAAACCATCACTGATCCACCCCCATGCTTCACTCTGGGCATGCAACAATTTGGGTGGTACAGTTCTTTGGGTCTTCTCCACACCGTAACTCTCCTGGATGTGGGAAAGACAGTGAAGGTGGACTCATCAGAGAACAATACATGTTTCACATTGTCCATAGCCTAAGATGTTTCCTGCTGGCACCATTGCAACCAACGTTTGGCATTGGCACGAGTAACCAAAGGTTTGGTTGGCTATGCACAGCCTGGATATGTACATTGACCCTGTGGAGCTCCTGATGAACAGTTTTGGTGGAAACAGGAGAGTTGAGGTGCACATTTAATTCTGCAGTGAGTTGGGAAGCAGTGGTTTGGGTGCCCCAACACAGCCTAGGGATAACACTACTGGGATAACATTGCAACCAGCGCTATCCATCTGTAAAACAAATGGGAGAGAGAAGCTAGATGCATTTAAAAGTCAGGCTTTTATTTTGGTAAAAGCCTGTTGTCATGGCTCTGCCCACTGGAACAGGTCTTATCCTTGCATTTTAGTAAGGTCCCTCAGCATGTTAATGATATCTGAATAATTAGGTATGAACATACGTACGATAATAGCCTACTAGCCCCAGAAAAACGCCTAACCCTTTTTGGACTTGGAATTGCTGTAGTTTTCTCATTTTTGGGCTGCATCTGCACATGACCCGAGTGACCTCCAACCGGATTGGCCTTGTTGTTTTTTTTTCATGAGAGAGAGGATTCTCTTCATGAGGGATTTTCATCAACAGCCTTATGTGACATCTATCTATCTATCTATCTATCTATCTATCTATCTATCTATCTATACTATACTATACTATACTATATTATACTATACTATATTATACTATATGATGTGTTGCCATCAAAAAACAAAAGAAAAAAATGCCCCATGGCATTAGAGGCATATTCTTTCAAATGTTCATTTTTTTATTTTTTATTTTGTTGACTCACCTTCCCTCCGCTCCCTTCATGGCCAGACACTTGACCACACCCTGTTGCCACAGCAACAGATTCAGAAATTCTCATCAACAGCCTTATGTGACCTCTGAGACCTGGTCATATCAGGCAGAAAGATTTTTGCAGAGTTTCTAAATGTAATTGAGGCAACAGAATAAACTCATTCATTTATTAAAAATATTTTTTTGACAAACCACTATGCAAGAGAAGCTTTACTTCACTGTCAGTGAAATTAATCTCATTTGACCTTTTGACATGCTCCATATCACATGCAACAAGCTGTGTTAAGTGATTGCATATTTTTTAAATGAAAGTTGTTTATATATTTGTGGATGTCTCTTTATGCAAATGAGTGTGGTCCTGCCACACTCATAAATTTTGAGATTTAGCAACATCCTCAGAGTACAGATGTGGATACACTTGACTGATAAATGCAATTTTCTAGTTAATAGTGAAGGATTTTAACTTTTGAAATCTACCTACAGTACTCATGATTTATCAAATTAGCTTTTATAATAAAAAAGACTCAAGGCTATTGGAAACATATTCATATTATAATTTACAGTCTGTTGTATCATGCCAATATACACAAATAACTTTAGCATTTTATTACATACAAGACTGACAAAAACAAACAGCACAGGTTGGGGAGAAACTCAGTTGATTCATTTGAAGAATTCACGCTATGGTTCCCAACTAATTATGATATTTACTTGTTTAAAGTGTTCGACATGATTAAACCAGGAATACACCAGTGTGAAAGGCAATTTAGGCAGCTTGATAAAGGCCCTTAATGAGAAATGAAAGCCCAAGAAAATGAAGTGTGGTACAAAAAGTGAAGTAACAATGTTAGAACTCATGTAGAACCAACTTTAGTAACAATAACCTAATGTAAAAGTTTTCTGTATATGGCAGGCATCAATAAACGGTGGGCCGCGGCCCGGATCCGGATCGAGTGACAGTTCTATCCGGACCCTGATGCTTTTCTGATAAATATATACCAATAATGTCGCTGTGGCGGCACGGTGGTGTAGTGTTTAGCACTGTCGCCTTGCACCTCCAGGGTCTCTCAGTTGTTTCTCAGGTCATGTGGAAAACAAGGCCACATCATCACCCCTCCACCACCATGCCTTACAGTTGGTATGAGGTGTGTATGGTAATGTGCAGTGTTTGGTTTTTAATTTTGCAAACCTAAGCTTTAATTTTGCAAACCTAAGACATTGATTTTGGAAGGGACTTTTCTCTAGCTACCTTTTCATAAAAAAGCATATTCAGTCTTTTTCTGATGCCATGAACATAAACATTTATTTTGCTGACAGAGGCCTGTTGGTCACATAATGCAGTTCTTGGGTAAACAGTCCTCCACCCTGTAAAATGATGAATGTCAAAAGACAGTGATGCATGAATTTGCAAAAAAGAAAACGGAAACAAAGGAGAAATCTGTTTTGCATTGAAAAATAATGTGCAGAAGATAACGTGAGCTAAATTACGCCGTCTTGATTACACACCTAATACACATTTCTACTTGCACTCAGCACACATTATTTAGGTAACAGTGCACGCTTTCTGTTTTTAAACTTCTCACACAGGCAGGCTAGGCTCCATGTTGGCTTTTTCTGGTGAATGTCTTTTCCTATAGAAAAGACATTGCAGTGCCTCCTGAGTGTCCCAGTATTTTAGCAGACATGTCTAATATGTCACAGCCTGTGGCTGAGAGATCCTTAAACTAGTCAAAACAGATCAGGCAGGTGAACATGTGTGTTATTACTGGAAAGTATTTGTCGCAGATTTTAAGCTTGCAGTAGAGGTTCTATAGCAGATTTCACCAAATGTTCTTGATCATGAAATCATAATGTCACCAAATTCCTAGTAACCACATTACCTTCTTAAATTCTCTTTCATTTCTCTGGAAAAATTGCAATCCCCTTTTATTGCCACTAGATGACAGTGTGTGTTCATTAAAAAGGTCTCCAAGTCCCTTTGCTATGTGTGTAATGGAAGTAGATGGGAGAGAACAACTATCACGTATGCGTGTATTTACTGGAGGCTTTTAACACCTCCCTTTTGGAGCCCATGCAGGTTGTCGAATGGAAACATGTCCCTCTAAAGACTATCCTTTTGCTAACAATTTTTTGAAGTAGGAAAAATGCATCGGTTGAAAATCAGCTATCCTCGCATGGCTGCATGGATGGACTTTTTAAGGTATACATTTTTTTTTTTAGATAACTGCCAGAGTCTCTGACATTCCTGAAATAGTATTGATTTGGCAGGAAGTTGTTGAGGAGTTGGAGGGGACATAGTGTCCACACATGCACAAGTTATCCAGCTAATATTCACAAACCTTGTCCAGTGTGGACAGATGACTGAAATGTCTGATGGTCAAAGTTAAAAATCTCCTCTCATTAAGCAAGATATTGAAGCATAGCACATTTCCAGATTTGTGATGGCTAATCTCACTCGCTTAACAGAAATAAACCTCCATATGACTCCATGTTTGGCTTCCCACACATAATTTCAGACCTCCATGCAAATGTAATTAAACACACAATTTCACAAGGTGTGCTGCTGCTTATTAAGTACCAGTTACCTCTATTCCAGCGTGTTCTGCCAAGTTCAAAATCGTTTAGCAAAAGTAAAAAGTACAAGTTCAGAGTTTCTTCTAAAGCAATTATCAGTGGGCAACTCTTAGATTCTTATGTATTTATTTTTTAAGGCTGTATGTCTGTAACAGGTTCTCACTTGACCACACATCTGTCATGCACACTCGCTATCTTGTTTCCTTTTATGCTTTCTGAAAGCGCGACCGTCTTACTTCCGTGTCCTCGGTGCGAGTGTGCATGACAACATCACAGTTTTAAGGTATGTATGAAGATGATCTACAGTACAGGAGAGCAATTTATCATGAAGCTGCCCTATTTGCCATGTAGGTGTTGTATGTGTGTAGGCCAAAAAACAAACAAACAACAACAACAACAACAACAAAACGCTCCAGCGATTGTTTTTTGATCAGTGTTACTGGGTCTGTTCTCTCACAGACTCTCACAATTTCCCCCATTCCCAACTGATAGGCTTGCAGTTTAATAAGCCAAAGCTGTTAGGACCTATGGTGCAACTCGGCTTATCCGCGTCTCATTCCCTGCTTTTAGCTGTCAGAGAGAGAGAGAGAGAGAGAGAGAGAGAGCATAATCACAGGTTAGTTTCCAGAAGACAAATCTGTAAAAAGAGATATCATCATTATGTTTCCTTTTGTACCTGTCTCTCCTCTTCGGTATTATAGCCATTAGTTTTCTTGTCTGTCTTTTCTTCTCTTTTGTGGTGTTATGTCCATTGACTCCTTTTTCCACAATTCCACAGTGTCCACTTATTCTGTGGGAAATGTCTGCCAAGTGAGCAGGCACTGCACATAAATTTCTTCTTCTGCCACATCAATTTCACTTTCTTCAGTACACTACAAAAACTTAGCGTGAAACTGTGTTGAATATGGGGAAATGTATCTAAAAAAATGTTCAGCATGTTTTAGATGAAATAACTCATAACTGTCAAGCTTGAAATTTGTAGAAATGTCTGTAAATAGGTTCAGTAATCACATATTTAGGCCCCGAGCACTATGACATCTTATATGACATCCTACACACACACACACACACGAACACTACGCTTCCTACACACATCAACCCGGCCCACATTGACTGACATCAGCATCCGGGGCTTATCCCTTAGCGTGCTCAAAAGGCGCACGGTTTGTGTGGTGCATCCGGGTGACGATGGCCGTACAGTATGGATATACAGTATGTAGCCTGGATGATTGAAAAGAAAAAAAAAATTAGTATATCTATATATTTATTCTATATTCATCGTTGACTCTACCTCTTATCTTGTACAGGGAGCTTATTCCAGGAGACTTTATGCACGAGGTGGGGTGCAGCCTGGAGCACACACATGCACACTGCCAATTATCCTAATCTGCATGTGTTTGGACTATGAGAGGAAACCAGAGTACCTGGAGGAAACCCAACATGTACAAGGAAAACGTACAAACTCGACACACAGACCTGCAGCAGGAATCGAACCCTCAACCCTGGAGGTATGAGGCCACAGTGGTAACCTCTACACCACCGTGCTTCCTCACATACTGTATGTCAGTTTATATTATTATTTTTATCTGACTAAGGTAATTATCTCATGTGCACACATTTCCAACTTACTGAGCAAGTTTTTATTTATTTATTTTTTTTACAATAAATGTTTTGATTGAAAAAATAATACATTTTCAATTCCCATAGAGAGAAAACTTGTGAATCATGAGTTTCGAGTTTTGTTTTCTCCCACAGTGAGAGGAAAATGGAGTAACCACAGGCAATCCACCAGGCATGGGAAATACATGCCAACTCCACGCCACCAGACCTGAGGCAATCAAAGCCGAGGAATCGAACCCTCGATCCTGGAAGTGCAAGGCCATAGTGATAAACACTACACCACTGTGCCACTCATTGATAGTATATAAAAACTACTAGTTTTTTTCAAAACTAAAGAGACATCCAAGCATTTCCATAATTGCAGGACAGCCACAGACACTTCCAACCTTGAAAAAAACTTGTTCCATTATTTTCTTCACTCTTCTTTTTATATCTGCCATTTTCAGTTCCTCGTCCATTGAACTACAGAGCTGATGATGTATCATAAACACTATATGCTTATATGGAACAGATACAGTATTCTTATATGCAAGAGACTCACCAAATTGCTAGTCTGTATTGACATATGCAGAGGAAAACACCCCCTTTGCCCTTAGCTAAAATATGCTCATAGATGTATTTATGCACAGAAGTTTTCTGCCAAATTGCCTGCTGCAATGGACTGAAAAGAAGTGTTTCCTTTAAAAGATGTGTAGAATTTGGCTTCAGAGACACTCTATGGAGTGAGAGGGCACTGAACCCTACATGACTGAAGTCTGTTGGATATTTTGGGAGTGAAGGATATTCAGGTGGCCTATGAGATATGTCAGACAGCTGAGAGGGCTTCAGGAATTAGATCTGCTCTGTGTCGATATATGTAGTATGAAGTATGATTTGTCTCTGAAGTTTGATTGGTCTCACCAAGTGGTTTTCTTATGACCACATAGCTGTTTAGACCGGAACATGTGGATTTTCATCACGTGTGTGTGTGTGTGTGTGTGTGTGTGTGTGTGTGTGTGTGTGTGTGTGTGGAAATGCACTTACAGTACTTTCACTGTAAGATTTTTCACTATTAAAATTCTTTCAACAATGCAACTTCACCAAGCGTTTAAGTAATCTCTGTTTACGCTCAGTATTCTTACAGGTTTTAATAATGCCGTGGACACTTCTTAACCCAATTACTTGTTTTAAATAATAATACAATAAGTAAATACTGTCTTTTTAGGCTCATATGCAATATTTAGCGCTCTTGTTTTTTGTAATTTTTTATTCAAATAATAAGCAAAATTTTGTGTTGAACACATACTGCTGTAATTATTAACCTAACAACATCATTACTGATCCCTCCCCCCCCACCCCCCCAAAAAAGTACAATCTTACTATTCTTTAAGTCTCTTTATGAGCAATTGTGTGTGCAGTTGTGTGTGATTTGATGAAAGTATCACTAAATTACAAGATTCTGGTACAGTAGTAGTAATGGCAGTTTGGCATGGTGTAGTTACGAGCAAACAGTGGAGAATGTGCATTTGTGCGCGGAAGTACAAAGACAATATTAAATAAGGAGTGGGACTGATATGAAGACATTATTGGGTAAACTCTGGCACTAGACTTGAAGAAGGTTGAGTAAAGAGAGCACTGAATGAGGCTTTGTGTGGGTGAACAGGCTATGATGCTTTCTGCTCTGACTCCATTCACACTGTTTTTCACTCATTAACTGCCTTTGCTTTCCTCCCTTGCTGATGAATAAGAGTGAAAAGTCGTTGCTCAGGTAACTGGATGATTGCTGTGCCTTTCAGTGGATACTGTGGCATTTAGAGGGGTGAGCTGCTAGGAGACCTGACTGGAATGTCTCCTCTGTGTGATGATTCTTTACTTTTGTTTACCTAGTTTTCTGGCACTCATGAATTACATGCCTTCACCATGTGTACTTCAGATCATCACCTCCCTGAGATCAGTCCTGCTCATTTCTTTTGTTTCATTTTGCTGCCCTTTATTCTGACCACACCCACTTCCTGTTTGGTTTAGTATTTATTTCTTCTCTGGACATTCATGCCGTGCCAGATTGTCCTTTGTTGCCTTCAAGTCATGTCACCGTTTTAATGCCTATGAGGTCTGGTGATTTAGTAAAAATTCAAGTTCATGTCCGAGTCATGTTTGTGAAGAAAAAAAGTGCACCAAATATAATGACTTATTTGGATTTATCTTATCTTTTCCTAGAGACATTGTTTTAGAATGAACTCAAAAGCCTATAGATAAATTCCTTTTTCTGTCTTAACAGCTTGTCGTGGTTGTACGTTTGGGTTCTTGCTCTCAGTGCTTTACACTCAATTAGTCGATTTGAACTCATAACAGGGTGCTCAACAGATGCTTGGGACATATTGTACCTATATGGAAATCTCTTTATAACTCACCATTTTGGGTTTAAATGCAGGGACCATATTGCACCTTTTAAGACCAGATTCTACCCTCTGAATCGTATTGTCTACAATTAGGTTCAGACTGTTATTCAGATACATGTTCATTTGTTCTTAGTTGTTTAGTGCTTATTTGGATTTTTTATACTGGGTATATTAGCATCAATTTCCCCCTTCTAAATCCTAAGGCTACCAAGTTTGAATGTACAAACAACTCATTTAAATAGGAACTGTGGTTGCTAAGGTTTAGCAACCACACTAACATGAATGAATAAATAAAATATGAAGGTTTAAGATAAAAAAAATAAAATAAAATAATGCATATACAGCGTTAGGTTATGTTCCATTTAATCATCAGAATGGGGGAAAATGTGATATCAGTATGCACAACACATTCAACCTTGGGGTGGAAGGGCTAAAATAGGGTAATCATTCTTGTCAGTCTAGAACAAGAATCATAGGATGAAACTTGACAGTTGAAGCCTGGAAAAAGACTTGGTGATTTTTTTTCTCCAATCTTCAACTGTCTTCTTCTTCTTCTTTGTCTTTCGGCTATTCCCTTTCAGGGGTCGCCACAGCGAATCATCAGCCTCCATTTAACTGTATCCTCTGTATCCTCTTCTCTCACCCCAACTAACTTCATGTCATCTCTCACTGCATCCATAAATTTCCTCTTTGGTCTTCCTTTAGACCTCCTGCCTGGCAGTTTCAACCTCAGCATCCTTTTACAAATATGCTCACAATCACTCCTCTGAACGTAATCTTCAACTGTCTACCTTGGGTAAACCACTCATCCTGATAGCCTCAGATTCCTGTTTTTGGCTGACAGGAGTGGCACCCAATGTGGTCCTCTGCTGTTGTAGTAAACTAGCAAATTTGCCACTAGCATTGATTCCATGAGTAAAGTGTTTGATGTGAACATTAGCCAGAGCTCTTGACCTGTATTTGCTGGATTCTATGCACTGTGCTGCTGCAACACCATTGATTGATTAGGTAAATTGATGAATGAGCATAGTTTACAGGCATTACTGATAAAGTGGATGATGAATGTATAACATTTCAAGATATGAAACTATCCATACTGTGATACAAAAATTTTGTTCATATTGCAGAGCTTTATTGTTAGTGTGTTTTTGTCCTTTGTACTGATTAAAATAAAATTTGAATTTGATAAAATTACATGTAAGATGACGTTATCACATATTTGTGTCAGTGGAGCAATAAGGTTAAATTGTGATTTATTTTAAAAGGACCTTTATAGTAATCACAAGCAATTACAGTGGAACCTTGGATTATGAGCATAATTCGTTCCAGAAGTGGGCTCGTGTTCCAAAACACTCATAAACCAAATCATCATTTCTCATAAGAAATAATGAAAACTCAAATTATTCGTTCCACAGCCCCAAAAAATAAATACATAAAAATAATTAATACAATCTATAAAATGAAAATAAAACAAATTAATCTGCACTTTACCTTGTACAAAGTACAAATAAATCCCGACAGATAAGTGTTTCCGTTGGTGCGCAGGCGCCGTGTGTGTGTGTGTGTGTGTAGAATTAGCCCCTTCCCTCGCCTCATTTTACACAGTAACACTCCTCCTCCCTCTACCTCGCTTTTTAAGTTTCACAACAAACACACACAACGGAAACACCGTTTCAACAGGAAAAAAAGAAATCTCTCTGAGACTGGCGTGAGCGCATACTAAGGGAGTCACTGCTGTAAAGTAAAAAAAACAAAAAAACAAATGAACCAGCACCTTACCTTTGAAAAGAATCGCGACAGAGCAGAGTTTCTGTGTGTTTGTGAAGCTGGGGAGGGGGTGAAAAGGCGAGAGAGCGTCTGTCCATGCGCGCGTGTGTGTGTGTGAGACGAGCAGAGTTTCTGTGTGTTTGCGAAGCTGTGGGGAGAGGGGGTTGGTGAAAAGGTGAGATAGTGACGCTCAGTGTCCAAATAAGAGTCGCATGCGTGATGCATGATACTCGGCGCTCGTAAACTTATACTTGCGCGGTTTCCGATTAAGAATTTATTAAAAATCTTTGCTCGGTTTGCGGAACACTCGTAAACCATGTTACTCGCAATCCAAGGTTCCACTGTACTTGTTTTTGTACTACACACACAGTTAAAAGTTGGACATACTTTCTCCTTCATTGGATTTTCTTTATTTTTATTTTTACTTAAAACATCCAAACTATGGAAGAACATTTATGAAATGACATAGTAAACAAATGTGTTAAACAACCTAGAATATGTTTTATATTTTTGATAGTACAAAGTAGCTACATTTAGTTTTACTAACAGCTTGGCACACTCATGGCATTCTCTTTTTTTTTTTTTTTGGATTTTTCCCCTGATTTTCTCCCCTAATTTAGTCGTGTCCAATTCCTCCCCGTCACCCGCTCCCACATTAAGGCTACTACTACCACTCAGCCGGGAGGGCCGAAGACTACCACGTGTTTCCTCCGAACCACGTGACACCAGCCGACCGCATCTTTTCGAACTGCTCCGTTGGGGGCGGCGTAACACACTCGGAGGACAGCGCTATCCGCTCCCTCCGCTGCGCGAGCTCACAGACGCCCCTGACTGGCTGTAGAGCCGTGATTAATGTCGGAGCACTATGTACCTCTCATCCCTCCCCTCTGAGAGAGCTCGGCCAATCAGCTCTCTCTAGACCTCCGGCTGCGAGAGGTTACAGCACCACCCGGGATTTGAACTAGCGATCTCCGGATGATAGGGCGAGCGCTTTATCCACTGCGCCACTCGGAGGCCCCACTCATGGCATTCTCTAATGAGATTCACTCGGTACTCACCTGGAATGGTTTTCAAGTCATATGTGTGACTTGTAAATTTGTAAAATTGTAAATTCTTAATGTGCTCAGGCCATCAGTTGTGTTGTGCAAAAGAAGGGTGGGTACAGTGTCAATAGCCTTATTAGTGCTTCTACAACTATTATACAAATCCATATTATGGCAAGAATCATTATACATCATTACTTTAAGAAATTAAGGTCAGCCAATCCAAAAAATCTCAAGAACTTTGAATGTTTCCCACAAGTATGGCCAAAACCATCAAATGCTATGGTGAAACTGGCATAAGGATCATCCCAGAAAAGGAAGACTAAGACCTACCTCGCTGACTAAGACTTACAGTACAGAGGATAAGATTATTAGAATTCTCAGCTTCAGAAACCGCCTATCTACAGCACTTCAGATTAGGGCGTACATAAATACTTCTAGGAGTTCAAGCAGCAGACATACTGTATTTCAACATCCACTGTTTATAGTGTGATTCAGGATTTAATGGTTGAATTGCAGCAAAAAAAAAAAAACATTACTTTGAAAGAACAACAAGAAAAAATGACCTGCTTAAGCCAAGAAACGCAAGGAATGTGCATGAGATCAGTGGAAAACTGGTCTGATAAGTAAAATATTTTGGTTCTAACTACTATGTCTTTGTTAGACGTAGGGGGGTGTGGGTGTGGGTGTGTGTGTGTGTGTGTGGGGGGGGGGACCCAGACTGTTGCATGCCTAGAGTGAAGCATGGGGTGGATCAGTGACAGTTTGCAATATCATGGCATTCCCTAGGCCCAATACGTGTGCTAGATGGGCTTGTCGCTGCCAAGGACTAGCGAACCATTCTGGAGGACCATGTGAACCCACTGGTTCAAACATTATATACTGAAGGCTGTGCTGTGTATCAGGATGATAATGCACCAATACACTTAGCAAGACTGGTTACAGAGTGGTTTGATGAACATGAAAGTGAAGTTGAACATCTCCCATGGCCTGCACAGTCACCAGATCTAAATATTCTTGAGCCACTTTGGGTGTTTTGGAGGATTGAGTCAGGAAACGTTTTCCTCACATAATGACCTGGCCACTATTCTGCAAGAAAAATGGTTACAAATCCCTCTGGTCACTGTGCAGGACTTGTATCTGTCATTCCCAAGATGAATTGATGCTGTATTGGCCGCAAAAGGAGGCCCTACACCATACTAATGAATTATTGTGTTCTAAAACCAAGCGTTCCAGCTTCATTGTACAACCCCTGTAAATCCATATGGGCATTGTGCTGGCAATTCCATAAGTAACCCTTAGATATATCTACAAGGTGGGAAGTAGATCCCTTGTCTGGTGTGCCAGTTGGCACGTGGACAGACCAAAATCATCATATATACTCTATATATGTCATTTTTACTTCCAGGAGTGCAGAGATACACACATGATACACACAAAATTGTTGGTACCCTTCGGTCAATGAAAGAAAAACTCACAATGGTCACAGAAATAACTTTAATCTGACAAAATTAATAATAAATAAGAATTCTATGAATGTTAACCAATGAAAGTCAGACATTGCTTTTCAACCATGCTTCAACAGAATTATAAAAAATAAATAAATGTAACAGGCTTGGACAAAAATGATGCTACCCCTAACTTAATAGTTTGTTGCACAACCTTTTGAGGCAATCACTGCAATCAAACGATTCCTGTAACTGTCAATGAGACTTCTGCACCTCTCTGCAGGTATTTTGGCCCACTCCTCATGAGCAAGCTGCTCCAGTTGTTTCCGGTTTGAAGGGTGCCTTTTCCAGACAGCATGTTTCAGCTCCTTCCAAAGATGCTCAATAGGATTGAGGTGAGGGCTCATAGAAGGCCACTTTAGAATAGTCCAATGTTTTCTTCTTAGTTATTCTTGGGTGTTTTTAACTGTGTGTTTTGGGTCATTGTCCTGTTGCAAGACCCATGACCTGCGACTGAGACCCAGCTTTCTGACACTGGCCAGCACATTTCTCTCTAGAATCCCTTGATAGTCTTGAGATTTCATTGTACCCTGCACAGATTCAAGACACCCTGTGCCAGATGCAGCAAAGCAGCCCCAGAACATAACAGAGCCTCCTCCATGTTTCACAGTAGGGACAGTGTTCTTTTCTTCATATGCTTCATTTTTCCGTCTGTGAACATAGAGCTGATGTGCCTTGGCAAAAAGTTACATTTTTGTCTCATCTGTCCATAGGACATTCTCCCAGAAGCTTTGTGGCTTGTCAACATGTAGTTTGGCATATTCCAGACTGGCTTTTTTATGATTTGTTTTCAACAATGATGTCCTCCTTGGTCGTCTCCCATGTAGTCCACTTTGGCTGAAACAACGACGGATGGTGCGATCTGACACTGATGTTCCTTGAGCATGAAGTTCACCTTGGATCTCTTTAGAAGTCTTTCTGGGATCTTTTGTTACCATTGGGATTATCCGTCTCTTTGATTTGTCATCAATTTTCCTCGTGCGGCCACGTGCAGGGAGGTTGGCTACAGTCCCATGGATCTTAAATTTCTGAATAATATGTGCAACTGTAGTCACAGGAACATCTAGCTGCTTGGAAATGGTCTTATAGCCTTTACCTTTAACATGCTTGTCTATAATTTTCTTTCGAATCTCCTGAGACAACTCTTTACTTCGCTTCCTCTGGTCCATGTTGAGTGTGGTACACAGTGACTACCTGGAGCCCTATATATAGGCCCACTGACTGATTACAAGATTATAATAGATATATAATAATATATTCTAGACTGATTACACCTGTGATGCTAATTAGTGGACACACCTTGAATTAACATGTCCCTTTGGTCACATTATTTTCAGTATTTTCTAGGGGTACCATCATTTTTGTCCAGGCCTGTTCCATGAGTTTATTTTTTTAAATAATTCTGTTGAAGCATGGTTGAAAAGCAATGTCTGACTTTCATTGGTTAACATTCATAGAATTTTTTTTAATTATTACTTTTGTCAGATTAAAGTTGACCATTGTGAGTTTTTCTTTCATTGACCGAAGGGTGCCAACAATTTTGTCCACGTGTGTATATCTGTGTAATGTCAATGTCTGCTCTCTAATTAGTCACTGATTAGGTGCAGCAAGGGCAAAGCCTTTGGTCATAAATAGCTATAGTGTCAGGGCATTCGATTATAATAATCAACAATGGTCATGTGGTTCATTGAAAGGGCAATGAAAGACATGATTTTCCTGTTGATGGTGGTAGTTGGCCTGGGGATCATTCCTATTGATAAAAGAGGTATAATTTATGAAAGATAGGCCTCATAGACTATGTCACTGAGCCAAAGGATATAACACACTTAATGATTTTTATTGCCAAATTGCAGTACTGCTAGAATGTCATTAATCACACACACACACACACACACACACACACACACACACACACACACACACACACACACACAAGCATACACTTAGAATTCTGTCTCTGTTGTTGTTAAAAAATCTAGTTGTTCTCTCACTGGATTTCTATTAGTCCTATTTCAGGACTCTTCAGTATATTAGTTTGTCAAAACACAAAAGACATTTAATTTCACTACTTGAAATGTCTGACCTAACAAACACCAATGGTTACGGGGAAGAGCTCTAACGAGGATACATTGTTTAAAACTTTTCAATTAATTTTAGCATGGCAGATAACCTTACTGCTGAGATTTGGGGGTTTGTGGGAGGCAGCTGATCTTCCTGAGGAGTTCAAATAGGCCTTTGTTGCTGACTAGGTCAACACTAGGTGCACATGAGCTATGAGAATTCAAAGCTTCATGGGGAGGATCTTAGCATAAATATCACCTTGCAATTATTGCAGTTAATGCGGTTGCCCTTGTTTTTGAAAAGTGTCACAATGGTGGTGTCATATCTTGCATATGCATATGTAGTGTGCCTGTGCCTTCCTCCCAGCAGAGGCAGAGTGATGAGTCAGTTGGCAGGCAGTTGATGGCTTTGCTGAGCTCCTCCGTAGATGGCACTTGGTATAACTCCTCCATGATAGGTCCTTTGTACTGCTAAGGGTTTTGTCAGAAACTGACATTTGGTGAGAGTACAGTTGTGCGTGTTGCACCATCCATCTGACCTACAGTTTCTTGGAGTTGGTGGTCTTTGACAGAGAAGGATCCTTTCCACAGCAGACTAGCAGCCTAGGGTCTTCCTAATGCTGTGGTACATGCACTAAATGTTGCCAATCTCAGGAATATGCTGGATTTTTTTTGCAAAATTCCTGTCATTAGTTGCTGGCACACTGTCAGTGTGTTATGCAGTGATTTAAGCATGTCTGAGTACTGCAAGGGTCTCTTCATTTGGGCATTTCTGGTATGTCAAGAAGGTTTCACATACTTGGATGAAAATGTAGAAACATTCTGCTAAGGTTTGGCACGCCATTCCCTAAAGCACAGCAATCATCCAGGTGTACTTAAAAATAACACTCATCAGTCACATCATTAGCCAATCACCAAACACCAAATAATGGGTGATGATGCCTATCTTACCACACTTGCAGTGTCAACAGCTGGAGTTGGCTTTGTTCTCATGTTGTGTTTGTCAGGTTTGTCAAGTTTCATTCTGCTTGTCATGCCTCATACAGTTAACTGAGCTCTAAGCACCCCTCGAAGTAACAGATGATGTCAGGTTCAAATGTTACTGACCAGGGACTACCCGACTTATGGAAGGGAGTAGTTATTTAGTGGGTTGTGGTGGTACCTCTCATCAAAGTTCTTTCACACATAAGCTTAAGTCATAGGTAGAAATCTTCCACCCTGGCTGTTACCTGCCTGATGCATTTCGTCTGCCCAGTGGTGCCGCATAAACACCACCACGTAATGTGTATACTGGTCTTTCATTAAGGAGGTCTAGACATCTGAAAAATCCATTTTCTGTACCTTTACTGAAAAATGGTGGAAAATACTCAAGCAGGGATTTAAAAATTCTTAATGTGCCATTTAACTATTTAACTACAAAAGTGTAACTACATACTGTAAACTTGCAAATTCTTGTTAGTATACCTACATACAAGTATTACCCAGTAGTCTATACATTACATAATTGACTTAATTTCTTCTACATTGGGCCTCACACAAAACACATTTAACCTGCATACTACTTTACCTAAAGAAAGAGACTGAATTAACAATAAAGTCAGGTTTACACAAGGGTCGCCTGCTTCCACTATTAAAAAACTGAAGGTTTGCTATTGGCATAAAAAAAAGTATTTTGCCACCAAACATCCTTTACTAACTCACTCACTCACTCACTCATCGTCTATACCGCTTAATCCTGTATTCAGGGTCACATGGGGGCCTGAAGCCTATCCCAGGAGACTTAGGGCACATGGCAGGGTAACAATCCATCGCAGGGCACACACACACACTCATTCACACACTATGGCCAATTTGAGAATGCCAGTTAACCTAACCTACATGTCTTTGGACTGTGGGAGAAAACCGGAGTACCCGGAGGAAACCCATCAAGCACGGGGAGAACATGCAAACTCCATGCATACAGAGACGGCAATCAAACCTGGCCAAGAATCGAACCTGGACCCTGGAGGTGCAAGGCGACAGTGCTAACCACTACATCACCGTGCCACCCCTTCACTAACTATATATAGGAAAACAGGAATGCCATATACAATGGTTATTTCTTGCTTTAATTATTAGAATTGTAGCTTTCATTTAGTTAGCTGAAGAGTTAAGCCTTTGACAAAACAGTCAGCCCTTATCATTTGGATTTTTTGCATTTATCTTCTTCATAAAAAAGTTTCTCCAATAAATATTGATCTTTTGGTGATTTATTTTGTAAATTGCAATTTTATTTTAATTAGCATATATATAATTAATATAGAACCTTTATTTTTCTACTTTCCAAGGTGATCAATGAATTTTTATGACAATTAATTAATTCATAGTTGCTCATAATGAAAATATTGAATAAAAAAAAAAACCCTGTTATCTCTGTTCAAGAAAAAGATTAAACAGAATTGACCCATTCTTTGTGATATAGCTCTGCAAGGAAAAAGTGATCTCATCCAATCCTGTGTTTCCATGGAAATTAATTCAGTCTGTGTTGCCAAGTATTTTATTTTATTGGGGATAATATATTCATATTATGAATTCATATCCACAATGATCCCTGAACAGTGTGATCAAGTATTAACTTAATTTTAAACTTATTATATGTATTACTAGCAATTTAAATGGGATAATGTGGGAAGCAGTCCTGTTAAATTAGAGATTACTTCCCCAATTGCCATATATAAAAGTCTGTGCTTTATAACATTTTAGAAAATGAAACATCTCCACCTGACTTTCGTCTCCTTTCCTTGATAAAAGACTGCTACTAGGGGAAAAGTCCTGGGCCTGTATTTATTATGCGTCTCAGAATCACACAAGTTAATTTGGGGCTAAAAAAAAAAAAACTAACAGAAACATGTTCCCCCCATACAATGAAATTCTTTTCTTTGCTTTTCCCCAATGAGTGCCACTAAAAAGTAAATATAAACATAAAATTAAATAAATATAGGTATAAAAAATAAGTATAAAAAGGATATACTATATCAAACATAGAATTAAAAGCAGAATATTAAAATATGAAAAAAAAAATGAAATGAGAATATCAAAATATATGAAAATATACAGTATACTGTAAACAGTCCACATAGTGTGCAAATTACGCAAGTGTATGGAAAAGTACGCAAAATATGTTTGAGAAAAAAGTCTGCAGTGTGTGTGCAAAGCTGCAATGGTTTGTGCAAATTGTTAAAATGATTGTGAGGATGATTCCCACAGTATCAGTTGTGACGACTCCAAATCACTACCATTTCAAAGCTGCATCTTTGCTGTTACTAAAAAATGTAAAGTAGCAAACATCTGCAAAGACAGCAAATATCCATTAATAAACGAGTTGCATACCACCCATAATATGTCACAAAAATGTTATTCCATTGTATTCCGTTTTTGTACAAATTTATGTTTTATGAGCTCTGTGTCACTCAGTGTTACCAAAACATTCCTCTTCTGCTCACATCACTGTCTGAATGTTTCCTTCCAGCTCCTAACCAGTTACGACACCTTAGCCACACTAAGTTTTAGTGGAGTTAGAAGTGCTTTTCTATTTTAGGAATGTTGATAAATTTCTTACTCTTTCACTTACTCTGAAATTACTTGCTCTTACTCCTACTCCTAAAAATAGGACCAAATCATTGTGAGAATTTTTGGCCATTTTGGCCTATCTCCTTCTGGAGATTCTTGCACAAAACAAAAAGCAAAACTAACAAAAACAAACAAACAAACAAACAAAAAAACGAGGGCCTGCTACTGTCCATGGAATTAGGAGATGAAGTGCATAGAAAGGTGATCTACTGGCAGTGCTCTGTTAAACTTATCCCACAGTTGACTTCCGTAAGTCACCAATCACTCAATCTCTTATTTTCTATAAGGCTTATCCTGTACATGGTCATAAAAGGAGCTGTCCCAGGGGACTCTGAGAAATTACATCCTAGATGGGGTGCTAATCAATCGCAGAGCACACATGCACACATTCACATGCTACAGGCAATTTGGAAATGCAAGTTCTCCTATTGTGCATTTTTTTTAGACTGTGGGGCAAAAACGGAGCAGCCAGAGGTAACTCACCATGGGGTTTAAGCAGCAGGGGACTCTATGACTTCAAATGCCCCTTACCAGTTCATAAGTAAACAAAGTATGCATGCGGTACCTGGTGCACTACAGCGCGCATGTGGCAATCAGTGTATAGGCAGCGATCTTATCTTGACTAAAATATTAATGACTTTTTTTTCTGACAGGGACACAGTAAGCAGAGGGAGCAGTAAGGAGTGAAAGAAGAAAGACCTAAATGTAGTTGCTGATAAACAAGCTTGTTAGTTACAGTAGCTAACCCAACTTACTTTCAAATTGGACATTTAAAAAAAAATCTTTTGTGACTTTAACTGGTGGCATGATGGCTCAGTAAGTAGATGGATGGATGCATGGAGTTTGTATGTTCTCCCTTGGTGCTGGGTGGGTTTCCTCTGGGTACTCTGGTTTCCGCCCACAGTCCAAAGACATGTAGATTACACTAATTGGCGTTTTGCCTTGTGCCCAATTAAATATTTCTTTCTTGATATGCTCCTAGTTCAGGGCACATATACCAATTCTCAGGTATTTTTAAATTATGCACATATTATTGTCATCGTGTATATCAGTTTATCCTGTATTCAGGGTTGTGGGGGGGCTTGTTGAGTCTATCCCAGGAAACTTACTGTAGGGCCTGAGGCGTGATACACCCTGGACAGGGTGCCAGTCCATCACAGGGCACAAACAGGCTCACACACTCATTCACACACTACGGGCAATTTGGGAATGCCAGTTAGCCTAATCTTCAGGTCTTTGGACTGTGGGAGGGAACCGGAGTACCCAAACGAGACCCACCAAGCATGGGGAGAACATGCACACAGAGACAGGAATATGCAGATACTAACGAACCATATTTTGAAGAGTTTGATTGAAGTGCTCATTTATTGCTAATAAATGAACTGCTCAACAGTTCATTTATTTTTATATGGTAAATTATGGTATGACTCGAGGTTCTGCCTAATATTTTGTATAATTCACAAAGAGCAAAAAAGAGCAAAAAAAAATAAAAAATCACCTCTGCCACAGAGCTTCCAGGTATCACATTCCATAATCCATGTAAACCAACACAACAAAGCCATGTCACTGTGTACTACATTAAGATTGCCTGATGAGCGTCATAGCAATTCTTTGGAAGGAGATCTCGATCTGTGGACGTGAATGAAACAGCCTTTTGTGTTTGCCAGAGGATTCAGCATTTTCCACTGATTAGTTCCATTTGTTTTACAGTGTTTCTCACTCCAGTTCTGTCTCTACAGTGAGAACTGCGCATACTACATATCATTGGATGCTAATGCAAGACCCTTATATAAACATTCTCCTTAACAATGCTTGTATTTTTGGCCAATCTGGCCCCAGAATCAATGGATGGTTGACGTGTGGCCTAATTGCCATTTCCATAATGATGCGCATCATCAACTACTCATTTATATCCCCAGGATAGGAAACACTAATCCTTTGTGATAAATGGGAAGGAGCTGATTGAGAGTGAGACAGTGAGAGGGGCTGCCTGTGCCCAGATCATATGCCATGTGATCTCCTTCCGGCTGGATCTGCATGTTGTTGGTTGGTCAGTAACGTGGTCATTGTAATTGGACCTACTCTGATATTTTTGGAAGAAGTCATGTGATGACCTGCTCTAGCACCACATGATCGAATGATGGTGTAATGTCACACTTGGTCAGCAGCCACCTGCAGCAGACATATTGGAGCTGCTGGGCAGAGACAATTGAGCAATCATCCTTGCTAAATCTAAGTATATGGAAGCATTGATGCTGTGATTCCAAAGTTGAGCCAACAAACTGCAGGATTGCATTTTTATTGTGGGCTGTTTTCAATTAAATTCAATTACATTTTATTTGTATAGCACTTTTAACAATTGACATTGCCGCAATGCAGCTTTACACAATAAAAAGAATTATTTAAGTTTGTATGAAACGTGAATGTGTATGAATCAAAATGATAAGATTGGTAAGTGGAAAGGGAAAACTTCCTAAGATGGCAGTAGGAAGAAACCTGGAGAGGAACCAGACTCAACAGGGAACCCATCCTCATTTGGGTGAAACAGATAGCAGGGATTGATCTGCACCATATTGTGTGCAACTGGAAGTTCAGTATAACAGGAGATGTTTTTAAGTTAATATGGATTCCAGTTCATTACTCGAGGCTCAGGTAGACTGTAGACTCCAGTCCTGAACTATCGAGCAACTGCAGTCATGACTCCTCAGTGAAACAGCTGTCAGCATCAGCAGAGGCCAGGACCGTCTTTGTGGAAAAGTGGAACCGGCCCCAGTCACCACACGGGGCATCCAAGCAACGAGATCTCCAGCCAGAAGCAGGACACCAGGACGAGTCAGACAGGTCCAGGGGGAGTGGGTCTGGATCACTGGCAACTCAGGAGCGACATGTATAGCTCGACAAAGAGACAGAGAAAGAGAGGAGAAGAGAGAGGAGAGGAGAGAGCAGAAGAGAAGGAGAGATGGCAGTTAGGTATGGTCACTGTTAAACAATGTATAAAGTGAATGTCTATTTAGTGCAGAGAGAGAGCCAGAAGGAAACACAGACATGCCGGCTCCCTGAGATGTAAAGCGACCAATTACTTGACCATTAACAAACCTGAGTGATCAATAAGAGTAGAGAAGACAGCACCTAAACATACCAGTTCCATGTACTGTTTGGCAGTTGGAGTTAGTAGCTGGCCAACTTTGGCTGGGGCCTCAAATGAATTTTCTAGCAGACAATATAGATTCCATCCTACAATATTCCTACAATTTTCTCAATTACCAGAATTTTCACCAGACCCACAATGCAATGTCTGCCTGCAGGTATGAAAGGTATGAAAAGGGTCACATCTCATAATGTGCATATAATACCTGACCTGTAAAAGGCCTGTTTTTGTACATGTTGCATAACCACAAATTAATTTTAAGAAGGATGAGTAAAGTAAGTTTGACTGATCTATGCAATTAATTTAAGTGTGCTGTGCTCTTGGATTTTGAATGGATCAATAGGAGTCCTGATAGCACAAATTTGTTATTTATTCATTGTGTGCACAATCTACCATCAGCTGATCAACTGATTAGAATGAAAAGAAAGAAAACCTGCTTCATAAAATCTGCTGTATGTCCAGTAATTGTACGCGAGTTCTTAAAGTTCATTCTTAATGTTATGTACACTGTATTGTGGATCAGGCTAATGTTTTAAGTTGTCATGGCCTGGCTCACTATAAGTGAAGTAGAATCTAAACTGAACACCTTGCTGAAATACGTGCTAAAGGAAAGGAAGTTAAGGGGAAAAAGAGACGTCTCTAGAAGACTCTTACAGCAGGTACTCAAGACCTGCCATCCTTGAGCTGGATGGACCTCTGCAGAGAAAAAGATATTGTCATATATTTATGAACAATTGTATACAGGGTCTCGGACAGAGAGATAATGACGTACTGTACATAGCACTCTGTATAATTTGTGAAATTTTGTTACCCACAACTCAGAAGAAGTAGTTGTTCTAGAAGAAGGTCATGGCTATCAATAGCAGCTGTCAGTCTGGTAGTTGCTATTTCTATGTTAATTTTCTTTTCTGGTTATGGTGATCTTAAAGACAACAGGATTTCTGCCTCTGTGTGTGTTAACTATAAAGGATTATGTCCCATTGAGAGGATAGTGCACCAACTACTGTGTCTCAAACGCATTCTTTTGAGTGTGTGACAGACCCTCCCACTTTTATTCTTAGCGAATCAATATTGTTTTTAAATATTTGCGCTCATGTGATTGGACCAATTTCAGCGAGTCTTTTCCAGCACTTTTTATGGCAAGCGGCGCTGGCTGACGTGAATCATGTGAGTAATGCTTTTATTTTATGCTAGTACAGTAGTAGTGATGCTAAATCACCTGATAAATGGCTATTTACAGGCAAGCATTAAAATTTTAATTAAAATTTTGTTTGCGCCCCCCCCAAAAATTTTTTTTGGCACCAGCCACCACTGCTCTCTAGTGTTGTCACAATAAAATGTCCTAAATAGCAGTTAATAATAGTGTAACTGGATGTAGAAACTGAGAAAATCAATTAAGAACTTGTTTATGAATGTCCATCTGCGACAGTGGGCAATAGGTCCACAATAAAAATTGTAACTGTGCAACTATAATCATCAAGTAATTGACCAGTCCATGGTTCAACCTTATAATAATGTTACAAATACTATAGTTCTTCATGGACCTCTAGAGGTTAAGATACATATAGGAGCTATTTTGCCATGATGGGGCGTTTCTAATAGCAGGAGTGGACCAGCTTAAGGACCTCTAAAAAAGTATCAGCGTTGTCCTAGAAAGTCATCTTAGTGTACCGTGATGCCAATGAGATATGTTTTGAGTGCCAAGGAAGGTCATGGTTTGTTTCCACCATCGACCTGTTAAAAGGTAACTGGACATTTCTTCTTATGCTGGAACCCCTCAATGAAGGGAGACTGCTTTTAGCCTAGACCGAAGCTGCCCACTTCATTAGAGTCTTTCCCTTTATGCTACATGGGGATATGACTTATATCTTTCTCACATGACTGATATGACTTTCCAGTGGTCACCTGTTTACCTGTTTCCACTACTTGTTGTGTACACATACTATATATATCCTTTACAAGAAGTTTCCTCTGTTACATTGTACTATGTTAATTTACTTTTTTATTATTATTATTATTTTTTTTAGTAAAATAGTAAGTCTTCCGAGTAGCATTTTAGTCTTATATAATTTTCTTATGTAATTTTTTTATTCTTTTATTTTTTTTTAGAGTACTGTAGCAGGATTCAGCTCCAGAATCAGTTTTATGAGATGGATTAGTTCCTCAACAGAATTACAACAAAGGGGTTCTTTCCTACTGCTTTATGACTTTGTTGTGGTTATTACCTTCTGACTTGAATGTATAGTAAGTATGCACTTTTCCATCCTGTTTGCAATTATTCTTCACTGATTGGATGTCGTTTCTTTCCTTCGGCCTCTTTTTCACTCTGTCACATCTTGTACTCTGTGTATCCTCGTGTAGATTAATCTCATTGTGGGGTGACAAGGAGTCATGTATTTTTGTTTATTTGTGTTTGTATGTGTGTGTGTGTCTGTGTGAAGTAGAGATTTTTATTCTAAAGTAAGAGCATGAGAGATCCCTGGTGCTTTATATCCCCCAACCACTTCGCAACACACAAACATCTAATAATGAATAAAAGCAGGAAAGGAAAGACGGGAAATTGAAGAAAAAATGAAATGGCTGTCAACTCTGTCACCATCCATATGCTGTACACCAGTAAGCTAGGCCAGCTTACTGTTTCTATGCGTGTGTGTGTGTGTGTGTGTGTGTGTGCATGTGTCTTTACTTCTAATCTCCTTTGGGGCTGCTATATATGCACCATCATCAGTTGCTGCAGCTGAATATTTCATTTGGTTTCATCAGACACACACACTCGCATGCACGCACACATACACACAGCAAACTCAATGTGGTCAAAATCTTGGAATTCTTTTTTCGTTTTTTCTTTTTGTGTTTTTTTTTATTTTTTATTTATGACTCATCTGTCATTCGAACAAAAGAGGAGAAATTACTCTTTTTCAAGTTAGAATGATTTAGATGATTAAAAGTGTTCACTTCTGGACAAGCAAACCTCCTTCCTCAATCCTTAATCCTCCTTTATACACATTTCCACTCACTTGGCCAGCCAGAAATAAACAAGCCTGCGGTGACGTGGGTGGGTTATGACATTCAGAATCTGCTGGTCCACTCGTATTCTTTATATATAATGGGACCTGCAGCATAGACACAATAAAAATATCATTGGCTAAAGTGCTGTATCATTGGTAAGTGCTGGCTAAAATGTCTGTAGCACTACTTGTTATATGGTTGTGTGGACGTATGCTATTTATTGCATGTCACCATATGTTAAAACTTCATACTATGCCGCATAACAGATTACAGCGTAAATATTGCAGCGGATATATTTTCTTCCAGAAGTTTTGGTAAAATGAGCATTGCAAGAGAATTTTTGGCAAAACAAATGGCAAAAGAGCAGCATGGTGGCTTATTGATTAGCAGTGTTGGGTGCGCGTTAGAGTACTCGGATTATTTTTTTGATGTAACGAGGAACCTAACGTGTTAGATCCGCCATTTACGTACTCAGTTACTTAGTAATCCGTTATTCAGACAATGTATGTAATCTGTGAGCCAGATAGGGGTATTAGTAGTTAACAGATTATGGGCCAAACTTCGCTGGGTGATGATGGTAGAACAATTATGAAGGTTTTGACTAAAACAACATGCATGAAGTACAAAGGAGTTTTCATTTTCTGCAATAGAAAAGTACTCTAACTAGTTACTTTCATCAGAAAGTAATGCAGTAATGTGTAACTGATTACGTTTTGAAGACAGTAATTTTGTCATGTACAGTAATTAGTTACTTTAAAAAGTAGCGTCCCCCAACACTGTTGATTAGCACTGTCGCCTTGCATTTCCAGGGTCCAGGGACTATTACTGCCCAGGTTCAATTCCGGCCTCTGTGTGTGTGGAGTATGCATGTTATATCTGTGCTTGGTGGTTTTCCTTTAAGTATTATGGTTTCCTTCCACAGTTTAAAGACATGAAGATTAGGCTATTTGCCGATCCCAAATTGTCCTATAGTGGTTGAAAGTGTGTGTGAGTATGTGTGCCCTGCGATGGCTTGGCAGGACACACTGGGATAGCTCTCCAGGCCCTCATGGCTGGAGTAAGACTGAAGAGGAGAGGAGGAGGGAGGGGGCTCCCCCGCGGACCAAGGTATTCGCAATCCAAGGTTCCACTGTATTGTATTTAGCATTTCTGATAGCACCCAACTACAATGGCGTGAAAAAAAATATTTATTCCTTCCTGATTTTTCTTTTTTTTTCATTTATATTAGTCACACTTAAATGATAGAGCTCATCAATCAAATAAAAAAAATATATTAAAAAAATGCGAAATGCAGTTCACCTTTGTGGATTTTCCCATTGGCATTAAATGAAAAATTGACTTATTACTGAATTGCTTTTGGTTGCTTAACAATTTCATCAGCTTTATGACAATGGCACTTGTTAAATGCACAAGAAAAGCCAACATAATAATACCATAAAATGAGTAAAAGCATTATACACATATAGCAAGATAATTAATGTTAATTAAGTTGAAGTGGTCTCCATTGCTAGGTAGTGAACAAAGCAATACTGCTATTGAGTTCACAGATAGAGCACACAGCATGTCTGTATTTGTCTGCCGGTTTTTAAACTTCCCTGCCCATCTTTTTTCACCTTATTTCTGTGTGACCTTGTACTAATGAGAGTGTGAGCATGAGAGCGGCTTTTTCAGCACACCCTGGAGGCACCATCCAAACACAACAACCCCCACTACTCTCTTTCACATTAGCGCGCGCACACACACACACGCGCGCGCACACACACACACACACACACACACACACACACACACACACACACACATACACACACACACACACACACAACCCTGTGGTTTTAAGGGAAAGAGTTTGAAAGAGGAAGAGTGAATGTGTTAGTAAGGCAGAGCAGCAAAGAGAGATAGAATCAAACGCAAAGTGAATGAAAAGGGGATAAACTGCTTCGACTGAGGAACTGGTGAAACTCCATTTGAAAGTAAGTACCATGCATAAGAATGTTGGGACAAGAATTGAAAGTGAGGAGAGAGAGAGAGCGAGAGAGAGAGAGAGAGACGAGATAGCAGATTCACCACGGAGCCTGAAGGAAGCTGTGTGCTCAGAATACATCACTTCGAGGCTTCTATGAGCATGCAGGAAACAGGTAGAGGTGTTCCGGAGAGATTTGGGGTCAGACAGATTTGTGGTCAGACTCTATGCTTTGGCAAGTGTATGCAGGCAGGCTTGACTGTGTCTCTGTATCTCAAGGGTGTCATTTCATCAGCTCTGCAGAACAATCTCCTGGTGACCAAAATGTCCAAAGGTGACAGCTGGACTTCTGAGGCTTAATCCTGATGACAAATGATATGGCATGGCTAGGAGTGATTGTGATGAATAGAATGAACTTAGGAGTGTGTTTCTATTGGAGATATTTTTCTCTGTGTCATCACCTGAAGTGGTTATCTAGGATGGTTTTTCATAACCATAGCACAAACCACTTCTTTTCTTCCAAACATTATATAAAGTAAATAAATAATTTTTCTTTCAAAGGATCAGATTTTTTGTTCCATGTATTGAAGAGACAGCGCCTTACATTGGTGGTGCTTAACGTTTCCTGACCTTCCCCCAAAGTGTTTGGTTTAAATGTCATGTTTTGTAGCAATTGAACTATTATCTGTAAAAAGCATAGGTTTGTTTGTTTCTCGTCTGGGAGAGATAAAGGTGAACATTTCAGCGCAGTAATGAAATGTCTCCCATTCTTTCTTATCGTTGGCTGCATCGTCATAGCCACATCTGGGCATTTTAAAATGCTATCTTTAGAACATATTTTGAACATTTAGTTTAAAAGAACAACGAAAACCAACAACTAACAAAAAAGTTCCTTGTAGTACAATGGCTATATCATTATATCATATAATACCTATGTATATATTTTGAGGGGAATAATTTGAGGTTATAACTTGCTGCTTATATAAACGAATATAAAAGAAGTAGCCTGAGTAAAAAAGGAGGGCCTCAATGTGCTTGCTGTTGCTATAGTTATTCACTATTCTACCACAGTCACTCCAGCCAAACCAAACATCTTTCCCCCATCCATCTGCACACAAAAGCGATTATGTGAATGCCTGCCCTGAAAAGACACTTACCATCATGTATTGTGCGTGTGTAATGAAACATTGTTTAACTAATAACTGTTAAATTGAGAATATTAGCAAAAAAAAAAAAAAAAAGCCAGTGATAAAAATCATTCTGAAAGATGCTTCAAAAATTACCTCCTAAAACATATTAAAATATAAAAATTCTATCGTGTGTTTTCAGTCAGGGTGTGAACTCTTACTGGGGACATTAGTAAAAGTCTGTGTGCATCTACATTGCCAAGTATATCAGCATGTCCTTGGGATGCCTACAAATAGGTGGAGAAAATGTTTTACCCTGCTCATTCTTACAGGGACTAAATATCCTCTTTCCCTCTCCTCCCTGTGGCTTTATTTTCCGGAGAATTCCATTTAAAGACAAACTGTATTGTTAGGGAAAAAAATGCACAACCTGAGCACTAACTTGCATGCATGTGTCTCACATGACTGTTATAATTTGAACACGCCTGAGACCCTTACAGCACAGCTTTCAACTCGAGGTAACAGGAGGCCAGAGATAAAGCAGTTACACTAAAAGTCTCTGAGGAGAGTGACAGGGACCTCTCTATATATTTATAATGGGATGTCTGATGTGGTGGTCTCTCAGAGAAGCAATGCTTTGAAAAAGACACATCATGTCAGTACTTTGATGCACTCATGCACATATTTTGAAACAGAATATAGACTCTTTGAAAGTATTAGAACAACCAGGCCAGGTTTTTTTTCCTTGCCTTTTTTCCATATACTCGGATACCCAGAGAACATAAATATCAGTGTAAAAATAGATTCGAATTTCAGCTTAAATTTTCTTATATTTACTCCTAGTGTTTTAAATCAATAAAAACTGCCATCTTTGACTACCCAATTCGTAGTTGAGCAAAAGTATAAGAGCAGATAGTCATAAAGTAAAATGCATTTGGTTACATAATCTTTGTTAGTATAAAATCATTAACAAACTACAGCTTTCTTTAGATGTTCTCTATATGTTAGATTATTATGATAAATCAGATTATTGAGCTAATATGTTCAACACAATATTTTTCACATTCTTCTTTCCTATTTGTTGAGCATGCCAATTCAGCTTAGTATTCAGTCTAACATAGTGAAAGGACAGTTGATGGACAGACAGGTAGAGTATAGAAAGTACATTTATATTTACAGCATTTTGCACATGTCAGTTTGAAGGGGACATTTATCTTAAAACCCATGTGTCAGTACAGAAAAGACTCCTAATCGCTGTCTTTCTTGTATTTTGATGGATGATGGGCCAAATTGAACTGCACTTGAGGCTCAAAGTCAGTGTGTGATAGAAGGTTTGATAAATGAATGGCCTTTTGTAGTTGAGAGGAGATCCAACTGTGGTTTCCTTCACTTTTTTAAACTGACTCTTAATTTTTCTGCGCATACGTCATGGGTAGGTAAATATATTTGTAGTATGCAGTATTGTATTATGATACAACAACAAAAGACTAACTTCTTATCATGACGTTTTCATGAGGTTGGCCAAGTGATTAAAAATTTGCATGGAATGTGAATGACAGTGAAAGTTGTATAGGCCTACAAATGCTAGATAGGTGCATCGCGCATATTTTTATTAAGTAGATAATTTGTTTCAACTTGGATTATTAAAAATAGTATGACTGCTGTGAATCAGAGAAAAGCATGCTACAGTATAATCCATAAAATGAGAATGTGTAACTCAAGGAAGGAGCATAAATAGTACCTGATATAAGGTACACAGCCTTAAAGAGATGCCTTTATCGATCTTAAGCACAGGACAGTGAAACAATTGTCATATAAAAACTGTGTAGATAAAAGTCAAATCTTTCTAAATAAAATGGCATGTTTTCTGTTGAGTGAATTCATGCTTGATAGCCAAAAGGTGCCATCCCAATGAGTTTGTTACACCTTTGCAAAACAGTGATTTAATCTTCATCATGTAACCCATGACAGATGGAATGGAAAACTGATTGCAGTGTAAGCAGTGAGGCGTGATGTGTACCTGTGAGTGGTCTTGCTACCATCTAATAGGGTTCTGCACACTAATGGAGGATGCAATGGCTCGGAATAACACACTAATGGAGAAGTGTGCTGATAAGAAGCAAAAGTCAAGCACATATCCTTCATGCATTGGAGTTTTTTGGACGTTTGCCTAATTCACACTGAGTCGTAAAATCTCTCACCTACTGAGCACAGATGACAACACAGGTGACATGTTGCAATAGCGGGGGACAAAAATATTTCTAATTGTCATTGATATGACTACAGAATTCTTGATTTCAGTATTAAAGAGAACTAATGAGGTTGAAATGGTTTGGAATAATCAGATGGCCATTCCTAAGGGAAATTAAAAATCTCATACACTGGATTTGTTTGTGTAATGTGTTTATTAATATATTAATAACAAAACACAGAGTGGCTGTATAAATATTCAGAGACTAAAAAACAATAGTAGCATTAATCACGTGCTGCTCAAATATTATACACCACAATTTTAAACATGAACAGTGTTACTGATTGAGTAACTTTTTATGTGTAAGGCAATAATTATTAGGTGTATTTTAGTAATGAAATGTTTAATAGAAATATGTTGCGTGAAAATGTAAGCTTTAAGTAGGAAGAGAATAATGATGAGGCGGAGAAAGGTGAAAGATGCTCGTTTTTATTCAAATCCCAGGAAATTATAATCTTTGGTTTAGGATTGATGAGTAGTGTTGGCTGATATCAAAGCAGACAGGCAGCTGCTTTTGCCTGGTGGGAGGGAGAAGTAGAGACTTAATTAATGTCAGATTAACGGGGCAGAATTATTGAAGCCTAGCATTTGAGACTGAGACACACACTGAGCTCATCTCATCTCCACCCACAGAGCTGTGAGTGACTACAGTGTTCACCTTCAGCAATATGACATGCAGAAAAATCTAAACAGAGGACTGGTCAGGGACTGTTTCAGGACACACACACACACACACACACGCACACACACACACACACACACACACACACACACACACACACACAGAAAGAGAGATAGAGAGAGTTGTGCTAGTAGCAAATATATTCTTATTAATATTCTTATTAAGATCACTATCTGAAAGTATAAAGTTTCTTTTTGAACATAATTCATTAGTATGCTGTGCACAATATGTGAATCTGAGAGAGAGCAAGCGAAAGATAAAAATAATGTTGCACAAAGATAAGAAGAGTGATGAAAGTAAAAAGAGAAATTCAGAAAACTTGCTTTCTCCTCAGTGTGGAGGAGAAAATGAATTAATTAATGATTAATTATTATAATTAATTATAATTAATAATTATTTATATCACTTATCCTGTACAGGGTCATGGGGGCCTGAAACCTATCCCAGGAGGCTTAGAGGCTCACACACACACACACACACACACACACACACACACACACACACACACACACACACACACACACACACACACACACATTCAGCAGGTAACTTTGGAATGCCGATTTGCCTAATCTGCATCTCTTCGTACTGTGGGAGGAAACTGGAGGTCCATGAAAACTGTCGTCCAATGTATGTGTATAAGAATGAAAAAGATCAAATGCCGTCACAACTGCTCCGACCTCTTTTTCTTTCAGTAACCTTAAACCGGTAGATCATTCACCATTGATTACATTAGGCATGATAGAGATACTCTTATTTCTTTTGGTATACAATGTACTCACAATTCAACATTTTTAATCTCGGATCCAAGCTGGCTGAGTGAAACCCTGAGGGAGAACAAAGGATGTGACCCGAATTGGCTGCCCCGCGGGAAACCAGCCTGCATGCCGGAGAGAGGCCGTTCACACTGCTCACCTCTGCCTAGCATCCTACTTGCCAACGTCCAATCGCTGGAAAACAAGCTTGTGACTTTATGGCCAGGGTAAAGTTCCTGAAAGACATTCAGGACTGCAATCTCTTCTGCTTCAGCAAGACATGGCCACGCCATCCAGCCAGCCAAATTCCTCTTGGTTCACTGCATGGAGCCAAGAGGATAGAACAATGGAAATGGGGAAGTCAAGAGGAGGTGGCGTGTGCTTAATAATGAACAACAACTGGTGCAACAGCGTGAGCATTGTTCCTCTCACACACTCCAGCGCACCCAACCTAAAACTACTGACCATCAAATGTTATCCATAATGTAAACCATCACATGCTTTAAAAAGTCTATCATTGTTTCTGTCACAAAAAACCCATCATGCTTTTCTCAACGACTACCGCCCTGTTGCCCTGACCTCAGTAGTGATGAAGTGCTTTGAGCGGCTGTTCAGAGACTTAATCATCTCTTCATTACTGGTCACACTGGTCGCAGTTTGCTTACGGCCTCTACAGATGATGTCATCTCTTACCTACTTCATACATCACTCACCCACCTGGACACTAAAAAGCGGAATTATGTTAAAATGCTCTTTGTCGAATATAGCTCAGTGTTTAACACTATGATTGCCTCCACACTCACCACCAAGCTGGGACACCAGGGATCTCCAATTTCCTAACTTGCAGACCACAGGCAGTACGTATGTTACATAAACAACCAAAGTATGGCTCAGTCTCCCTCACCCTCAGCACTGGAGCACCCCAGGGTTGTGTTCTGAGTCCGCTGCTGTACTCATTGTACACACATGACTGTGTTGCCACTACCATCTCCACCACCATCATCCAGTTTGCTGACGACACCGTTGTGGTGGGCCTGATTTCTAAGAACATTGAGACATTGAGACAATGAGAACACACCAAGCTCCCTGCCCTGCTACAGCAAGCAGTGCTGAACCAAGACCAGGGAGATTGTGAATTGCTATGTTTCCTTCACACATGTGTTGGAGCACACCAAAATCCAACCACACTGAACATTTGGACTTTGCATATTGCACAAAACATATATGTTTCACATTTCTGGTTCTATTTACATACAAATGAGGACTGCTATGGCACAATTGCACTTTAAAGATGGACAATGCCACTGCTGCTCATTTCATTTCATACTCCATGAACCCCCATACTGCTGCTGTTTGCATGTTGCACATGTCATATACTTTATATATTGTAATTTTTACATTTTTACATAATTCTACTTTATACAGTGGAACCTTGGATTGTGAGTACCTTGGTCTGCGAGCTAGGGCTTGATATATGAGTAGTATGCATGCGCTTTGACTGTCATGCGTCACGTTATCACAACTGAGCCAATGGTTCTTCTCTCTCCTGCGCTATAGAATTATGGGTAATCGTCTCCCATGCTCAGTCTCAGTGCGCGCCCCCTCGGATAGTCAACATCTGTGTACGTTTTTACTGTTTATTATAACATTGTGGCCACGCGTGTGTGTGCGTGTAAAGCAAAAGCAAGTGTCATTAGAGAGGTTCTTTATTAAAGATGCAGAGTCTCTCTGTCAAAAAGCCAGGATTCCGTTAGTGTGTGTCTGCGCAAGAGTCTCATTAGAGACACTTGTTAAAGATTTCTTGTTAAAGAGGTTTTCTGACAGAGCAGTGTTTCTGTTAGTTGTGTGCGTGTGTTTGTGTGCGTTTGTGTGCCTCCGTGTGTGTTTGTGTGTGAAAATTTTCCTACACAGTAGCCCCCTCCCTCTTTCTCTCCTCTTGCCTTCACACATACACACACGCGCATGGCCAAACAAGAAGTGCAGGTTAAGTTGTTTTATTTTTTACTTTACAACAGTGATTCCGCACAAGTGTGTGCGCAAGTGTCATTAGAGAGGTTCCTTTTTTTAAAGAAGTTTCCTGACAGAGCAGAGCGTGTGTGTGTGCATGTGTTTGTAAAAGTCTTTCTACAAAGTAGACCCCTCCCTCCTCTTGTCTTCACACACACACACACTGCATGCATAAACACACATACACACACATGTAAACACTGCTCTGTCGGGGAAAGGGAAAAAATATGAGTTCTTTGATATACCTGTACAAGCACGCTTCCGGAATGAATAATAATAATAATAATAATAATAATCATACATTTTATTTATAATGCACTTTATATCTGAGGCAAATCTCAAAGTGCTACAAATTATGCACGCAATCCAAGGTTTAACTGCACCTTATTTCATTTTATTGTAACAAATTACTACGTATTATAGATTTTATATTTTACATTCTTTCTATTGGCATTTGGACTCTCTTATTTTCTTTTTCTTTTTTCCTTATGTGTCACAAACAGTCATGTAAGCATGTCCCTGCATATCATATGATCTATGGTTGTGTACTGGATGTGACAAATAAAAATGTAAATTTAATCTTGGCAAAAATAAGTCGAAGCGATAAATAAATGCACTAATGGCATTCAAGTCAAACCAGGGTCTTTGCCGAATAGCAGAACACAGTTATGAAGTAAAAACTACCATTATTTCCCTATATAATCCCCTGCTACTCTAATCCATTATTCCAACATTTCACCAGTACTTACATACCCTCAAGGTAGAAAGATTTCTCAGTATGCTGGAGACTTGATTGGACTGCCAACTTCACCTCTGAAATGCTGACTTCACGAACTCCCTTAATGTCCCTTTTCTTTAATGAAAGAAAAATGTACTGGTTTGATTAAGAAAAGCGTTCGTCTTTTGCAGGGCAATGCACAACCTTGTACTGCCCACCACAGCACTTAAACATAACAGGAACTCAGCTGAATTGTATTTAGGGGCAGGGGCACTGGTAGGATAATGTTCATAGTACACACAACAACTGCCTAGTTAACAATTGTCTAAATGACAAAACAACAAATCGAAACAACAAATTCTTAAACATTCCTATAAATCTAAATGAATTAACTGGCAAATATAGGATGCTGTTCAAATGTGAATTTTAGATTTTTTGGGGGGGCACAGCAGATCAATATTGATGTACATGCCCCAGAAAAAGGAGTCTGATGACACCCATAGTAATTGTACATAATGGTGCATTATGGAGGGGTGTCTGAGGAGCTCTCACCTCTTTTATTTATTTTAACATTTCATACAAACTTAAATAATTCTTTTGATTGTGTAAAGCTGCTTTGCGACGATGACAACTGTTAAAAGCACTATACAAATAAAATTGAATTGAATTGAATTACGTATCTAGGCTGTTTCACATTCATTTTAAGAGGAAGCGACATACCAGAACAATATCCCCTACATATCTCTTTGTATAACAGCATCAAATTTGTAGTGTGTCAATTTGTTATTCTTTGCTTGCCTTTTTACACTGAATCTAGAAAGTGAACCACTTTATCATGTTTTATAACAGTTATCAATGTCATATTGGTTAGTTTTGATCACAATCATGTAAATGATACCTATGCCTGTACAGTCCAGATGTTGCTCCAAGTAATTTCCACATTTTTTGGAGGCCAGAATTTCAGATGTGAAGCAGGCAGTCCGATTATGGCTCCAGCGTACAGAGAAAACTTTCTACCTTGATAGTATCCAAACACTAGTGAAATGCTGGGATAACTGCATTTGTGTTACAGTAAATAAAGAAAGTTAATAAAAGTAGTTTTTACTATTATAACTGTTTTCTTATGTTGCGACTTGGTTTGAGACACGCACGCACGCACGCACGCACGCACACACACACACAATTTGATGAGAACTACCAGGCTTGGGAATAAACAGCTGTGTGGCCATAAGAAAACCACTTCTTAGACTAATCAAAGCTAAAAGCAATCTAATGAAAAATTCATGAATTTTGCTAATATGGAGGCAAGACTGCTTCCAAAACAAGCACCTAACAACAAGGGTACACGATCTCTCGCTAATGCTTGTGTGAAAACACAGAGCATATCATATAACAAAGACATGATGTTTTTTCCCCCAAGGAAGTAGTGATGGAAAAGATGAAGGAAGAAAAGAAAAATCAGGGCCGTACTCTCGGCAAACAGAAACACCAGGTGTGGGAGGACATTGCAGAAGAAAATGAAGAAGACTTTGAAATGGTGAAGAAAGAAATAACAGGACCTTTCAGGCAAAAACACTTCCCTATATTGCCTGAAGGAAAACAGGTGCTGGATTGAAACACCCCACATGGAATTACAGACAGGGCTGACTGGTAGAGCAGTGGGCTACTTCAGTGCTCAGAGCCCACAAGTAGGCCACTGACTCAGCAAGAACACGCCGGTCCTACTGATGTGACAACCCTGTCCATTCACTTTATCAAGTAAGAACCATGAGCTCATACAGCTGGAGAAGGAGAAGCTACAGTATATGACAAAGAAAGGAGGATAAATTGCAGTTACAGAGAGGTTATACTGCAGAATTTACAACAATTTACGATAACTTCCACGGAATCCCTCAATTTCGTAAGTGATTGTTGAAGAATCTTATCTAATCTAACTAACAAAACAGTCAAAAGTTTAGGTTGGGTTCTGCAAAAGTCTTGAGCTACCCTGCATTTTTTAAATATTAAATTAAATAAAACTAATTTATGAAGGTTAATTATGGAACTATAAACAATTTTTTTGCAGCCTGTTTTACTGCAACAGGCTGCAAAGTGCATAAAGATGCAATTTTAAAACTTTGGTTGTTTATGTAACAGAAGCAATCTCATTTCCCCTCATTTCCCCTCTTGTCTGTTCCAACCACTCAGCATTCAGCATCACCAGCATACTAATTGCCAGCCTGATTATCTGTCATCATCTGCACCTGTTTCTCACTGGTTCATGCCTTAACATGTCTTTTTTATTTTGCTTGAATTCATAGGTCACTATGCGGCGCCATGAGCGAAAATTTAGATAGCACCAGAACTGGGAGCATTGCTGAAAACTGGAAAAATGTGAAAAAAGATAAAGAAAAAAGGAGAAAACTGAAAAGAAATGTAAAAAAGGGGAGATTTTTACACTTTTGTGTATTACAAATATATTCAAATATCTTCTGTAGTACATTGCAAATATACTAACAAAAAGTGTATACTAATATCATGCTTTTTCCAATTTTTGGAATTAAACTTTCCAAAAATTGGTAACAGCAATCGAGGCACAGGCCACTTCTGGGTTGCGGTCGACTCCGGAGTAGACTTCTGCCTCCGTCCCAGTAGCATGCACCCTAGGATCACCGCTTAGTGCGCTTACCAGGAAGAATGTAGAGCGATTTAAAAAGACAGAGGAGGCACAGCGGGGATTTGAGGCCATAAATTATCCTGCCCGAACCTGAGACCCAATTTGTGTTGGAGCTAGACACATCTGATGTGGTTGTCCGCGCAGTCCTCTCCCAGCATTCCGGGAAGTATCAGAATTTACATCCCTGTGCCTATTTCTCACATCCCTTGTCCACGGCATAGAGAAATTATGGCATTGGAGATCGGGAGCTCCTTGCCATAAAGTTAGCCCTTGAGCAGTTGAGACACTGGCAAACTTCAAATATGGATTTGGACTGACCACAAAAAGTTTGAATACATCCGTTCGACCAAACGTCTAAACGTCTCTGGTCCCTCTCATTACCTGGTTTGATTACATGCTCTCATTCCGGCCGGGCTCAAAATCTTAAGCCAGTTGCCCTCTCATGTCAGTGAGACCTGCCTCTAGAGAACCTAGTAGTTGGAAGCATCATCGCAACGCTACACTTTTTTGCCCCTGTGTGCTGGGCCATCGAGCAACAGGTTATGCAAGCACAGCAACGAGAATCAGACCACGGAGGTGGACCCCCGGGAAGCTATATGTTACTGCCTCTATTCATCCCCAAGCTCTTGCGTGGGGCCACACGTCTCCGTTCACGGTGCATATAGGCACCACTAGAACCCTCAAGTTCTATGATGGCCCTGCATGGAGAAGGATGTTCGGGCCTACGTGGCAGTCTGCCTGACCTACTCACAGAACAAAGACCCCCGCACTTGGGCTGCTGAGTTACTGTGACTAATACCCTATACCATCCTGCCCATGGTCCCATCTACCCTTTGTCACAAGCTTATCTGCTACCAAAAGAACATGGTCATGTTACTAGTGGTGCAGCTGTGCATAAACTGTTCAGAACGGGCAGCCATTTATACACGCGGTTGCCAGGCAACGCTGCCGTCAGGCAATCAGGCAGTGCGTTTATACAGTATGGGTCCTGATACCGCCGAACTTCGTGCGATCCTTTAGGTAGCACTGGTAAGGTATCAGGGCCAAGGACAAAGTAAGAAAGAAAAAGAAAAGACAAACAGACAAAGTTTGCTGTTGAGAGACGGAGGCAAAGTCCCAGTCTCTGCCTGTCAAAGACAAAGAGAGTTTAATAGTGCAAAGCACAAACTCTCCCTCTCTCTCTAAAAAATCCTTGGTAGGGCATAAGCCCCGAGAGAATCATAAGTTTTTTTGTTTTAGTTTCCAGAGCCCGTCCGTTCTCACGTAGACGGCGAACCTCTGTTTATTTTATGTTTTCAGTTTTCTTTTGTTTCCTTTTAAGTTTCCTAATTAATAATCCCACGCCATCTCCAAACGGGAAGGTCTTCCCATGGTATCACAAGCACTCTCACACACTCTTATTTCGTTGACCCCCTCTGAAGCCCTGCATAAGGGCTCTTATCATTCAAAACATCTCGTGGTACGGCTCTCCATACCGCACCACGTAACAATACTTATATAATCTGTATAAAAATTCAGGGATGCCTGAAGGTGTGTGTTTACATGTGTCTGTGAATGTGTTTTCTCAGGGTTTTCCAGACTAGGTGAAACTGAACGTTACTCATTTTAGGGTAGCAACAAAATAAATATGTTTTGTGGTTAATTAACTTATATTGAGTTAAATTTAGTTAACATGGACAGTGTTAATTAAATTCTGACAGTTTTGAAAAGCTTCTATTAAAACATCATTGATGATGTGTAGTGTGTTTGACAGCATCCTGGCGCACAATTTTATTATCTCCCAACAGTTGCTTGTGAAAGGTAGAGGCTTAATTTTAAGTGGATTATGCATTCTGTTTATTCAAGTAACAGTCTGACAGATACACACAAACTGCCTTTGATGTTAATTTCATATGTTATACATTTATTAACATCTTTTAGTTTTGCTAAAACGTTATGATTGTGTTCATGAAATTGTCAGGACTTTGCTGAGACATTTAAAATGTTCTAAATATTCAAATTCTTTTTTTATTTTTTTATTTTTTACACTTTTTCTGTCAGTTCTAGTTGAACTTTTCTTCTCAAGGATGGTGACGTAGTTATGTTTGTTTTGATAATTCCAGGGCCAAATCCAAACAGAACTAATACCTGGATTATCATACTAGAAATGTAAAACCTGTAAGAATTAATGGTTTGCTGGTAAAATGATTGAACATCAATATAATTACAAAAACTTTATTTAAAATTTAAATGGAGCTAAAGTGCTGTATTTTTGAACCGCATCAACTTTTGCAAGTGAAGTGGAGGATGAAGTTATAATTTCATGTCAGTAGTATTACAATATGAACCTCTCCAATGATTGTGGCATTGTTTAGCTGAAAAAGAAAAAAAGAAAGAAAAATCACACCCATAATTAGGCTTGTACCACAAAGGCTTGTACATTGTGGCCACTGTACAAGCCTACGGAGGCAGGGTTATAATCTGGGATTGCTTTAATTGGTCAGATCCATGGTACAGCAATGTTATGTGGCAATAAAATGATGTCAGCTGATATAATTATAATGAATATCAAAATAATAATAATAAAAAAATAATATCAGGTCAAAATAAATATAATGAATAACCAGATTGTCACATCTATGGAGTTTTTCTTCCTTGACGTCAGAGCCATTTTCCAGGATTTAAATAGTGAAAGAGTAGTTCAGGCAGCATGGGGAATAATTTTGACACGTGAACTGGCCACCAAATTATGTTCTGTAAAAGCTAAAGCTCATGGAATGAAATCTCATGTGTAAATTTCTTTCGCCAGACAGTGTATGACTGTGAGTGATTGTGTCAGTAGTCTGGTGAACATGAATGTGTGAGCATCTGTGATGCTGGAGAGCTGTAGTCCATGGAGCCCATGGAGCTTGGCATGGCTGGCAATCTCTAATAATTTGCCCTTCATTGATGCCATGCACCAATAAAGAGCCACCCTTAATTGATGAAGCAGTGTGCTTGATGTTTCCCCTGCCTTTTTTGATTTTCCTATTTAAATAGAACAGCATTTTCCCTCACAAACCCATGGTCTGCATGTGCCTGCCACACCCTTAGCAATAGCAGACTTAGGCCAGGGGAGCAGTTCCTCTGTCATTTACATTTGCATTTAGGCATTTGCCAATGGACCATCAGTCAAACACAGTTGTAAAGATTTTTTGTGGGGTAAGGGAGTGGAGATAATCCAAATACTTTAGAAACAGATAGCTCTTCTGTCTTTGCTTAAAGTCATTGCCAGTGACTTGACTGTATGGACATCTATAGGAAGTTAATACCATCATCTACTGTACGAGCCAGGACAAAACCAGTCTAGATGCAGTCTAGTCTTCTTCAATCCCTGATAGATGGTGGGACCAGTCGAGCAGTTCTAGAGGATCAGAGGGAAACTGGTGCAGTGCAGGTGTGATAAGAGTTTTGAGGTAAGTGGGTGCTGGACTGTTTTGTGTTTTGAGTTTAATACAGGCAGTTACAGGAATCCAGGGTAGGAAGCATAGAAATGGGGTGGTGTAGGAGAATTTAGGAGGCCGCTCTGCAACAGCTCCTCAGAGGCCCGCAGACTGCTACACAGAAGCTGATTCAACTTTGGAAACTTCAGGGAGTTGCCAGTGTGTCTCTACTGACCCTCATCACAAATCTCAGTAGCTTTCAGTCTTAGAGGTAGAAAGAGAAGACCTATTAAATTCAATTATTAAAAAAATAATTATAGCGCTTTGTTAAAAAGCAGCTTTACAGAATAATAATAATAGTAATAAAAGAAAGAAATGAAATGTAAAAAATGTGTATGAATCAAAATAAATTAGACTGTCCCTGATGAGCAATCCAAGGACAACAGTGGCAAGGAAAAACTACCTGAGATGTCAATATGAATAAACCAGACTCGTGATAATTTGGGTGATAATGGATAGCAGGAACTGCGTTGCAGTCATGCTGTGTTTGACAGCTAGAAGTTCAGTATACAGATGATATATATATATATATATATATATATATATATATATATATATATATATATATATATATACTACAGATCTGTTCAGACATACAGATGACGTCTTAAAGTTTATGTGAAGTCCAGTCCAGGCTCAGGTAAACTGTAGGAAATTCAAGTCCTGAACTACAGTATTGAGTGATTGCAGTCATACACCCCAGAACCATCCCTAGTCACCACACTCATCTCTCTCATCATAACTAAATCATTCTACAAAGCACATTTGTGAGGTCAGACACTGGTGTTGGATGAGAAGGCCTCACTTGCAATCTCCACTATAATTCAACCTGGCTACTGTTTCAGGCCCACAAAGATGCGAGCTGGTCCAGTAGAGGAGTCTTTACTCAGGCTCAGCACCAAGACCTAAGCAAGTTCATTCACAAATATCACAATGTGTTCGCCACTGAACCAGGTTGTTTGTTAATGCCCCCGTCGAGCCCTGGAAGCCTGCCATCATGCCATCAAAGTAAAGTTGGCCAAAATGCTTCACAATATCATCATCACAGAGTAGTCAACCATCCCCTGATCCAACCACATTGTTGTAGTGTCTGGGATGGTTCAGCCCAGCTGTGCAATGATTTCCAGGGACTTGAACCAGGTGTATGAATTCGATACATATCCCATACCACAAGTGGAAAACTGGCTTCAGAACAGGAGTAGAGCGCAGCCCTAAAAGAGTTCACTCTTTGGGCCAACATGGGGCCTCAGCAATTTTCTGCTGACTGATATTAATAATAAAGAATATACTAGAATACTAAGAAGTAGCAGTTAGTGAATTTAAAAAGGCAAAACTGGCCTGGGACTAAGTGTAATGGTTGCACTGGTTATTATTTATTGTACATTAATGAGTATTTTCTCAAATTGTCACACATAAAGATGTTCTTTTCTCTTTATTTATTATTCAATAGGACAATCACCAGCAACACATCCAATTTATGAAATGATAAACCCTAGAGTAAACATGACAGTTGTAAATGAAATCTGGGGTTGAAAATAAGAAACCATTCAACCCTTTACTCACTTATTCTTGACAGGGTAGTGGTTTTAGAGCATAAAGCAATTCCAAAATTGGCAATAAAAACAAGTCATCTGTGAAAACTTGTTATTTGATGATTTATAACGTGAATTTAAAAATATGCACTCATTTAAAATCTGGTAACATCTTTCAAAAAAGTTGGGACAGCTGACTGAACAGTTTATTATTCACCATTTCCGTTAATAACACTTTTCTAAGCATTCGTGTACTGAACACTCCAGTTTTTCGATTATGCAGCTCTTCAGCTGTGCCATTGTTTGGGGTATTCGTTGCTATTTTTTTTTCCTTCACAATGCACCACACATTCTCAGTTGGAGCAGACAGGTCAGTCTAGCCTCCATACTCTGTGTTAGATACAATGCATTTGTAAACTGAGCAGAATGCGGTTTGGCATTATTCTGCTAGAAAATATAGGCATGTCTGTGAAAAAGATGATGTTTGGATGGCTATGCTGCCATCCAATTTATTTTTTTTTCCTGCATTAATCCTGCCTCCACAGACATGCAAGTTACCCATGCCACAGACACTGGCACAACCCATTATCATGACTGATGCTGGCTTTTGGACCTTTCATCTTTGAATCAGAGTACATGATGGCTGTTGTTTCCAAAAACTATTTGAAATGTTCATACTCATCCTTCATCAATTCAGCTATAATAATAAAAGAAAACCTGAGAGATGAAACAATTGAACTACTTGACTTGAATTGAAGTTGTGCTGGAGAGTTTAGATACAGTAACAATTATTAACAGACTGTCAGACCAGCTAAAGCGGCAGAGCAAGCGAAACCATATCCGCCTACAATCATGGCAGAAACAAACTACAATTCCCAACAGTCTCGCTCCAGGTCACCTGAATTCTAAAACACCTGCACCCAATTAACCCGATGCTTAAATAGGACTCAGCAACAGAGAGACTTTGCAAAGTATATGCTCTCGTGAGTTTTTCCGGACGTTACCAAGCCTTTATTCCATTCATTGTCTTGTTGTGTATGACCTTGCTCCGTTTAATAATTTCCGATTGCTTGCCTACCATAGTTTGTGTGTTTTGCCAATCGACCGACCCTTGCCTGTCCTTTTGACTAGGATTATTGCTTACCCGTGTTTTGTTTACTAAGTTGAATAAATACTGCCTTTTACCTGCACTTGGGTACTCCTTCACATTAAACCTGGCACAGACTTGGAAGCCTCACCTACTCCCCAATCTCATGATCCTATTCGCTCTCACTTTCTGTCATGATGAATGGAGAATATTTTTAAATCATTAATTTGAAATTGACTCTGTGAATGTAATATTTGACTTATCTAATATTAGACAAGTGCTATAAATATTTACCACAAGTTTACTCTGTATATTAGGGATGAAACATTTTGGCTAAAAGAAGGAAAGGAAACCAGTGTTTTCTAAACAACTGAAAATTATTTTAGCTAGTCTGACTTGGCACACTGAATTGAATTGAAAAAGATTGAATTTTGAGATAAAGTGCAGCATGTAAACATAAATCCTACTGTATATTTGACTTTTTCATCATTTGGGAATCAGAAGACAACCTTTGGAGCCAAACAACACAAAATTACCATTCTTAATTAACTTACATAACTTAATGAACTGCACTAAATCATACATTTCTGCTGCACATTGAAATAGGACATTTATAAAAAAAGAAGACTGGAGCAGGTGTGTGGAAGAAAACAATTACACTTATTATATGTCACTAGTAACATAATTTACACCTTCCCACACATTTCCGCATTTAGAACAATGGATTAGATCTGGGCTGTTTTTTTGCTATTAATTAAAATGTCAGGATTCCTGGACATACAGACACACTGTGCACACTAAAACAAAGTGTAGTTGTAAAATAATAATACTGCTTACAATTATAATACTCCTAACAAAATTGTAGGACTGCTGTCTAAAGAAATCATTTCCTATGAACAAATATTCATCCATCCTGTAAAATAATATAATCAGTCATAATATAGTCCATGTTCATGGAGCACCCCAGCTTTAGGCTTTGATCATATCTCCATTGTATATATTGCTTTTATGGGTGAATTCAGTTTTTTGTCATCTAAACTAAACTGTATTAATTATATCGGTGAGCAATCAGCTACGTCATATTCATTCGTTCTTTCACATATCAAGTAAGCCTGGTCAGGGTAAGGTATGTGTGTGTTTGTGCCCATGCTAACGTGCATGCATGCATGTGTGCATGCCCAGGGGAAAGGAGAATGTGGTGAGGGAGCACATTGAAAGTGATTGACCTGGTTGGCTCTGTTATTTTGTGAATACACAGTGTAAGACACTGGGAGCTCAAACAAGCCTGTATACAGTATATTTGATTTCAGATCATCCCCCCCCTCCCCTCCGAATATGTGTTTTCGTGTGTCTGTCTGCAATCATGATTCACACTGCAATCATGATCACAAGTGAATGGCCAGTTTATGGTGTGTGGATCAAACGTCAAAGAAATGACAAGGAAAAATGCTTGAACATAATTTATATAATACAGTAGTTCATACTACAGGATGGGCCATTTATATGGATACCCCTTAATAAAATGGGAATGGTTGGTGATATTAACGTCCTGTTTGTGGCACATTAGTATATGTGAGGGGGCAAACTTTTCAAGATGGGTGGTGACCATGGTGGCCATTTAGAAGTCGGCCATCTTGGATCCAACTTTTGTTTTTTTTTTATAGGAAGAGGGCCATGTGACACATCAAACTTATTGGGAATTTCACAAAAAAAACAATGGTGTGCTTGGTTTTAACGTAACTTTATTCTTTCATAAGTTGTTTACAAGTTTCTCTTTGTTCACAGCCATTGACATGTCGAAGAGGTTAACACGTGATAAGCGGATCGAAATTGTGTTGATATCTGGTGAACGCAGTAACCGGGTCACTGCAGCTGATTTCAATGAAAGACACCCTACGAGACCACCCATCTCCCATGCTACAGTTAGCAAACTGCTTGATAAGTTTCGTGAAACTGGTTCAGTGTTGTATTTGCCAAAATGTGGACGCATGAAAACTGTCACTAATGAACAAACATCAGTGGCTGTCCTAGCTTCATTCAGCAAGAGCCCACAGCGTAGCACTCGCCACATGTCACTGGAGAGTGGCATTAGTCGAACATCTCTTCGGCGGATATTAGCTACTCACAAATGGCACCCTTACAAACTCCAGCTACTACAGCATCTCAACGAGGATGACCCAGATCGGCGCACACAATTTGCAGAATGGACAAAACAAAAGTTGGAATAGGACCCTCAGTTCACCCAGAAGATTTTGTTCAGTCATGAGGCAAACTTTTATGTGAATGGTGAAGTTAACATGTAACAAACATGGGCCTGTTAACATGTTCTGCTTTAATTCAATTCAATTCAATTTTATTTATATAGCGCTTTTAACAATTGACATTGTCGCAAAGCAGCTTTACACAATAAAAAGAAGTAAGTTTTTATGCAATGTGTATGAATCAAAATGATAAGATTGTCCCTGATGAGCAAGCCGAGGGCGACGGTGGCAAGGAAAAACTCCCTGAGATGGTAATAGGAAGAAACCTTGAGAGGAACCAGACTCAACAGGGAACCCATCCTCATCTGGGTGATAACGGATAGCAGAGAATGATCAGCATAATAATGTGTACTGGAAGTTCAGTGTAACAGGAGATGTGTTAAAATTTAAATTAAAAGGAGTCCAGTTTGTTCCCGGAGGCTCAGGTAGACTGTAGGAGATTCCAGTCCTGAGCTATCGAACAACTGAAGTCACAGGTCCCCAGAGCATCAATCGATGATAGGACAGTCTTCATGGAAACCATCCCCAGCCACAAAGCGCATCCAGGCAGACCACACGGGGCATCCATGTGACGGGATCTCCAACCAGAAGCAGGACTCCAGGACGGGTTAGACGCCGGGCTTTACTCACCACAAGGGGGCCCTAGAGTGCTCGTGCATTGGGTTAAGAATTAGGACTTGTAATAGAAGAAGAGAGATCTGTTTGGGCAGAGAAAAGCATGGCTTTCCTGCTGCATCGCCATATTGAAGTTGTCCTGATTGAGAAACTTTTTGTTTCCTGCTCAATCTAAAAAAAGGACTCCTTGGTGTACATTATTAACTGTTTTCTGGGTTCTATAAGAGAATCAAATGGATTTGCTATATTGCTGACATCGCTTGTGAGTTCTAATGGATTAATTGCACAAGAAACAGACTTTGGTGTGGATCTTGGATAGACCTTTTGGATCTCTTCATCTCATGTATTTCTAGGCGGATAAAGATTACAAGAATCATTTTCACTCATCAATTGACTATTTCAAGGTTTCTTGCAAACCATATTCATGCATATTTGGTCATCATTTTCTTTCAAAGATTTGCTATTTGCCTGTTCTCTCAGTTTGTTAAACTCATTTAGTTTTTTTGTTTTGGGCTGATTGTTAATTCTATATATAAATGTGATGCGATTTTGAAGCATTTAGGTTTTATGCTGTTTGATTCATATTTCTGGTTACCTTTTTTTTGGCCCCTCCCAAAATTCAGAATTATAACAGCTTGAACAGTTAGGGATCTGTTATAAACAAACAAAACCACCGCTATTGGTCTGACACTAACCCACATTGGATAGATCCCTCCAAGACTGTTGGAACAAAAAAAGTGATGGTATGGTGTGGTATATGGGGTACAAAGATAGTGGGGCCTTTCTTCATCAATGGAAACCTCAAGGCCACTGAATATTTGAAATTGCTACATGATGATGTGTTTCCCTCTTTATGCACTGAAGCTGGCACGTTCCATGAGTTTTTCCAGCAAGATGGTGCACCACCACATTATGGGTGTCAGGTCCGAGCATTCCTAAATGAACAGTTTCCTGAAAAGTGGATTGGTCATTGTGGGCCAGTTGAATGGCCCCCAAGGTCTCCCCGATCTTTGGGGTCATCTGAAGGCAATTGTCTATGGTGTGAAGATACGAGATGTGCAGCACCTGAAACTACAGATACTGGAAGCGTGTGCTGGCGTTTCTCCTGCGGTGTTGCTATCAGTGTATGAAGAGTGGGAGAAGAGGGTTGCATTGACAATCCATCACAATGGGCAGCACACTGAACACATTTTATACGTGGTCAGAAACTTGTAAATAACTCATGAAAGAATAATGTTACGTTAAAACCAAGCACACCATTGTTTTTCTTGTAAAATTCCCAATAAGTTTGATGTGTCACATGACCCTCTTCCTATTGAAAGAACTAAAGTTGGATCCAAGATGGCCGACTTCTAAATGGCCACCATGGTCACCACCCATCTTGAAAAGTTTGCCCCCTCACATATACTAATGTGCCACAAACAGGACGTTAATATCACCAAACATTCCCATTTTATTAAGGTGTATCCATATAAATGGCCCACCCTGTATATGTAGTACAGACGTTATCTAGAAATATGTTTCATTGTCTTCTGAATATAATATATCATTTGCACAGTATGCCAAGACATGTACATCGCTTGTGGCGAGGATTTAGTAAATTACTCAAGTATCTGAATTACAGACACAAAAACAAACACTCTCACACACATAACACACACAAGGCATTTAAAAAGATCATGATAAAACAGTAAACTAATTACAATATAAAAGGCACGTAGTGGAAAAATACAGAAAATGTACAGAATATACAGTACAGAAGTTGCATTAAAATTGGTTGTCTGGTGTCTAGGTGTAACTAAGGGTAAAGTGTGAAAGTGTTAAATATTCAAGAGAAAAGTGACCAATATATAAAATGTCTGAGAGTAAAGTGACCAAGTGGCAAGTATACTATTATACATTATGTAACGTTACTCGTTGTTGATAAACTGGACTATAGGCTGTTTGAGAACCTAATATTCGGCAGGTAAAATTGTTCTTGTCAATGATTGGACGCTTTAAATGTACTTGCCAGATCTGGAGAGAATAGACTGTCTGCTGTGTGCTGGGACTTAAGTCTGCAGTAATTTTGGAAGCTTTCCCCAGGCACCATGTTGAGTGCATATCCTGTATGCCAGGGAGCCTGTTGTGATGTTCTCACCACTCTCTGAAGAGCCTTGCAATTGTCCACAGAGCAACTTCCATACCATACAGCGATGCATCCAGTCCAGCCAGGATGCTTTCTATGGGGATGCAGGGATAGTGATGATGTTAGTGTTCAGTCCAAACAAAACTTTATAAAATGTGGATTGTGTGCAAACACACACATCAATGGAGATGCTGTCAGGAACTTCACATGCGTCAAGGTTCACATCACATACTGTATGACCTAATCTGGCTTCCAGATCAGGACAATCATAAGACAACACTTTACTGACTAGGTGCTGATCACTTTGTAGGCTGGCTCATCATGACGATGAGGCCTAGCATGGTTGTGCCATCAGAAAAGTTTAAAATTCTATTGGAACTGTATTTGGTAATGAACAGGGATTATAGGAGGCACCTGAGTACACATTGCTGGGAGGCATTTGTGCTGAGAATCAATGTGGAGTAGGTCAAGATAATAACTTGTGGTCTGCCCATCGTGAAGTCCAGTTGCATAGTGCAGTCCTGGCTGTTTACACTTTGTGGACTGACGTCATCTGTATCTGTTGGAGTGGTATGCAAATTCAAGAGGGTATGTGGTTGCATAGATGCAACCAGGGTTCAAATTATACAATAGCTTTCGGGGGCACCCTATTTTCCCGTGTGCGCAACGATTTCCCAAGTCACATGCATGTGGCAGTACTAGTGTGTATCGCGTTCTGGGTGGACTCCTTTTCAGCCCAGTATGCCCTAGCAAACACAAGTGTCATGCTTGTCTTTTTATTAAATAACTGCATAAATTTGTATTTTGCTATTTCTCCTTTTCTTTCATCTTTTTTCTAAATTGTCTCAGTCTCACTCACAAACTAGAATCATGGTGCCAACAAGGTTAATCGACCCACACAGTGCTCGACATCACAAATGTGATGTGCAAAAGAGCTATGGAAAACCAACTGTGCGAAGGTTATTATCATTCTGAATATTTATTTATTTCTTTTGTCTTGTGCAGTGTCTGGGTGTCATGTCCATGTCACTGATAATTAAATCTGCCACTAATAAATCTTTCACCACATATCATACATCTACAGTAAATGTGCTTCAGCGTGGTCAATAAAAGGTTATTGTGAAAAACATTCTACTATTACTACTGTTGGAAATTAATAAAAAAAGCCCTAAAAGCCCTAAAAGCATGTACTTTTCAGTGGAGCTGAGCTTCCTTCAACTCCCTGTAATTCGAAACATGGATGGCACCCCATATGAGCTTTAAGTAGGTGCTTGAAGCGTTACATGAAAGCAAAGGACAGTGAAACAAAAAAGGATTCATTCAGTAAGGAAATGAAGGGAGTCTTGGGAATAGAATCAGAACTGGATCACTTGAAGGACACTGTGAACAAAACGAAGCTGTCTGTGAAGGCCTCCACAAAGTGGATGTTGCATGCTTTGGGGATACAGTCATGTATGCAATGAGGTACCTGTGTTTGCATTGATTTAATGAGAGGTTGTATATGATCGAATAAAAACACAGCAGAGATACATAGATAGATAGAGAGAGAGAGACAGAGAGAGAGAGAGAAATGAGGCTATAGGCAGTATATAGGGGACATGGTAAGAGAAGTGAAGTTTGAGCAAGAAGAGCTGAAGTAGCTGTTGAATTTCTGGCCTCTAAAGTAATGTTGTCATGAATAAGACCTTTTATTACCTGCCAGTAATTCATTTTAAGCCAACCCCTGTGCTTTTTTTTTGCCCCAGGATTAAATCCTTCTCAACTATTCAAAGCTCAGTGCTCTCCAAGGACAGGCTCCTCAGATATGCTAAACACTTCTACCCTTGCAAAGAAGAAAGGAAGAGCTTTTCAGGGGTTAACTTTTAAAACCACAGACAAACTCAATGCTCATGTAATGTGAAAATACTGCATTTGCTTTTTAACAACAAACAAAAGATTTATTAAAATTTTTTATTTTGGCCACTGCAAACCAATCCAAGTCTGGTTCCTCTCAAAGTTTTTCCCCTATAATCACAGGAAGTTTTTCTTGGCGACTGTTGCCTTTGGTTGCCTTGCTCAGTAAAGAAAACTGACAAAAACTACAAATCTATTCATTTTTACATTTTAAATGTATCCAGATTTTTTTTATTTCTGTAAAGCTGCTTTGTTAAAAGTGGTATACAAATAAAACAATTAAATATACTGGAATCATTTCCTGCCTGATCACGTTTAAGGCTATGTTCACATTACCAGCTTGAAGTGATCTCAAATCTGATTCCCCCCCTAATTTGATACAGATTAAATCTGCTTGGACATTTTTGTATGTACGCCTAGACTGAATATATATCTCATGTGACTTGAACAGTCAGATTGGAATTCGTGCTGACATCAGTGAGCACCAGCAGTGTAGGGATTTCATAGCAGTGTTAGCAGCAGCTGCTAAAGCCGCTAAAACGAGGCATCTGGCTTTCTTTCTTGTTCTGGACCTCAGAAAATATAGACAACTAACTGCTAGCCATCATCCACAGCAAAGGTTTTCTGTTGAAATTGCATCCATTTGAAATGAAAGAGTGAATGAGTAATCCCACAAATATGACATTTTAAACCAGCCAACTCAAGCAAAGATGTATCAATGTGTGCATGCATGCCATTTCAGAGGATTAAATTACATTACATACATTACATTACACTCAGAGGGCAGATGCATCCACATTAAAAGTCAGATAAAAGTCACTTCTGACTTGTAAATTTGATCTGACCCCCCAAAAATCTGAATTGATTAATGTGGCTTGTAATGTGACCGTACCCTAACAGAATATAATAAACAAACATCAGTGATAGTGGCAATTGTTAAAATGCAAAACTGATCAGAACTGAAGCCAGCTTTGCCTGATTTGGTCAGTTTTTGCTTGTGGGTGTAAACATTATGTGTGACTCACGACTTTCCCTCTCTCTGCAAAGGTCAAAATGTAAGCCATATTCTAACTTGAGTGTTAAAGTAATTAACTCTGACATAAGGCTGCCATATGGGTGGTGTCAACCATTAATATAGACCGAGTTAAAATTCAGTGCAACCCTTCTCCTGAGGTGGTCAGTCCAGCCCCAAGTGACCTATCCCTGGAACAAATCCCCTCTGCTCAAGCAGCCTGGGCTAATTATCTAATGGAGCTGTGGCATAATGTGAGTTCAGTGTTGCACAGGAGCACTACATAAGTTTCCTTTATGTTTTTAAAATACTCAACACATGTCGCTGTCAACCGCTGCTTGTCTTTGTTTTTTAAATAGGTAGAATGCAACATCAACTTTGTCAACAGCATACATCACTGCCAGCAACTCTAGTCCTTCTTGTTAATAACTTGTGTCGTAACAGGAATGAGGCTGCTTTAAGTGTTCTGTATTTAACTATTTTTAACACGTAACACAAGTTAGGGTGATAACTTGCATAATAGGTCCCCATTTAAAAAAGGATGTGACTTTGATCCTGCATGGATCAGTTCCAAAACCTAATAAGTTTATTTGATGGTTACTATGATTATTACATATAAATGTGACAAGCATTCAACCACTCATTCCTTCTATTCACATAATATATAACAAGAAACACTTTTTGTCCAAGTTGTTAAAAATTTGCTGCGTGCTTTATTTTCTCACTCTAAATTTCCATCTCTGCTCTTTCTAAATCATGTTTCTTTACAGCTTTATGATCTTCCCCAAGTGAGTGTTGATGTTTTCCAACATCATTGCTGAGTAAGAGCACTTGTTCATTAGTGAGAGACAGTATGTTGACTGTGAACAAACAAAGCATTTTGATATTTGCACTTGTACACACACTGTGGTCCCACTCCAAAATTAACAGTTTTGTGCATGTGTGAAAGTGTAAAAAATCAGAATGATTCGACCTCTTTAATGCTCTTATATGTTTCTTCATTACAGTCAGTCTCTTTCTCTCTAGCTGCTAAATGGGTTTGCCATTTGATTGATAAATTACAGCTTCTTGTTCTGTTTGTTATTTACGTATAATATCAGATACCCTAAATCATGATAAAACTGAGATATCCATCTGAAGTCTTGCTTTTTAGCTTTGCGATTACGTACTCTATTTTAAGTGAATATTTTAGCCTGATCATGTAGATCTGTGCATTACCACCTCATAGCTTCAGCATTCTTGGTGTGATTTTGTGCATGTTTATACCATGTTCACATGCATTTCCTCCTTCCTTACATTCTCCATTGGTTCAAAAACATGAGATACTAAATTGTTTTCATTGTGAATGAGTGGGCAGCACAGTGGTGTAGTGGTTAGCATTGTCGCCTTGCACCTCCAGAGTCCGGGTTCGATTCCCGGCCAGACTTAATTCCCCTCTCTGTGTGCATGTAGTTTGCATGTTCCCCCCGTGCTTGGTGGGTTTCCTCCCACAGTCCAAAGGCATGCAGATTAGGTTAATTGGTGTGTGTGACTGAGTGTATGTGCCCTGCGATGGACTGGCACCCTGTCCAGGTTGTACCCTGCCTTGTGCCCTAAGTCTCCTGGAATAGGCTCCAGGCTCCCTGTTACCCTGAATACAGGATTAAGTGGTATACAGTCGTGGCCAAAAGTTTTGAGAATGACACAAATATTAGTTTTCACAAAGTTTGCTGCTAAACTGCTTTTAGATCTTTGTTTCAGTTGCTTCTATGATGTACTGAAATATAATTACAAGTACTTCATATGTTTCAAAGGCTTTTATCGACAATTACATGACATTTATGCAAAGAGTCAGTATTTGCAGTGTTGGCCCTTCTTTTTCAGGACCTCTGCAATTCGACTGGGCTGCTCTCAATCAACTTCTGGGCCAAATCCTGACTTAAAGCAACCCATTCTTTCATAATCACTTCTTGAAGTTTGTCAGAATTAGTGGGTTTTTGTTTGTCCACCCGCCTCTTGAGGATTGACCACAAGTTCTCAAGGGAATTAAGATCTGGGGAGTTTCCAGGCCATGGACCCAAAATTTCAACGTTTTGGTCCCCAAGCCACCTAGTTATCACTTTTGCCTTATGGCACAGTGCTCCATCATGCTGGAAAATGCATTGTTCTTCACCAAACTGTTGTTGGATTGTTGGAAGAAGTTGCTGTTGGACGGTGTTTTGTTACCATTCTTTATTCATGGCTGTGTTTTTGGGCAAAATTGTGAGTGAGCTCCCTTGGATGAGAAGCAACCCCACACATGAATGGTCTCAGGATGCTTTACTGTTGGCATGACACAGGACTGATGGTAGCGCTCACCTTTTCTTCTCCAGACAAGCCTTTTTCCAGATGCCTGAAACAATCGGAAAGAGAATATGACTTTGACCCAGTCCTCAGCAATCCATTCGCCATACTTTTTGCAGAAGATCAATCTTTCCCTGATGTTTTTTTTTGGAGAGAAGTGGCTTCTTTGCTGCCCATCTTGACACCAGGCCATCTTCCAAAAGTCTTCGCCTCACTATGCGTGCAGATGCGCTCACACCTGCCTGCTGCCATTTCTGAGCAAGCTCTGCACTGGTGGCAGTCCGATCCCGCAGCTGAATCCTCTTTAGGAGACGATCCTGGCGCTTTCTGGACTTTCTTGGACGTCCTGAAGCCTTCTTAACAAGAATTGAACCTCTTTCCTTGAAGTTCTTGATGATCCTATAAATTGTTGATTTAGGTGCAATCTTAGTAGCCACAATATCCTTGCCTGTGAAGCCATTTTTACGCAACGCAATGATGGCTGCACACGTTTCTTTGCAGGTCACCATGGTTAACAATGAAAGAACAATGATTTCAAGCATCACCCTCCTTTTAACATGTCAACTCTGCCATTCTAACCCAATCAGCCTGACATAATGATCTCCAGCCTTGTGCTCGTCAACATTCTCACCTAAGAAGACGATTACTGAAATGATCTCAGCAGGTCCTTTAATGACAGCAATGAAATGCAGTGGAAAGTTTTTTTTCGGGATTTAGTTAATTTTCATGGCAAAGAAGGACTATGCAATTCATCGGATCACTCTTCATAACATTCTGGAATATATGCAAATTGCTATTATAAAAACTTAAGCAACAACTTTTCCAATTTCCAATATTTATGTAATTCTCAAAACTTTTGGCCACGACTGGAGAAGATGAGTAAATGAGTGTGATCAAGATACTGGTTCATGTATCGCCACACCAACTCGATTAGTTTTAAAATCGATTCTTAATTCCCCCAACCCCCCCCCCCCTACATTTACTGGAACAGCTAGTGACCAGAATTAGCTTGTTTTCAATTTGATTGGCCATGTCTGCTGTCTGCCTCTGATATTACCAATTCTGTACTGAGCACAGAATGGGCATTTTTATGGCATTACATTATTATTTAACTTGTGTTAAAAGTCTCCGATCTGTCGGAAAAACACCATGAGTGCACATTAGTTGAAAATCATGTTTGTTAGAAGCTGCACATGCCTCTGTGCTCACTGTCAAGTAATTTTTTGAGACTTTGGAGTCATCTGAGGAGGTAAAATGTTGCTGTTTCTTTATAATCCTACAAGTGGAGCACTTTAAACTATTTAGACATTTTCATCCTGTGCGGTAGGAGTGAAGTTTGGAGGGAAGGAGCGAAGTTTGTTTAGAAATAATAATTATGACTGATGACAGAGATATGGGCTACTCAATTGAATGTTAAACTCTTGTATTTAAAGTTATTTTGTATTGTTTAAATGCTGACTTTGGTTATTAAGTAAGAAAACTAATCTTATAAGGAATGGGATGCATTAAATTAAACATTAAATTAAACTTTTCTTAAAGGTTTAAAGTTGTAACAAAAATGGGGGAAAATATTGAATCAGGATATTTATAAAATCATAAGACTTATAGTATTTAAATTTTACTTGAATCGGCACCTAGGTATCATGATGATATCATATGAGGAGGTGACTGGTGATTGCCAATAAAATTTTGTTACAGGAGAACTGTTCCTCAAGTCTACATTAAATAAAAGAAAGTCTAGTTTCCCCTCAAAAGCTGCACTCGATGCTGCGTGGAAACACTATGGGAACATCTCTTGTTCGACCAGTTGTGAAGCACGTGTGTATCAAACACGCCAAACTTTTGGCTTACAGTATAAAACCTTGGTCAGCTGACGTCATCTGATGAAGTACATCTGAAGGTTATAATTAGGTCTAAACCGGAAACATCCTCAGATCTTTTTGTCTTCAAGGACCGCATTGTGTGTGCGCATGTGCAAAACAGTCTGTTTTTCAATACTGAAAATACTTTCCTACAGTTTAGGAAAAAAAAAAAAAGCAAGCAGAAAGTTTTTATATTACTCACCGGCTGATGGCAGAGTGTGAGAGGAGATGTGTGCCTCCATGTGAAAGATTTTTCTCGGACGGCGATCTCCACACTTTCTACTTTGAGTGTTTGGGGGAAGAGCATGCTATCCTCGCGCTTGAGGGAGAATGCGGGCATCTTCTTTCTATCAAAGTGATTTGTGCTCAACCCGCGTTCTTTAAAGAGAAATCGCGAGCCACGGCTCACTCCTGGGGATCACTTGCCGAACTGGCAGAAGCGGGTTAAATTGATTTTTCCTTTTTTCTTGCACTCTTGTCAGATCAGGAGACTCTTGCGCCCACTTCTCAAGCGTGCCCCGGCACGTCTTCTGAATGGAGTTCCTCTCTTGCTTCTGCAGAGATGGACATTGCCACCAGAGCGTCCTCAAACGCTCGAAGTTAGATGACAGCTTGGTGGCTGGGTGGATGCGAAGACGCGAGGTTATAATGATGATGCCAGATAGAAGAGACGCTTGCGGGCTATCTCTCTCCTCTGAGCTCATCCTCTCTGAAAGAGCCCACACTTCCCACCAAGCTGTGTATAGTAATATCTTCCCTGGTGGGGAATGCTTACACACCATGGTGGTTTTGCAGGCATACCAGGCTGACCTGCTGAGAGATCTGAGCACTGGTGGGCTCATTGACGGTGTTGTGTTTGCGGAGCTACGACGAGCCACAGATTTATCTCTCCGTGCCACCAAGCCACGGAGAGACATCTGTGGCTTAACCTCACGAGCATCAAGGACAGGGATCGTTTTCCTTCCCCCATCTCGACCTTCCGGCCTGTTTGGCGACGCCATAAACACCGTCACCACTAGTTTTCTGGAGGTAAAGCTCTCCGAGCAGGTCTTTGTGAAGTTTCTCCCCCACCGTGCTCAGGAGTCGGGACTGTTGGCCACCCAGTCCTGACCAGGTCCGGTTCTCTCCAGGCGTGAAATGCAAAAGGAGAGTGTGGCAAGCCGAGCACCCCCTCGTAGAGATTGGGGCGGGACTCACCGTGCTTCACAGTCCACCTCAAAGAGACCGGATCTGAGGAGCATCATCTGCTCTAAAAGGAAATCCTGACGCTTAAGTGCCCAGGACCATGGGGGTGTCTCCTCCCGGGAAGGGGCTCATAAAAATTCCAATAGGGAATAAAGACTCCCTCCAGGAGGCCGTTGTTCAATCTCCGCCACCATTCTTGTTTCGGGGAGCCGCAGTCTCCAGCGAAATGTTAGGTATTCAGTTCCCTCCTGCCATGTTTCATGTTTCTCAAATCCAATCAGAGTATTGGTTTGTGACAATCAACCTGAAGGATCATATAGAAATAGAAAAATTTTCATATAGAAATATTGCCACAACAAAGTTCCTGAGGTTCGCTTTCGGGGGGGTGATGCCTATCAGCATTGGGTCCTTCCATTTGGCGTAGCCCCATAAACCCGCACATATACAATATGCACGGATGCAGCCCTGGCTCTTCTATGACTCCAGGGCATCTGTATCCTCAATTACATAGACGACTGGCTGATTCTAGCTCAGCCTTAGCAGCTAGCACTTTGAAATGGAGATGTCGAGGCAATTGATGTGCCACGCGAGAAGATGACCTCTGAGTCCTGGCGAAGGTCCGTCAACAAGGCTTGCGCCTCTTATTGATAGCGCCCCGTTAGCCGACCAGAGTGTGGTTCTCGCATCTGATATCTCTCCTCGACCGTTTACCGTGGGTGATTCCAGCAAGGAGAGATCTTCTGTCTCAGGCGCAGGGGACAATATTTCATCCCTGGCCCGAACTTTGGAAGACTTCACTTACTGTGCCCAGTACGTGCTCTTCAGATTTACATCCACCGCACCAGCCAGTGGCGTAAGTCAGAGCAGCTTTTTGTATGCTATGGAGGTCCCAACCGGGGGGCAGCTGCCAATAGACAGACGCTGTCACATTGGGTGAGAGATGCTGTTGCAGGGGTCTTGCCTCATCAATTACTCTGGCAAGAGGCATCCCCTTGCAGCAAGTGTATGATGCGTCAGGTTGGTCCTCTCCGCACACATTTGTCAAATTTTATAGTTTGGATGTAACGGCTACTCCAGGCTTGCGGGTCCTCGAGTCAGGATCCCAGAGTCATGTTTGAGACCTCTTTGATGATTGTGCGTACACACTACACAACCCTGGGGGTCCAGACACTTTCAGTGCAGTGGCGTTGGTATTCTCGTTCCCATAGCATTTTCACGCAGCATTGAGTGTAACTTTTGAAAGGGAACATCTTGGGTTACTTTGCTGTAACCCTGTTCCCTGAAAAAGCAGGAACGGGATGCTGCGCTCCAATGCTGCACTGTAGGCATAACTAGACGTCCTTTCAGACATAAATTGACCTGAGGATGTTTCTGGTTTAGACCTATTCATAACCTTCAGGTGCACTTCATCAGATGATGTCACCTGACCGAGGTTATGTAAGTCAAAAGTTTGGCGTGTTTGATACACACGTGTTTCACAACTGGTCGAACAAAAGACGTTCCAATGGCGTTTTCATGCAGCATCTCGTTCCTGCTTTTTCATGGAAAAGGGTTATAGCAAAGTAACCCGAGACTATCTTTGAAGTAAAATAGAAAAGAAATGAGGTGTGGCTCAGGACCTTTGCATGTTACTATTTATCATACGTTGCATATCATACATACAAAGGAATTCTTGAACTTATTAACATTCTTCCTGGAAAATAGAAGGAATAGAAGCCAAGAATCTGTTTCAGTTGAATTACTACAGTAACGTACCACAGTTTTTGGTACAGTTTATAAGATATATATATATATATATATATATATATATATATATATATATATATATATATATACTTAGATTTCCCACACTATATAAATATTCGGTACATCCTTTTAAACTATATTTAGACAAATGTCTTATTATATTCTGAACCCAATTTAGTGCAGTATTATAAGGAATACACTGACTTGTGTACACGAAGAACAATCATGAGTGATATATACATTTCGGTCAGTACATTTACACATAAACCAGTCTACAGTTCCATATAAAATGGTTGATTTTACTTTGTGATTTGTGTGTCTGTGTTGTTTGGATCGTTATCATTGTTGGCTGTGTTTCTGTCTCTCAATGGGTACAGCTAATGTGGCTATAATCAATGAGTTAATAGAGTGGTATAATGCAGCTTGTCTTTGCTGAGCTTATCTCTCTCTTTCTCTCTCTGTCTCTCTCTTTCACACGAGTAACACACACACACGCCTGACCTACAAAGCATTGAAAAGGAGTGATATTGACAAGCTCAGTCATCAGCACTTCCTCCTGAGCTCATGTAGAAGGACCTGATGATCACCAGCTCCTCACCCATTTGCTTCCTGCAGAGCGAGTGCATATGATTTTGCATGCATCAGTTGCATGCATCAGCCCTATCAACTCTAGTGAGTCTGATTGCTGCTACTGGAGCTGTACTTTACGTTTCCCCATGTACCTCATAATTGGCTCATCTGCTTAGGAGCCTGACAACGCCATTATCATTTTATTACTAATATAAGGTATTTGTTAATACCTTATATTAGCAAAACAGACACTAACAGATAATGTTTTGAGCATTCTTTATTTAACATTACGTCAAATATACAATGATGTCAATATAATAAAGTCGAATCTTTGAATCTTTGAATAAGTTACTACTAATGTACCGTATGCAGCTATTAAGATTCTGATGGACAAAGTACACTGTTAGGCATCTAGATAAATTGCTAGATATCAAGTGTTTAAGTGAGGGATCAGTTTTTACTCTCATAACTGTGTTCTGTTAATCGTCACAATCAAAAGTCCTGGTTTAGAATGCTCAGAATGCTCCTCTGAATAAAACCACCCTTGTGAAATAGGAGCAAACTCAGTGATTTCTCAGTAGTTTTCTATATGAAAGAAAGATAGGAGTTAGAATAACAGTGACAATTAAAAGTGACCCAGTGGCAATACTTCCTACAGAAATAAATGAGTTTAATTGCAATGGAAAACTGACACAAAAGACAAGGGTACATCACAAACCCTGTGCTGCATGTTAAATGGCATTAAAAATGGTCATTAGTTTTGTACTAATTCCATGAAGTAGCCAGGCATAACAAAGCTAGAATTTTCCATCGGTCTGAGACTAAATTAAGAGTAAAAAACTTAAATTTAATCACATCATAGATAATTTCATTAACAATACATAGGTGAAAATTGTACTAGAAATTTAACTATAATGCAATGCCATATTGGCATTAATGGGCTAAAAATTATGGGCAAGAACACACCATGTCTGTATTCATCTGAATTTACTGGGTTGGACAATGAAATTGAAACATTGGCCAATTTAGAGTTGGAGGTTTCATGGCTAAATTTGACCAGGTTGAAGGTTTAATTAGTAGAGCAATAGCACAGTTTTGCTTAAAATATTACAATGCACACAACATTATGGGTGACATATCAGAGTTCAAAAGAGGACAAATTGTTGGTGCGCGTCTTGCTGGCGCATCCGTGACCAAGACAGCAAGTTTCCAGGGTAATGTCAGCATGCCACTAAGAACGACAAACCGCATCGAACAGGAGTAACTGTGGATGAAAGAGGAAGCTGTCAGAAAGGGATGTCCAGGTGCTAACTCGGATTGTATCAAAAAAAAAAAACATAAAATCACAGCTGCCTAAATCACTGCAGAATTAAATGTGCACCTCAACTCTCCTGTTTCCACCAAAACTGTTTGTCAGGAGCTCCACAGGGTGAATGTCAATGGCCGGGTTTATATAGCCAAACTTTTGGTCACTCGTGCCAATGCCAAATGTCGGTTTCAATGGTGCCAGCAGGGAAAATCTTGGGCTGTGGCCAATGTGAATGTATTGTTCTCTAATGAGTCCACCTTCACTGTCTTTCCCACATCCGAGAGAGTTACGGTGTGGAGAAGCCCCAAAGTAGCGTATCACCCAGACTTTTGCATGCCCAGAGTGAAGCATGGGGGTGGATCAGTGATGTTTTGGTCTGCAATATCATGGCATTCCCTAGGCCCAATACTTGTGCTAGATGGGTGCGTCACTGCCAAGGACTACTGAACCATTCTGAACAATAATGTGCACCCAATGGCTCAAACATTGAAGGCGGTGCTGTGTATCAGGATGATAATGCATAATTCCTCTGGCCACTGTTCAGGACTTGTATCTGTAATTCCCAAGACGAACTGATGCTGTATTGGCCGCAAAAGGAGGCGCTACACCATGCTAATGAATTATTGTGGTAAAAAACCAGGCCTTTCAGTTTCATTGTGTGACCCCTATAGAATGCCCTTTACCTGGTAAATCATCCACTGAATTGGGGAGATCTTTACTAGTAGCAAATCAGTGCCACTTGTGAGACCTTTTATTTGGTACAGGTACAAATCAGCTTCCTGTGACAGTACCCTCCCCCCTACAGACGCCACTGGGCGTTCTAGACGGGGCCTCTGGTTGAGGCTATGGAACTCTGTTATAAGGGATTTGTCGTGGATAAACCTGTCAGGTATCCAGGTTCTCTCTTCGGGTCCGTACCACTCCCAGTCCACTAGGTATTGTAGTCCGCGTCCTCGGCGGCGGGACTTGAGGAGCTTACGGACAGGGGGGGGGGGGGGGCTGGGGATAATGGACAGGAGACCAGTCGTTGAATCTGAGACACATGGAAGGTGGGGTTGATACGGTGCATGGATAATGGCAGGGCGAGCTTAACAGAGCAGGGGTTGATCACCCGGGAGATGGAGAAGGGCCCAATATACTTGGGAGACAATTTCTTTGACGTGGTCTTTAAGGTTAAGTCGCATGTGGATAACATTACTCTGATAGTGGTGGTTGGCTTTACATCGGAAAATGTTCATCAAGCGCCACAATTGGGAGCAGGCCTGCTGCCAAGTCCTCTTGCAGCGCCGGGCGAACGCTTGGGAGGAAGGTACTGCGACTTCCTCTTCTTGAGCAGGGAACAGAGGTGGTTGGTATCCCAGACAGCATTGGAAAGGTGACATTGTGAGTTGTGGGCGTATTCTATCCACGGGAAAGATCAATTCCATGAGGTCGTGTCCCGTGATGCCATACATCTAAGAGACTTCTCTAGTTCCTGGTTGATCCTTTCCGTCTGTCCGTTGCTCTGGGGGTGGATGCCAGAGGATAGGCTGGGTGTGGCACCAATGAGCATACAGAAGGCTTTCCAGAATTGTGAGGAAAACTGCGGGCACCTGTCTAAGACGATGTCTGAAGGAAGACCGTGGAGTCGGAAAACATGGGACACCAGGAATTTGGAAGGAAGTTTCTTTAGCTGAAGGGAGCTGACCACCATAAACATTGTTTAGTGAGAAATTGAGTGTGGGCTACGCTCGGATGGCATGCCAACTTGGAGCTGTGGGCCCAGTCTAATACAGGCGGACGGAGAGGGCTTGGACGAAGAGTTGGTTCGGGGGGGACATTGCTTGGACCTGGTTCATGTTTAAGCGCGCGTAGTACCTGGTTCTCTATTTCCAACCAAGTGTCAGCCATAAGGCAATGTGGAGGGAGAATGGTTTCTTGGGTGGGGGAATCCATAGGGAGAGAGAACTGTCTAGAGAGGGCGTCATGCTTAGTATTCTTAGAACCCGGGCGGTAGGACAAAGTAAAATTGAACCTGGAAAAGTACAAGGACCAACGAGTCTGACATGCGTTACGTCTCTTGGCTGACCTTAAATATTCTAAATTTCGATGGTCTGTCTAGACCAGAAAAGGGTGTTCAGCTCTCTCCAGCCAGTGTGTCCAGTCCTCCAGTGCTAGCTTGACGGCCAACAGCTCGCGGTCTCCTGTTCCATAATTGTATTCTGATGAAGAGAGTCGGCATGAGAAGGAACAGGGGTGGAGTTTGTTATCCTTGGGGAACCTTTGGGAGAGAACGGAGCCAACGCCTTCGACCACAAACTGGAGGGTTGGGTCAGGAAAGGTGAGGACAGGGGCAGAGGTGAAATGGCGCTTGAGTTCCTTAAAGGCCTTGTCTGAGGGTAGTGAGAGGTGCTGCCACAGAGCTATAGTTCCGGATGAAACGTCTGTAAAAATTGTCGAAGCCCAGAAAACTTAGACGTTCCCATCTAGAGGAGGGTACCGGCCAATCGGTTCACCTTAGCTGGGTCCATGCGAATATGAGGAACCCGAGGAAGGAGCTGGAGTCACTGTGAAATTTGCATTTCTCGGACTTGATGTAAAGTTTGTTCTCCATGAGCCTTTGTAGAACTTGTTGGACATGGGATCTGTGTTCCTTCAGGGTGCGGGAGAATATCAGAATGTCATCCAGGTAGACTAATGCAAAAACATTAAGAAAGTCTCTCAGTATATCATTAAAAAGTGCCTGGAAGACAGCCGGGGCATTGGTCAATCCGAAGGGAACCACAAGGTATTCATAGTGGCCCGTGGGTGTATTAAAGGTCATCTTCCATTCGTCCCCCTCTCGAATCCTCACTAGGCGGTAGGCATTTCGAAGGTCCAACTTAGTAAAAACATCCAAGAGTAACTCGAAGGCTGAGCACATGAGAGGGAGTGGGTAGCAGTTTTTTTTACAGTGGTCTCGTTGAGCCCCCTATAGTCAATGCAGGGTCATAAAGATTTGTCTTTCTTCTCCACAAAGAAGAACCACGCGCCTGCTAGAGAAGAGGAGGGACGAATGATTCACGCCGCAAGGGATTCCGTAATGTATTGATCCATGGCCTCCCTCTCCGGGCGAGAGAGAGAGAGAGTATAGTCGCCCCCTGGGTGGGGTAGTACCAGGGAAAAGGTTAATAGCACAATCATATGGGTGGTGGGGAGGTAGCGAGAATGGAGCCCCTTTGACAGCAGAACAGAGACATGACGACAGACATGAGGTACTCCATTCCAGAACTCTCTTATTGACCCAATCTATGTGGGGATTGTGTAGCTGTAGCCATGGGAGACCCAAGACAAGCGGGGCATGGGAGCTCATAGCAATAAAGAAGGAAATTACTTCTGAGTGGTTTCCTGAGAAGTGCAAGGTGACTGGTTCTGCTTCCTAAATTTAGCAACGTAGGTTTCTCCATTTCTCACAAGTCAGGCATGTGCAGTGTTTTGGAAACATCACATGAAGAACATTTGAATTGGAGTTCTCATGAACTGTGAGAAAACACAATTAAGTAGAAAAAATATATATTGTTAAATACATACCCACATCATGGAGCTCGCCCTTTTAAAAGATGAGGTAAGTGTGAGGGGTTGAGGTAAAAGTCATACATTATGACTTCATTCATATATTTTCCAGTGAAATTCTACTGAATTTGTATGCATGATGAGTTGTTTGCTTAAAATGGCATAAGCTAAAGCCCCACGGTAAAACACATTGGCTCTGTCTTGAAGCAGATGCTTGCCAATGCAAATTACAAGAGAAAGAGGAGCAACCCCCTCACAGCACTTCTAATCCTTTTTTTAATTCTGCCATTGTGTGAACAATTACCTTGTCACCTGTCTAAGAGAAAACACCTATCCTGACGACACAATGGCTTATCAATCATGCTGCACAATATGTGACACTGTTATATACACTGTTGGTGGAAATAAAATGTCCCCACAAGGATGGGAAAAGCAGACAGTTTGGACCATTATAAGTGATTTTTAATAGCATTATTATTATTATTATTATTATTATTATGTTTTTTGTAGGTCTTATCATGCTCAAAAGACAAACAGGTTGTGTGGTGCACTCGGGGTGGTGATGGCCCAGGGCTTAGACTTATCAGTTAGAATTTCCTCTATTGTATTTCCTCATATAAGAAGACTAGCGTTAGTATCCATTGTTGACGGGTAAAGAGCTTTTAAAAATAGTTAAAAGGTTAAAGTTAAAAATAAGATGCTCAGCTTTAATGTAATCAGTGATATTATTATTTCAGGTTGAAGCCCTAAAACATATCTGCCTGTATTTCTATGTGGCAGAGCTCTGTCTAACTTTAATGTTGCTAAGTTGTACTTCTTTTGACATTAGCCAGATATATTCCCTGTTTAAAGTAGATTATTACATCCAGCACAGGACAGTTCTTAACGTCACTTTTACTCTTACAACCCGTGTTTTATGTCATAGTGGCGCTCGACATGTCCGCTTTAATTAGCACTTTGGTTTCAAAACATATGAAACAAACTGGTTTTAAACTTCCTGCAGGTAGAATAAACATACAATTACATGTCCATACATAGTTCAAGATTCAGGTAAAATATACATACCTTTTTTGGAGTTAGCCATGCCGTGTTGCATGTTCATTTGTGTTTCATAAGGATTTGGGCACTTTGTAAGGGCATTATAGTTGTTTCTGTGTCATCCGCATACTCTGCGTATATAGGATAAACTATCTTGTTAATTGTCTTCGTTGAGTCACACCTATATTCACATCCACTTCGAGGGCAAAAGCTCTGTATTCATCCAAAAAAGTGATGGCTGCTGTAGGGTAATCTGGTGCAAAACTGCTCATTCTGTAACTTCCTTTCTATTCAACATTTTGATGTAATTTTATTTGATTAAAGATCTAAAGACTGGCAAAATTTCATTACATTCTCTTGAGCCAGTTTTAAACTTACCACGGATAAGTTTACCAAGCTCCAGCAAAGCAGTGGAGCCGCTGGTCCTATACCTGACCCCCACAACGAGGAACAACACCTCCTCATAAGCTAATGTAGAATTCTTCCTTCAAACCTTTGAAAGAATGGAAGAGCAGGGAGAATGGTCCCCTTGGGAATGGAGTGCGATTTTAATCCCCTTGCTCTCTGGGGATGCACAATAAGAATACTTCGCCCTTGACTGAGATGAAGCAGAGGATTATGAGACACTGAAGCAAGAAATCTGTCCAGCTGCCAGGCAGCCGCTGAATTCCACTGGATGACCTAGGATCCAGAAATCCCCTCACAAGGTCAACTACAACACCGAACGCATTGTTTTTGACTGGTTTATCCCAAAAAGAATGAAAAGCAGTGGGTATTAAAGCACCCACCTCCCTGTGGTACAGTACCTGGTAGATGCGCTAGAGTTCACACTCACCATGCTTGCTCTGAATCAGGATGCAAAGCTGATTCAGAAGAAACCTTCCGCTACTGCTTCATGCCCTCACTCCAAAGAGAACCACAGTGGCCACAACTTCCTCCTGACTCCCTGCAAGATGAGCCCATAACCACGAAGCCTAAAGCCATGAAGCAGCCTCTTAGTATTTTTAGCCAACAATAGGCATCATGACAACCCCAGCCATGCACCTGCAGAGTGGGGCCATGCTAGAGTGCCACAACTGGCAGCTGCTTATATGGGGGGAAAGGCACTTAATCAACTGGCTAGATCACCTTGATCACCTCTGCTCATTGCTAGAAGAACTCAGAAATGGCAAGGGTAACAGCAAACCCACACAAATGTCATCTGGGGCTGACTGAGGCACAGTATCTAGGTCGAATCAGGTGCCGGGATGCTAAACTTCCAGGAGAAGAAAGTAGAAGCAGTCTGTACCTACCCTCAACGCACATCGTAAAACAAGTATGTGCCTTTTTGGACCTAGCTAGTTATTACGCAAGTTTTGTGTCTAACTTTTCGTCTGTATCAGCACCCCTCTCAGAAAGGGACAGCCAGAAAAAGATATATGGACAAAACAGGAAGAGGAAGCATTCCCACAACTGAAAACTTCTCACCAGCTTCCTCATCCTCCCCAACCCCGACTTGAATTGCCTTCTTGTTCTTCATGGATGCCTTGGAGACTTGATCTCATGTATTTGACAGAGAAGAACTCTTGATCCTGTAATGCAGAAAGCTTAAACCTGCTGAGGAAAAGTACACCACCATCAAGTGGAAAGTCCCAGGCTTCAAATGGGCCATAGCGGAGCTACCTGGTGGGGTGGCACTTGACTTTCATAATAGCTTACGCTCCTGTTCAATGGATGTCTAGGGACAAAGCTGAGGGGGGTGCTGTCATGGCGGGCCAATAGCCAGTGCCTCTCCTTAAAAGTATGCCCCGTACTTGACCGAGAAATTAAAGTGCAACGCTCCGTTCAGCATCCTGGTCAGCTCCCCTATGTTCCACCTAATCTCACCTATGTGGAGTCAGCACGGTTTTGTGTGGTCGTTGTAAGTATTGTTTATTGTGATTCACTGTGAGTTTTTGCTGTTTTAGTGTTGTGATTACATTTCCAGTCTTTCCGGTCAAAAAATTTAACATAAATAAAATATTTTGGTGGTCCTTGAGCAAGCTCACGGACCTTGCAGAAGCCCACGGAACGTACTATATATAATGTAGAATGTATAAATATATAATTATATTGTATATAATTATAAATATTAGTATGTGGTGCATTGCAGTGTCTATTTTTTGTACAATACACGTGAGCTACTCGCACAATTTGTTTGCATCCGTGAATGTTTGTAGATCCGTGATCCGTTTGTATCTGTGGAAATTTGTAAGTTGGGGACCTACTGTGAGGTCTTCAAACACACAGATGACCATATTGCTAACTAATTTATGTAGCATGGGAATGGTATGGCTGCTGATGAATTTGTATGATTCTTGGTAGTTTCTTTGACATTGGATGATATTCCAGTCCATAGTCACTCTCCACAGATTTATGAACAGACAGAGGGAACAGCAACAATTACACTGGCAGTACCTAGAGAGCTAAAAATAAGTGGAAAGAGCAAGTTTAAGAGGAAAATGAGGCAGATGGAAGGAGAATGAGAGGATGGAGGGAGCAGAATTGTAATTATTTGAAAATAACGAATGCTGATAATGTCAGCAGTAGGCTGCACCTTCACTGCGATTTAAGCACAGTGAAGCACTTGCTCTTCAGATGCTCAACAATTATCCACATCTTATGTCCTTTTTTACTTAGAGCAGCTTTTCTGCTACTTTAACATGGTGAGAAAGAGAGAGGGTGAGAGAGAATGTGTGGATAATTGTGAAGACTCATGGTGTGTTTTTTTGGTACCAGTCAAAACCAAACTGTTAATGACAGATGAATGATCATGTGGCTCCACTGAATGCATTTCAGGTACTTTTTAAGTGTCTCATCATTGAGACAAGAATGTCCACAGAAGAAGATAAAATGAGAAAGCTCTGTCACACATTTTCTCATTATGCATTATGCATTTCAATATTTTCAATATTGAAATTGTTATTTCCATGTCTTATGTGTGAACTGGTAGTTTTATTAGGATCATGGAGATGTTGATGAAAAACAACTCTTAGATTCTCTTATCATAAAATTTTACATATGTGAGTACAGGCATTCAGATGACAGCATAAGCTAAATATATTGTTTTACTGTGCTTATAATACAATATTAAATAATATAATGTAGTGTTAAATTTGCACTGCCTGTGTCTATACACACTGTTAGGATTATGATTGAATTTAGTAATAGCAATGCAATACATGGTTTTCTAAAATAATCTGCAGTAATACCTATGTTCTGTCCCAGCATGCAGCAGCAGCAGTGGATGTGTATGGCTGTTTTGGCTCTCTTGCTGGTCACAGATGTGCTAGCAGAAGTTGGAAAGACAGGGAAACAAGGTAAATGGTTATTACGAGCCTTCGGAAATGTAAACTAATCTATTCATCAATTACTAGTTGAGCCAGTGTTAAGAAATCATATAGGTGTAAGCTGTGTGTGTGCATATCTGTGTCTGTGTGTGTGTGTGTGTGTGTGTGTGTGTGTGTGCTCTGACAGGTAAAAAGGAACGTAAGTCAGGATGCGGAGTCTGGCAATGGAGTGTGTGTGTAGCAAATGAGGGTGACTGCGGCCTGGGTACCAGAGAGGGAACTCGTACAGGAACTGACTGCAAACAGAAAATCAAAACTCAGCGCTGCAAGATTCCCTGCAACTGGAAGAAGCAATTTGGAGGTGAATATCACATAATGTCCTGCAGAAGCCATTTACATTAATATCACTTTCCTTTATAGATTTATATTTTGGCTACTTTTGTGCTTTTTGCTGTTAAGAAGAAGCTAATTGTCTTTATTTGCTAAATATCCAACAGCTGAATAGCTCCTGATTGAAATGACTGACACAACTGTTAAGAGAAGATTTTTATCAGCCTCTGTAATCTATAGTGCATGAAAAAAGGCACTAGAGTTTGGGCATTTTAACAGACGTTGGTGTTCTAACACTAAAATGATTTCTTAGGCAATGTCACAGACCTCACGTTTCAAATGATTATTTTCAAAATCCCCAAGTCAAAGGCTGTGCTTATTCAATTAATATGTTTTTAGAGGACAGAACCTCTAAAACACATTAGTTGATTAATCTGGTCAATGGGATGAACCTTCATGCACAATCATGGGCTTGCCCATCCCTTTTTACAGCATGATAAACCAATTTTAGTTTAAAGCTGTTATATTGTATACATTATAACAACTTCTTATCATTCTTATAATTCACAACTTCTCAGAAGCTGTTATAATGTACACAGTCTATAATGAGACTTTTCATTGTCCAGAATGATAGAACACAGTTATGAGGATAAAAACTACCTTTATTTCTGCACATGTCATAGCATTTCAGTAGTGCTTGGATCAAATTCTGTACGTAAATGTTTGGATATACAGTTTCTACAGACAGATGCATCTCTTCCACAGGCTGGCGACAAGTGATCTGTTTTTTTTTTTTTTTAAGGATAGGGTATTGTACTCACTGAATTTTCATGGCTTCAAGCCACCTTGTCATTCACTGATGTACGGTCTTTTTAAAAATGTTTGTACCATTCAAATGTTTTACTGGGGCTAAGAGACTCATCACTGTACTGTGTTTAAAGTCTTCTGGGATGTCAATCAGTTTTATGCCTTCATTCACAAGTCCCGGTTTGACTTGAACTATTGATTATTGTATAATAGACAACTTCAAAAATGTCACGTCTTTATACTTTAACTCGGTTGATCCCTTACATTTTCTTTGGAACTCCAGCTGCTTTGTTCTAAAAGCACAAAGCTGCCTGCTGTGAAAATTAAAGGCACTTCAATGTCAAAGCTGGAGCATTGATTCAATTTGCATGTCTGTTCCCAAAGAATGCAAGTGAGCTAGTGAAATAGTAAGAGGTAGTGATGAAGCAATGGAACAAGTAAGACTATCTACCATGAACCACTTGAGGAAATAAGCAGAACGCTATTTGTGAGTAAAGGATTCAAGCAAAAACATTTAGAATTACATCAACAGCATGTGGATTTACAGTACCTCAGACTATACAGGTAGGTGTCAGTAAGGTTCTTAGATGATAATGTACACACAACACACCATTCTGAGGAGCATTAGCAATGTACTTTCATCACTCTCCTTAACGTTTACTCACTTGGACACCTTCTTAAGAAATGTTTAACATAAAGTATGGCCGTTCCTTCTGCCCAATCTGTCATTGCCCTTTGTTATAGAGGTGGATGCAACTGAGGTTTGGGTATCATCTACATCTGTTATAGGTGTCATCTGTTATATAGAGAGGTTTGGGTATCATCTGTTATAGAGGCAACAAATTGTGGTAAGGCTGGATCTGGTTGCTCTCTTTCTTTTCACAAGGCTAGGTTAGGTCAGCTTTCACATTGCCATGTTCACAGACGTGGAAAGAGTAATAAATTTTTGTACTCAAGTAAAAGTAAAATTTCGCTTTCAGCTAGGTCTGCATCATGGGCATCTCTTTTGTCCGTCTCCATCGCTCTTGTGAATTTAGTGCGTTTGTTCTCCCTGCCCATCAATCAATCAGTGCAATGGTTTCGCAGGTGCAATTTTTTTCCTTCCCCGTTGCATTATTTTTATTATATATTTTTTACTCAGTAGCGAATATGATTTAAAATGTAGCGAAGTACTATACTTCAAACAAAACACTTGAATAAAAGTAAAATTACAGATTAAAAAAAAAAACTTTAAAAAGTAGAAGTACACAAAAATCTACTTAATTACAGTAACGCGAGTAAATATAATTCATTACTTTGCACCTCTGCATGTTCAGAGCCAGAAAGAAAATGACTTGTCAAGAATACACGAGCCAATCTGTTATTACTGAGACCAATTTCATGACTGCACCAATATCACCATTAGAAGCTGAAAACATGGAGATAACAGTCTGAGAAGATGAGTACATTCTGGGATAAGTTGATCACTTGACACTGACAAATATTGATCTAGGACACCCAGTGAAAGCATGCTTCTGTCTGAGCATAAGATTTGGATCAGTCTACATACTGGTCCACAGGAATCTGCGACCTCAAGCCAAAACTAATAACCTTCTGCCAGCAAGCTGCTCAATAATCTAAGGCCCTTGGATTGGCCTCATGGTGAATTCTTTTTACTAGCCTCCCAATGTCATAAGGTAAGATCATTGTAGCATTTTTTAATTTAATTTTTTTTGTTAGTTTGATGTTCTATTTACATTACAAAGATGACATTTCCACTGGTGGAGTCCAGCAAGATGATTGGTATAAGTTTTTTATTCCTCATCAGGCTTGACATTTTACAGTGCTACTTGGAGTTAGTCTGTTATCATGGCCAGCATTGGTTTCCATTGCATCTTGTGATAGAACAGACCATAATCCAATGACACAATTTATTGCCATCGTAATGTCACATATTATATTTTATATCAATGTGTCACTGTGAGCAATATAAATTATATACATAGAAATAAAACTAGAAATGGGTAAACTCAACAAGAGCATATATCCGAAGAAGTTGCAACTGTTATAATTTAGGGCCACTGGCAGGCAGGTTTGTGTCCACTTGGCTCTTTAGGAAAAACAGTTAATGAAATTCATTAAATTTATTCTGACTCGTTACATTTATCTCATAATTGTCAACCAGTGAAAAAAGCAGTGATCAACCAGCAGAGGGCTTCGGAGTAACAGGAAGAGTGAGGACAGATGAACTCAAACTGGAAGCAAGAGCCCCATACCCTCATCTGTGATCACATTTTACAGTATATTGACAGTCTAGTCATGGTTTTTGCATCTTGCCATGTGCCATGGATAAATGGTTATATGCAGTTGAAAGAGGGATTTCTACTTGAACTCCTTTTTTTGAGTATTTTTATTACTGATAAGCTATCTTGTTTGTGTGGGTTCAGTTTTCACATCTGCATGATTATGTGGTTGTGCCCCTTCAGGGACAAGGGTTTGATTCCCACCTTGGGTCTGTGCGCATGGAGTTTGCATGTTCTCTTTGTGCTTGGTGGGTTTTCTTATGGGTACTTTTTGGATTTTTTACATTCCAAAGGCATTAAGGGTAGGCTAATTGGCATTTCCAAAATGCCTGTAATGTGTAAGTGTGTGAGAGTGTGCTTGTGTGCCTGCAATGAATTGGCAGCTCATCCAGCATGTGTATGTCTTGTGCCTGGAGTTCCCTGGGATAGGCTTCCCAAATGAGGAAATATTTTTAGAAGACTGAGGTTCATCTACCAGAATTTCAGAGACTTGTAGGCTTTATTAGTCTTTACTAAAGCTCTTCTAATTTTTTTTTGACCTTTTCACATCTTACAACACATTACAGTAGTTTACAGTATTTAAAAAAAATTGTCACCAGTCTGTTTTTTTTTTTTTAACCTTTTAACATTATTTTATATATATTCTTCATTTCACAGGACTTTATCCCTGTTCATGCTTTTGTTATGCTACCAAGTTTGCCAAACTAGGAGCACTAAAATCCAATTCTTAAAATACTGTATATTCAAAATATGCACACTGTAAGCATTATTTCCTAAAACAGTTTACCTTTACTCTTCCAAATGTGTATGAGGCAATGATTTATAATCCTACAATCTGGCATCCTGCAGAAGATGACAGATTCCCTACTGAGTTCCTTTAAAGGTTTCTCCCTTATATCATCTCAGGGATTTGCCTCTGGCTTGCACATTAAGGATCTAAATCTACATGTACTTTATGGAATGTTGCTTTGTAACTATTTTTGTTCTTAAAAGCTCAAGTCAGGTTAAATTCCTTTAAAAGCAGAACTTTTAAGCAAGGGTTTCAATATCTGACTGTGTGTACTCCCATGCAGGTGAATGCAAGTATGATTTCCAGTCATGGAGTGAGTGTGATTTAAGCACAGGGCAGAAGACCCGGACTGGAACACTGAAACGTGCTTTCCCAGATGCTGTCTGCGCCTTCACTGTTTCTGCTAGTAAACTCTGCGGCAAGACCAAGACCAAGCTACAGGGTGGGTTTAATCACATCTTTACACAAACACACTTACCTCTCAGAATGCATTTCTCTAAACTATTTGAATTATCTTTTTGTTACGTTTTAATAATTGAAATTGGCTCCATTGTTGTTAACATTGCCTTACCTACAGTATACTCATAGGCCTAATCCTGAATTTCAAAATTTTCAGGAATAAAAATGTTTAGTATTTTGCTGATGGTCTTCGTAATTGCTTAATTGATACAAAAAATGATAATAATAAATATATATTATATAATATACAGTACAGACCAAAAGTTTGGACACTCATTCTCAGTTTTCTTTATTGTGTTCTTTATTGTGTTCTTTAGCCCGAATGCGTCTCTTCTGCTTGTTGCCTGTCCTTAGCAGTGGTTTCCTAGCAGATATTCTTGCATGAAGGCCTGATTCACACAGTCTCCTCTTAACAGTTGTTCTAGAGACGTGTCTGCTGCTAGAACTCTGTGTGCCATTGACCTGCTCTCTGATCTGAGCTGCTGTTAACCTGCGATTTCTGAGGCTGGTGACTCGGATGAACTTATCCTCCGCAGCAAAGGTGACTCTTGGTCTTCCTTTCCTGGGGCGGTCCGCATGTCAGCCAGTTTCTTTGTAGCGCTTGATGGGTTTTGTGACTGCACTTGGACACTTTCAAAGTTTTCCCAATTTTTCGGACTGAGTGACCTTAATTTCTTAAAGTAATGATGGCCACTCGTTTTTCTTTACTTAGCTGCTTTTTTCTTGCCATAATACAAATTCAACCTCTTTGAATGAGAAGGTGTGTCCAAACTTTTGGTCTGTACTGTATATTATATATTTCAGATACATTAGATAATTTGGGTTGGTCACCATTCTTTGCATTTAATGTCCTTTTATTTTACGTTTGGAACCGCATACTGTACAATATAAGCTTTATATGTTTTTAAAAATCTATTCATTTTAATATTTTATTTGGGGCATTAACAATTTTATTACATATATGTTTTCATAGAAATGTATGTTATTATTATTATTGTTATTATGAAAGATACATGGTTCATTCTAAAGGCTTAGTGTACATGTTGATCATTTTTATTGTTTTGTGTAAAAGATGGCAATAATTCTGGAGGGCACCACAGTTTATATTTATGATTTTATCAAAATTTTATAGCAAAAGGTAAACGTAAACACTTTTCTTCACACTACATCATTTATGTACTGTAAAAAAAAAACACTGGTACTCTATATCTGCTAGTTGGCATTTGACAATCACAAGGTTTGTGTGAAGAGGTCTGAAACTGGAGAGGCAGACGAGTAGGATGTAATTGCTTTTCTCTGTAACATATTCCACTTAAAAAAAAAACAGCCTGTGCATATGCAATTCCAAACATACACTGGAGCAAATGAAACATAATTGATAGCACTGGCATTTGTCTCTCTCTCCTTTCACTCTGTAATCCATCCAGTCATTGTGACCCTCTTCTACCCACTTCTCTTATGCTCTCTGATTATTATAATTATTTAGAGAGGTGAATTAATTATAGATCTAGCTTTGCTTTTAAGGTGGTCAAAACATGTACTGATGTTGTTGTGTGCCTTACAGTATATACATACTTGACTGACCAGTCTACTGAGTGATGTTGTGTTCTTTAAGGAAAATAATCCATGCTGGGGTATGTGTTATGACTTAATGTGGAGAGAAAGGGCCAACCTCTGAGATTAAAAAAAAATGCTCAAAACATGCAGTTGCTTAAATGACTTCTAGGAGCTAGCTCCAAAATGAGTAAATCCTTGAAGTCCCTCATGCTAAAATGTCCAACTTTACTAAATAATTAAATACAATACAATACAATACAATACAATACAATACAATACAATACAATACAATACAATACAATACAATACAATACAATTAAATTGTCAGGTTTCCAAGTGAAACTGTGAAATACTGGTTAGTGTTAGTACTGTATAACAGTCCAGAGTAGAATGTAGGTATGTCTTTTGCGACACAATGTTAATTTGTTTACTAAAGTTAGTAAGGGTAAATTAACACTAATATCTTCTGTATTTCTAAAATTATTTGTTAAAACAAATATAAAAAAACAACAACAGAGGAGATTCTCTCTTGGTTTCTCATTGGTTTCGCTCTTGATCCCTAAATGACTATGCTTAGGTTGGGACACTTGCAATCCCTGTGAAAAAATACACCTACTGATTACAGGCACATGTACACACACTCAGCGACGACTTCCCTGACGAATTCCTGTTGCACTGCTCACAAACAATTCCACACATTCTCTTCCTGTCGAGTAGGAAAGGCCAGAAGTCACATTTATTCTGAGGATCTTCCATTAAAGAAGGCACTGATGCAAGCGGTGCATGACTGAGCAACCCAAGGGCCAAAGCATACTCTCAATAAGATGTAAAGAGCAAAGGAATATGCAAATTGACATTATGAGAAGCGGCATTAGTCCCTAGATCTCCAGACCATCAGAACATCATTTGCAATGAAGGCAACTGCCGGGAGCTGTTGAGTTCATGATGGGTGTCTGAACAGCCTGGCTGCTTGGCGATATGTAAAGAGAAATCTGTGTGTGTGAGTGTGTGAGTGTGTGTGTGTGTGTGTGTGTGTGTGTGTGTGTGCGTGCGTGTCCAATCACATTCAGGGAGCTGTATATATACAATACCAGTCAAACGTTTGGACAGACACAGCAGACCAACAGTTTGGACACAAGTTTGGATTTATTTTACATATTCTAGAACAATACTGGATTTTTTCAAAACAATGCAATTACTCTTAAATCTAGCCAATCTATCTATAATTTAAGATATATTAAATATAATATAATTGAAAAAAAGATTACAACAACACAAATATAAGATTATTAAACTTATTTCAAGTCAAATGTTACTAAAACCGCAAACAAAAAAAATCTTGTTCTATTCGCAGATAATTTTGCTAGCTTCATGAATTCATTTCTCGAAAGTAGCAAAATTATCTGGTTTGGCTAGACTCCACAAAATTTCACTTGCTAAGATGTCATTTTTAAATGCTCAGACTAGTGCCATTATAAAGGCAGACACATCTCCATATCAACTGTTTAAAGGAGATTGTAACTGATTTATCAGATGTAACTGATTTATATAGTTTAACAGTGTAATGTACAGTTTAGCAGGATGATGATTTTGGGAAAGAAGCTGGACCCTAACCTGCTTGTGCTGATGCGAAAGCTTCTGTACTTTCTCATGGATGGAAAGAGGTCAAAAAGTTTGGGCAAGGGTGGAAGGAGACACTAAAGTGACATCTGCTCTGGTAAAGGTGTTCTGTGATTGGTCGTTAGGTGATGTGCTGGGAAGTTTTCTTTTCAGACACCGTGGAGTTGCCCTCACTTTTGCTACGATAAAAGCTTTTAGTATCTGGGAAGACAGATGATCTTTCTTTAGTCTCATCAAAAAGTTGCTGTTGCACTTTTCTTCAGATCATCAGTGATATGGACATCTAGGAACTTGAAGCCAGAGAGACGTTCCATTTCAGTTTTGTTAATTTAGATTGGACAGTCTGCTGATTTTTGATTTCTGGAAACCCCCAATGAGCTCTTTAGTTTTCCTGCTCCTAAGGGTGAGATTGTTGATCAGTGTAGTGTTCTGTATATGATTGTGTTAAAAGCAAAGCTAAAAACATTGAACAGCATTCTGAGATATGTGTTGCTGTTGTTCAGATGAGAGAAGGCTGAATGAAGTGGAGTAGAAATAGCATCGTCTGTCTAACAGTTATTATGCCATTATGGCCAATATGGTGGCTCACACAGATGCAGCAGCTTATGGCTCTTCTACTCAGGGCTGCTTTTGTGTACTTTGGTTTATGTCTATGTTTGGGAACCTCAGGTCGCTGTCTACTGTTTTGTTCTACTGTATATGTATATAGTCCATTTACGTACACTGCTTTTAGAAGTTGCACTCATTACAATCCCTTATCAGCTGATTGAAGCATTTCATCATAATGGGGTTAGTACAACCAAGTGAAAGCAATTCAAGCATGCTGCAGTAAAAAGCTTTGATATGTATATATCTTCAGCCATGTAGGAATAGAAGCCTGGCCTGGTGACAGGTTGAAGATATCAATGAAAACCTGGTATGTTGTCAGGACCAGCAGCCTTACATGCAACTACTGTACTTACCTAACAATCGTCGTAGTGCTGATTACACATCTGGAGGAACAGTCGTTTTTGACAAAATGAGAATAAATCTGATTCTGCTCATTAGTGAGGCACTGATGGTTGGGAGAATCTGTGTGGGCTTCAGCCTAGCTCTCAGGCCGCATTGCTTCCACGTCTCGGCCAGGTTCTCTCTGCAAGCAAAGGAGGGTCAACAGTCCACGGCTCTGACGATTTCCTGAGGAACTTAATAGTTGCTTAATATGCAATCTGTGCAACTTCAGCTGATGTCTAACACTGCTTGTCAGCTATAAGAAATACATTATTTTGAATAAATAAGCTTGCAGTCAGTAGAGTAATAACTACTAAAAAATCTGGGAAGGCACAGCATGTGTGCACCTCATGTTGCACACATGCCACCATCTTGGTCTTACCGTTCATTATACTGTATGAATAGTAATTTACTCACACTTGAAATGAAATATTCAAATATTTTGAGATACTGTATTATCTTGAGCTGTACATGTAATGGATCTAGAATATATGAGATGTTCACATTTTTAATTACGCTACGGGAGAAAACACAATTTCCCACAATTTTTTGATTAATATTATCAATATATACGTATGTCAATTATTTATGGTTATGCACTGTCTAGCATTTCACTTCATATCGTATTGTGTATTGCTTTGTACAGTATGTGACTAATAAATAAGACCTTAATCAGAAAAGTAGAGTTTGCAAAATTTTAGCTCTAAAGTGAAGCAGTTCTAAATGAGATTTTTTTGATCAGTGGCAAACGGAAACCTGAAAAAGAGGATACCGGTAAAGGGAAAAGTAAGAGAATAGGGATTGATGTAACTGTTATTTTGGCATTGCGTATGACAACCTCAACATGTCTCTAATCTTTTTTAATTACTACAAACCTCCCCCTGTCCCCTTCAATTCTATTTTCATCACCCGCAAGTGGACTGACCCCCATCATCAGTGAAAGGAAACAAAGCCGTGCTCTTCCTGCGGCTGTTGCACCAAGGCATTGAAAGATTACATTCATTATAGCAATCCAGCACTGGGGAAACGGCAGCACGGCAGTCTCCTTTTTTCCACCCTGCCACATCAGACATGCCAGAATCTTATTGTGTTTGTGTTGCTGGAGACTGATGCAGTCTTGTGTGTCTCTACAGGCTCACTGAAGCCGAAGCGCAGTGGGAAGAAGAAAGAGCAAGCCCCGCTGGACTAGAGGGGAAAAAAGAAATAACAGTCACCCTTCCCCTGTATTTTTCTGCTCTGAGATGGAAGAGACAGGGGTGGCAGTAGCAACACACGAATGGAAGGACATGAAAAAACGGAAATGAATAATAAAAATAAATAAATAAAAATCCTCCCTTTCCCCCTTGAATTGTAGGTGATTTGTAGAGTATTAAATATAAATATATACAATAGAATAAAACAAGCTAAATTATGTGCTCTGCTTCTTCTACTGTTTTTTTGTTTACTTCTTTCTAGAAATAAATGCTTGAAATGAGTTAAATAATTTGCCAATAGCCCAAGACAATTTCAAGCTTTAAAGGAGAAACAAATTCTAGAAATAGGCTTAATAATCTTATTTTTGTTTAATAAAGGGAAATATTATTCCAAATGACCTATCAAATACAGTATACAATGTTTGCAGTGTTTTTGCAGATACAGTAATTTTTTCCACAAGGGGTGTTCAAGTTAAACAGGGGCTTATGATAGCACTGACTTCAAGTACAGTACAGTGATGAAATGCTTAGCTTTAGAAAAACATTTGAATAGTGCAAGTCGTAAGAATGCCATGTGTCCGTGAACGGGGATCCTGGCTGAGGTGGCTCAGAGAATAGAACACCTGATCTTTGAAAACCGATGGATAACTTGTCGCCAACTTGCAGACGAGGAGCCATCTGTCTGTAGGAACTGTACACACATTCATTCACAAACACCACTTGTACATTACAGGAACTCAGCTTGGAGATACTTCAACATCCCCTGTACAGTCCTAATGTAGTTTTGTGTAATTTCCATATGTTTGGGTCATTAAACTAGTTCCAAGAAGGCCAGTATTTTAGAAATATATCAGGCAGTCTGATCATGGTGTATCCATCTAGTATTGAGAAAACTTTCTATGTTGATGGAATTGAATTAGTGTGATTTAGTTAGAATTAGCTGGGGATTATATAGAGAAATAAGGGTACACCAGAACTGAGAGAGTTATCCTGCACATTCAAAAGTTCTAGTTTGACTTGAACATTCCTTATATTTATAAGTGATGCTACACCAGAACAAGACTATTTCAAGCTATTTCAATTAGTAAAAAGGTGTAGTGGTATTAGTCTAATAATCTTATATTTGGTTTAATATAAATGTATGATCACACTTTAGATTGTCATGTAATAATCAGCTTTTTTGCAGTGTGTCCAAATTAAGTGTGAAACCAGCTTAAATGTTTGTAAGATCGATCTATCTATCGATCTATCGATCTATCTATCTATCTATCTATCTATCTATCTATCTATCTATCTATCTATCATATTTCTGCTCCTTCTTACTCAGTTTCACATTAAATAAATTCCTCTACGATCCAGCATTCTGCTCTGTATACTTTACTGTTCAATTTGTGGAAACAAACAAAATAAATACTCTCAGTTTTGAAGTATTAAATTATATATTTTGACTTATCAGTATAGAGCAGTTAAAAATGTTTCTTCATTTCATGATACATGCATAAGAACACAAACCAGGCTGACTCTTATATCTTTATTAGATAGAATTCTTCTCCAAAAGAGTATAGCACAATATACATCGTAAATTTCAGGTATTTCATTTTATAGTATCATTTATAATTTTCCAAACATCCAAATTTCAGTTTCTGTTTCCTTGAATAAATCATTACCATGACACAATGTACAAATAGGAGGGCAAGTTGAAGAAGGGAAGACTGAGTAGGGTCAAGAAGGAGACAATCATATAAATAATAAGTATGTATTTACATCAACTGTGCCAAACTACAGAGTATGGTCATTATATATATATATATATATATATATATATATATATATATATATATATATATATAGAAACTGTATATATTTACAGTGGAAAGCTTTGAAATGTTAACAAACTACTTTTTCTACCAGTTGAAGTTCACAACCTACAGTGAAGGTGAAGCACAATGAGGATCTACACACTTCATCCAGGGAACATAAAGAGTTTAGTATGTACATCAGACATAGGAAGTGCATTTTATACACATATCCTCCTACACTAACGCTACTTTCTAATGTTCTTTAGAGAAGACGTTCTGCTTTATATATATATATTTCCTTATTTTTTGGTTCATTCCTCCCCACTCCCTGAGGAAGAAGTCTGTGTGCTTATTTATATGCTCTTTTAATTATTAGCTTGAAGGTTTTTCTTGCCTTTTCCTGTCTTGCTCACAGGCAAAGCTGGCATGACTTTGTAAAAACAGTTCACAGACAACCCTTACCGGTTTATTTAAATCCAACTCCATGCAAAAAAGAAGAAGAAGAAGAAGAAGAAGAAAAAAAAGATATTCAATACACACTCACACCAGTACATGTGTTTCTATTTCCTTTGACTGTACACAACAATTAGTTATAATGTTTATGATTTTCTGTCATCATGATCTCTCTTTCTAGCATGATAATTAAAACCTCAGCTTGTCTGTGGGGCTTTAAAGTCTTCAGTTTCTTGATTTAAAGTCCAATTATCCCTTGTATCCACTGACAGATGCTTCAACATCACAATCGATACTCTAGAGTCAGTCCGGCAATCAACACATGCTTTATATACGTATTGTACAATACATCTATACAGAGTAGGTGGACATTTATAAAACCTTATATAAAAAAGAAAGAATATACAAATAAATTAAATGAGTCATACATCATGTGATTGAGCATGCTCATTTTGCTTGTTAGTTTGTTGCCTTACCTCTCGCAGTGTGTCTTTGGCACCCATTTTTATGTGTGTGAAATTGCCCCTGTGTGTGATATTTCCTTTCAGTGCTGATCAGTGTCTGAGTAATTCACATTGTGTCCTACTAACTGTCAGATGCATGGAAAGTTATTTAAGAAAGTTTTTACTTTTTTTTTTTTTTCTGTACACATTATTGTTGTTATCCGGATATAACTCCTTGCACACAGCAACACACTAACACAGTCTCAGTCATATACAGTACACACTTCATACACACACACTGCCAAAACAAATCTCCTTCATTTTCATGCGCAGTGAGATGACTGAGATACCCAGACCTCCAGAGATTAGCTGCTCGTATGTCTATACACAATCTTCCTGTTTCGCAAATAAAGAACAGTGCATTTTTGAACAGACAATGCTATGCAAATCTATATCAGGATCATAGTACAGAATTAATGAATAAATGAAATAAAAAGAATTCTGTTTCATTAAATTTTTTATCCACCCAACAACAAACACAAAAAAAGAAAAACACACAGTGATAACATTTACAGTCATGGTTTAAACTCATAATAGGAGAAAAAAAAATCAAGGCACTTTATGTTGGTTGGTAGTAATTAGCTCTTTTGAGAGAGACTGACTTTTACATTAAAAACCAGACTTCAGGAGCTTTATAACACTGCTCCTGAAATACTTTGTACCGATATATAGTACATATGTACATTATGTAAACCAAATCTTGTTGGAAATAAACAATCTATGAAAATTTAATATGTTTACTGAAATAATTTACTGAAATATTCCAATGAATTTCATAAAGCCAATTATTTAAAAGTTTTACGAGTTTTAAAAAGATTTGTGTACTGCCGACAATGCCATCTCAGCAAATGAAAATATCTTGAAGAAAATCAAATATATGTATTTACTATTTCCTGTTTTAATATTACATCAAACCAAATACAACATTATTTATTTATTTATTTATTTTAGTTTTTATTTATTTATTTTGCATTTTAGTTAAGCATTTTACCCTACTTGGTTCTTTGCCAAATAATTTCTGTACGCAATTGGAAATAATTAATCATATTTGATTTATGTTTATAACGATATTATAATAAAAAAGACTAGATAAAAGTTTAGCAAGTATTGTCACTTGCTAACATGCATCCTCTTGCAGTATACTAAGCCCTTTTGTTATTTGCATTATATTGTGCTGATTAAAAGAATATCTAGTAAACTCATTTCTCTAGACTCTAGGTTTTCTCTCTCTCTCTCTCTCTCTCTCTCTCTCTCTCTCTCTCTCACACACACACACACACCTGTATGTGTACATGCCAGCAACACAGCAGTGTATATGGAATCGCATTCCTGCCAAGGCCCCTGAGATCTCAGTATCACACAGAGAGGCTCAATGATTTTCTTTCTTTCTTTCTTTTTTCTTTCTTTCTTCCTCCCTGCTTCTGAGAGCAGAACAAAGTCTTATCAGCCAAATGCAGCACACAAAGCAAAGCCATACCTGACAGGGGGTCTGCAGATCACCGTCAAATGCCAACCACCTCCCAGTGCACGTCTCATCACTCACACAACAATCGCAAGCAGCTGTGTACTGTCATACACCACTACAAACTATCACATACTCCACTCTAGTTCTGCTCAGGCAGCATGGTCATAACGAATATGACAGACGCCATGTAAGGATGTGTTTGCACATCACAGGTCATGGTGCAAGAGATACATTAAGAGTGGGCAGAGAGTTCCTGGTGGAAACATTCTTGCTCGGTTGAACACTCAGAATAACACTCCCTCTATCTGGGCTCTGTTGGATTGGATATCAGACCCATTCCTCATCAGGAGCATGTGTGTGTGTGTGTGTGTGTGTGGGTGTGTAAGACAGGTAAACATAGAGACTTATGAACACACAATCTACTGGACTACTCCCTCAGCTTCTTTCACATTCTCTCCCACTTATTAAGTCACTCTGTCAGAACAGAGATGCCACATGACTGGGATGGAAAAGAACCAGGGTGATAAGTGTGCCCTTTGTTAGCACTACAGATTTAAGTGTTCATTTGGACACATTGGACACTACATAGATAGAGGCAGTGTGAATAGTAGATAGATAGTAGAATCGTAGATGCTAGTGTGGCAGGACAACATTTAATATTGTTTTTGCCTTAAACAGAATTAAAGGTTATCACAATTACTGTTGCGTGACTCTTGCCACTCCATGCTGAAGCAACTATTTTATATACTTCTTCTGATGTTTCTGATGGGCATTATCTATTCCATCATTTTTTATATCTTACAATAAAATTGATCCTGTATATCTAAAAAAATATATTCAAAGCAAGCTCTTTTTAAACTAGACCAATTTGGCCACCTACTGTAGTCAATACCAATTCTGCTGTTCTTCAAATGAAAATATTTCTAGAGCCAGTGTGGGGCAGTGAAAATCCTGCGCTTTATGGTGCAGTTGGTGCAGTTCCCTTTTTGGCTTCTAGGCACAATAACAACTCATCTTCATTTCATTCTATTAGAATATAAGTAATTGCATTTACTCACAATTTTCCTACCCAAGAACTCAAGCACAAAGCAAAGAACAATCTGGTTGGGGTGCCAACCCATTACAGGGCACAGGCATACAGTCACTCACACCCCCTGAGCACTCTGGAAACAGAGCTCAAAATGTCCGCCCCCAGTGCATGTCTTTGGTCTGTGGAGAGAAACTGACATACCTGGAGGAAACCTGCAAAACATTGGGCAAAACTTCAAACTCAAAGTAGACAAATTGAAGGCAAAGTTCAAACCCACAAGTCTAAAGATGCAAGGCAACAGTGCACTAAACGGTGCTAACCACTGGGCCAGTTTGCATTTTATTTATTTTTAAAGAAATAAATGCTTATAATGAGCATAAATATCTGCCAATAAAGCAAGATTATTACAAACTGGACATTTATAAAATTATCAGAAATAATCTTATAATAAAAATTTCTTGATTTATTATTATTATTATTATTATTATTATTATTATTATTAGCATATTCAAGGTAGTTCCACATGCTAATATATATTTTTTAATAATGTCTTTTCATTTGAATCAATTAAGGAACATTTAAGGGTATGTACAGTGTATTTATATATATTCAGCTGTTACTTTGCCAAGTATATTGTTCAGGAACAATATTGACATAACCTTGAACATCTTTTCTTGTGATTCGTGGATGATGCGAGTGTAAAAGGTGTGGGATAGAAAGTGGAGCAGGCAGCCCCTGAGCCTGCCCAATCTTTAGCTTCACACAGTGTTCAGCTTCATCAGATAATCTGATACATTTTACCGTGAGATTGTGTTATTACTTTAATCCACATTGCACTGCCTATAGCAAGGACCTACTTCTGCTTCAACCACTGCAGCCCAAATCTTTAACTCTATCAACATCTTCAGTCTAAACCTTTATTCTACTCAGTCTAAAGAAATGCTCTACTCTATAGCCCTTTGGCAAAACATTGCACTCTCAAATTAAAATTCAACGCACTCACAGACACCAGCCTTCCCATTAGTCAACATCCTGCCCTAACATTAATAGTTATAGAGAATTAAAGATGCGCTCCTGATGTATAAAAATAGACATAAAAGGAAAAGAGAATTTGTCAGAAAGTGGTTACATTAACTAAATAATTTTCATTATTAACAACAACCTTACTTAAAAATAATAATTATACCAAAAAATGTACAACACTGGAAAAATGATACTAAACTGCATTAAAATATAAACACATTGTTTTAAGTCCTACCTTCTGTTCTAGGACTGGCTCGCAATTTAATGTGCAGTGAAGCTCTTACCAGTTGTTGATGAAACCAAATTATTATTACCAATCATAACCAAGAAGGTGGTGTTTGTGAGAAAAAGTGTAGGGGCACTGTTTCAAACCTAAGCTTCACATGAGATTTATAAGCAAGATCGACGTCGTGCTGTATTGCTGGATATAGCACCGCTGTGATGAGGTCATAGCCATAAGGGTACAGCCGCTATATCCAGCAGTACAGCATGATGTCGAGTGCGCTATTGCTTCTATACAACAGTTCAGTGAAGGCAATTTATTAATAGATTATGATTTGTTTCTTTAATTAACCAGCTATTTTGCTCCACCAACGCTTATCCTTCTGCGACTGACATAACTAACGAACAACGACTGGTGGAGCTGTGACAGTTATCAACCAAAAGTTAGTGTCATTAAAAGAGGTAAAAGTAGGCTACTTTTATATCCTTCCCAGTAGACATAAGGTGAGGAGAATAAACCTAGGACGTGGTGGACAGTCCTGTAAATCTCGTAAGTTTCTCTTTATATTTTCACTTATTTTGTTTGAGAATATTAGCTTAAGTAGGATCAGGGGTTGGTGATTTGGAATTCATCCTTGTGTTAGGAGCTAATTAGCTTTGTGGCTGTACCGTAAATAAATGAACACTTCAGGATGAGTTAAACTTAGAAGCAATTATTAAGCGGACAAAGTATTTTTTAAGGTGACATAAAATTATCAAATTGGTTTTCTTACTGAAAGTGCTTCTGTGGTAACTGCAAGTCAGCTACTCGCTCCTCAGTATGGCGGAACATACAGACCTACTTTCACTCCAGCTGGCAACTGACAGTTAGTGTAACTAACTTTTGAAAACGAAAGGTCTTTATACCAAATCTTAATTGTTGTATAGCAATTTAATTACATAAAATAGCAAATATATACTTATTTTCCTAATTGTTATTCTAAAAAAAAATGTATAATGTTATCAAATATTGAATTTCATTTTGTCTTAATACCTTTGGCAAACCTAACCTCACATACGCTTGCAAATAATTTGACAATTGAACTTTTGAATTAGATTTTGACAAAGAAATAAACAAAATTGAAGAATCGAAAGCCTCTATTTTGTTCTATGTATTTTCCCTTCCATGTCCTAAAAGGTCTCAATACAAATACAATGAAAAAAAAAAAGAAAGTGAAAATATTTAGACCAGTTACATTTACATAGTTACATTTGATTAGTACTTTCTTGAAAGTATGAGATTATGACCTATAACTGTAGATGTTATATTCATTTCAAGCTTTGAAATTGTTTTATTCTATTAACATATTTTTTTTGCTTATTTTAAAGCATATGCTTTTAGAAAGAAATGAGGGTTTAAATAAGCGAAAACGTTAATAGGTTATATATAAATCTATTTACATCTATGTAAATTTTAAACAAATGATACTACTGTATATACAAGATATTTTCATTGCTTTCATTTTTTTGGTCACTGAAGTGATGCTACATGATGAAATGTGCAAAATATCTAGCCCTTTTAATTCACAGGACCAAGGCCTGTGATTTAGAATTAACCCCCATTCTGGGGTGATCTCACGCGCACACACACACACACACACACACACACACACACACACACACACACACACACACACAGATACATATAAATGCATGCACACATGCATACATGTACACACACCTCTACATTGATTGAAAGCCTCACAATGCCACTGAGGAAGCTCTATCACTACTCACACATTATGCATACACAACCTGATGCTTAGCCGTCTATCATAATCACCTCTGAGTCTCTACACATGCAGTTACACTGACAGAAAAACACAGGATCCCTCCAGAAGAGTGCTGAGGGCCTGTCAGTATGCTGTAACCACCTGCAGACTGCATGAATGAACACCTTGCTGCAGGCATGAGTATACATTTGCATCACTGCATTTTTCATGAGAAAGCAAAGAGTTCTTTTGCAATGGATTTTAAATAACTAAAGATGGATTATCACCATGCATGACAGATGGTTCATTGTCACTAACTATATTTTATATTTCTCTTTATCTGATATTGCAACAAAGCGACGGTGTGCAATGGGTTATGAAAAAAAAAGGCCACAGTAACAGCTCTATATAGAAGAGTCTCTTCACCCTGCAATCAGTCATCATTTTAAAAGCCTTTAATTTGCATCTCTGGAGGCCTGAGCACTTCACACTGCCCCACACTCCCACTCTTATATGTGGATACGGCAGAGTAGTTTTCCAATAGCTCAATTAGCTTTAGGCTAGCTGAGCGTCTCACACACACACACACACACACACACACACACACACACACACACACACACACACACACACACACACACAAAAAGAGAGAAAGAAAGATAAAGCAGTCCATTGTCATTCATACATAATTTCTGCAAAATTCTATATATCTACCACACACACACACACACACACACACACACACACACACACAAACTAACAAATACTATACAAGATTATATACATATATTTACACATTTTTTTTTTACACTGAAGTCCAAACACTAGGTTTGAGTGTTCAGTCAGCCCTATTGTCCCTTTAATAATTATATTGTTAAAGAGTGCAGATTAAGTATTATACTGCGCTCTTAAATCTGTTATCAGCTACTCTACTTTTATCTATGCACAGATAACATTATATCAAACATGGAGTTTTTGCTCCAGTGCTCTATCTCACTAACACAATGTATATTCATGCTGTTTATATTACATTTAATATATCAGTTTATACATTTCTATTTTACAAATAGTTTAGAAATTGTTTATATTTTCACATCATGGTTGTGTTCAAATTTTATTATATATCATGATGCTTGTTTCTGTCTGTATGCAAAGCCTAACGATCTATTGCCCTGTCCGAGTTGTGTTATTCGGTGTGTGTAAAGTGCTACAACAGGATGTCAAGAACAGAAAAACACGATACAAAAGACAACACTAAAAACAAAGTCTGACCTAGCTGCCAACCTTTTGACATTGTCATCCAAAACCTTTTCAGACACTTCGACAGACGCACAAAAACATAAAACATACATGCTCACATGCATACTTATATTGTAGCTCATCTGGTTGAGCGGATATTTTTATACTGGCAAAGCAGAAGCTGCTTGAAGGTCTTTTTGAATGTGGCATTGCACAGAGCATAGCATGCAGGGTTGATGGTGCTGTTGATGTAGCAGAGCCAGTAGCCAATGGTCCACACCGTGTTAGGGATACAGCTGTTGCAGAAGGTATTGATGAGAACCATCACATTATAGGGTGTCCATGTGGCTACAAATGCCACCAAGATTGCCATGATGGTGCGTGTCACCTTCTTCTCTCTGGAAGGAGCTGCTTTCTTTTTTTTGGGGGGCTGCTTAGTCATCTTTGCAATCTTGCGGGCCACATGGTTCTGCTTCTCAGCTGCTGGTACAATCTCCACTGTGGTGTTGGAGGGAGTATAACAGTCTCCTTTGGGTGACTTGGTGACGATTTTAATGCAGGTAAGTTTAGAGGCACCGGTCTTGGCACTGTGCCGTGGAGGCGTGTGAGTGTCATTGGCTTCGGGCTTCTGATGAACTGGGGCCCCACTACCTGAAGTAGAGTCATTGGAGCTCTCTTTCTCCTCAACTGGGACACAGTTGTCTCTGGAAGTTTCATCCACTTCTCTTGCCCCACCGGCTGTGGATGGCCCTTTGCCATTCTGCATTTTGCTGTCGTTCTGGTTGGTCATTTCATCTGTGGTCTGGGTTTGATTTCGATCAGGGTCAACGGCCATTACGTTGTTGTTGTCCAGCTTGTTGGCGGCATTGCTGCGGGTCTGACTGGGAGATCCAGTTCCGGCATTAGCCGCCGAAGGTTTGCGGTTGTCCTTTTTCACACGACTCTTGCTGGCTCGAGAGACTTGCCAATATAGCACCATCATTATGATGACAGGCAAGTAGAAAGCAGCAATAGCAGTGCCGAAGGTAACAGCTGCATTTGAAAAGAACTGGATATAACACTCCCCTTCTGGCACGGTGCGGCCACCCACAATGAACTGCCAAAAAAGGATAGCAGGTGCCCAGAGGATAAAGGACAGCACCCAGGCAGCAGCAATCATCATCCCTGCCATCTTAGTGGTCCTCTTTACAGGGTAGCTCAGTGGTTTTGTGACGCAGAAATAGCGGTCAAAACTGATAATGAGTAAGTTCATGACCGATGCGTTACTGACCACATAGTCCAGGGCCAACCACAGGTCACACACTACAGGGCCAAGCGGCCAGGAACCAATGACAATATAAAGAGTATACAGGTTCATAGAGCAAAGCCCAATGATAAAGTCTGCACATGCTAAGCTGAATAAGAAGTAGTTATTGACAGTCTGTAGGCTTCTGTTTACCTTTATCGAGAGCATTACTAGTATATTCCCGACCACGGTTACCAGGCTAAGTGAGCCTGCTACTAGCATAATGAACACCACCTCCACTGTTTTATAGGAGCTCGTCTCCACGTCTGGCTCCGTTTCATTTCCCTCGGAGGAATTCCCCAACGTGAAGTTTATTCCGTCCATCTGTTCCTGCCTCAGGAAGAGCTCCCTAACTGAACGAGGAGCACTGCTCATAGGCCTTCACACCTACACATGAAATAAGGAGAAAGGAAAACAGAAATTCAGAATTAACATCTCATACAGTAGGGGAAAGCCTCTTTCAAAACTAAGCTGAGTATCACAATGAAAGGTTAACAGGTCAAAATTGGCATATTCACATCCAATATACAGCTGGAAAACTTCTGGGACAATTATGAGGGGATCTGTGTGTTTTTTTTCCCCGGCCAGTATGTAAGCAAAAGACTAATTAATACGAGGGTGAGTCAAAAATGATCCGCACTCTGGTGACATTAAAACTTCCACACAATTTCCTTTCAATGCTACTGTCTCCCATGTCACTTCAGTGCAGGTGTGAACGTTGTACATCAGTTCATTTGTAACTGTGGTGTGAACAAAAATGGATGTCCCACTGCTGATTAGGTTTTTTGTGGTCTGAGGGTGTACCTGGTGCCGTACACCACACTGGTACAAAGACTATGTACACAGTATGGAGAAAGAGGTTTGACGTGAAGAAGTGTATATGAATGGACAGAGAAGTTCAAGGAAGTTCACACAAGTGTTTGCCATCAAGGACGAGCCGGACACCCCTCCACGGTCACTTAAGTTTTGAGGTGTTAAAGCATTCCCCCTATAATCCTGAGCTCCCTCTGAATTTTATCTGTTAGGTTCCCTGAAAGCAGCCCTATTCCCTGATGAAGAAGTGAGGACAGTGGTGCATGGCTTGCAGTTCAGCCTAAATATTTTTAATGAGGGAATACAAAAGCTTGTTGACAGATGGATTGAAAAGCAAGGAGATTATGTCAAAAAATGATGTATTTGTCTTTTATAAAAGTGCATTAAAAAAATTTCCACAGCCGGAGTGTGGATTATTTCTGGCTCTCTCTCATCAGCTTCCTATCTTATTGGCACATATTTTCCTGAGTCTCTTGTAGTCAGAAAAAGACATCATGAATGGGCACGATAGGCAACCACGTGAGAGCTTGGTAAAGTAGCATCGTGAAAAATGGACAGTAGAATTCACAGCTGTTTAACAGTGAAGGTAAGAGAATTTGCACACACATATGCGATGATGAGAAGATGCAGAACTCACAAGAATAAACAACTGTGTGACCATAAGAAAACCACTTGTTAGTATGTCTAGTTGGAAAAAATGCTTCAGCTTGATAGAGACCAATCTTTGGAAGGGACTTTCAAATAATGGAAAAAGGTCATTTGGTCTGATGAGTCCAGCCTCACCCTATTTCAGAGTGATGGTAGTGTCAGGGTATCATACCATCATACTGTACATAACGCCCACTCTATAAACCTCTGGAGGCAGTGTTATGATCTGCGGTTGCATCAGTTGGTCAGGTCTAGGCTCAGCAATGTCATGTGGCAATAAAATGAAATCAGTTGACTACATGAATATACTGTACTGAATGACCAGAGGCAATGGGAGTTTGAGGAAACGTTTTAACACATGAACAGGCCACAACATTGCTTACTGTAATTAATGCTAAAGGCAGCTGAACAACATCTTATATATCTTGTATTTTTAATTTGTAGCAAAATAAACAAAATATTTATGGCCCATTTGGTTGATTATTTTGATTAAAAAAAGTTCCTCAAGCATACTAGCACATGTACAGCTCATAAACAACCATTCTTTAAGGATTTTTGAGATAATAAGACATTGAATGATCACAATCATCTAAAGTACTATATAGTGGATCAGCTATCAGTGTGTGGATGTTTTATATTTTTGTTTGTGTAGTATGTACTTCTTACCTCTAAGGGTAAACGTAGTAAACATAGAAAGCAAGAAGCACTTATATACCTTTAATTATTATTTAAAGTAAATATACATATACATACATATCAAAAGAAGTACGCTTATACTTTCACCATAGTTCACCCTTCTATCTGAAGCTATATATAATGTATAATCACAGAAACATTAGGAAGACAGAAATATTTGTAAGAAATCATTAACTACAGTTATTGTATACTTCTGATATACTGTCTAGGTTTCTATATACAGTACTACCAAGAAGAGTGTACAGACCCCTGAATGAGACAAGTCACTGATTTTTCTAGGGTATGGAATCATGATAAACCTCTATAGTAATTTATAAGAGCATGGCAGAATTTGTGTTCAAAAATAGTTTGTTGTGCTGTAGAGTGACAGATTCAGAAAAGTGTTTGTACACAATTTATTTTTTTTTGCTGGATACAGTTGAATCAGACAGAGAAGGATATAATTATGGTGTGGAAGGAGAATTGGCCTGAGGAGCTCTGTCTTTGCAGCACCCATGGTACCTACTCCATGTACCTACTCTCATGTTTTCCCATTAAAAATTATTATCTGCATTCCCTTTTTTATACGCTATAGACAATTCACTCTTATCCAGTGCGAGAAATTCTTAATCACAACACTGAATATGCAGTTGTACTAAACACACAAAGCTCCAGCAAATTATGCTTTAAAAAGAATAATAGCACAATAATTCTGACTTTAGGCAGTCAGTAAGAAGGGAGGAACTTTTTCATCTGTGCCTGCAGTGAGGACTGAATAAGAACTAAACATATTTAAGTACCTGAAGTGTACACTAGTCATTCGCACACAGTAAACCTAGTCTTTCTATACTAACACACTTCTGCGCACATTACATTGCAATTTCTCTTTTATCACTTGTTCCTTCCACGTCCTCTCATCATGCCAGCATGTAGGATTCTCTCAGGGGCAGTAAGAGTTATTTAGTGCTATTGTAACAGCTGGACATGGAGCTGTGTTCCCATAGCTCATTTCAGTGGAAGCCTTAACATCCACATAATAAGCTAATAAGTGCCTTAGAAATAGTCCAAGTGCCTGAATGTGCCAAGTGCCTTTCATAAATGGAATCTTTTTTGTCTACCTCAGTTTTCAACTCTAATTCTAACATGATGACAATACGTCAAAGAACATATTAAAATAAAGTAGATTTGTTTAGTAGATTTGTTTTGTATGAGTATAATCTTCTAGGATTACCTGTATTCATTCATGTATTTATTTTCTATCCCACTTATTCTGTACAGGGTCGCTGGGGGCCTGGAGCCCATCCCACACCTCACACACACACACACACACACACACACTATGGTCAATTTTGGGAGTGCTAGTTAAACTGCATATCTTTGAACTGTGTAAGGAAACTGGTGTACCCGAAGGAAGTACTTATTAAGATATAATGTGTCTAAATGTTGGCTATTGGCTTGTCTTGAATATAAACAAATACAAAACAATAATTTATGCTGATTTGCTGAAAACTGGATAAGATAGCATACTTTTACCAAGTTTAATAAATGGCTATAAATTAAAACTGTGTTGTGTTATTGTAATTCAGAGAACTTCTACATAATTTAAAGGATTTTTTTTGTAAAAACATGTGAACATGCTTTGGCATACAAAGCCTCAATAATTCCATTGATACAGTGAATATAAAGCCTAACACACTGTCGTTGAAACTGCACATTTATAATAGGGCACATTACTGCGTCCAGAATTAATATCAGAGGTTTCTTTCAGATTTCATTGCTATGTTCTTGATTTCATCTGACTTCTGAAACCATGGTAATCACAGAGCTTACAAAGGATTGTTAAAAGGTATTGATCAGGACAAGGGAACAAAAGAATTGTACCTTGAAAGTTCCAGGAAACACGGAAGGCCATCATCAACAAGTGGAAAAAATGGGCTGCTTCAGTAACATTACCAAGAACAAAATATCCATACAAAATTGACATAATTACAAGAAGAATACTTATTAGGGAGGTTGCCAAGAGACCTTCAGCAACATTAAAGGAGGAGGAGAAATATCTGCCAAGTACCGGTCACTTCCTGCATAATAATCTCTTGTCTTTTCCCAGTGACAAGACACGGCAAGACAAGATAAAAACAAAACAAAACCTTACAAGAACCATAACCAAGGACCAAATGCACATCATTGTAGGAATAATTAAAAGCATTATAACTTTTCAGTACAATTTATTAAAACATTACAACCTTTCAATGCAATATTACCAAAGAACACCAAACCGACAAAAATGATGGTTTGTGGCTGCAACATGAGACTGGTGCTGTGGTCAAGATTTATTATTGGATAGCTCTAATTTGACACAAAACCCACAGGTCTCTGTTAGACAGAAAAATGTCAACACACACACACACACGCACACACACACACACACACACACACACACACACACACACACAAACTCTCATCAAGAGATGCAGATCTACAAATATATTTTTTTTGTAAGAAAGAGTGGAATAGAATTGCCAATTCGATTGAATCGGATTCATGTGACAAAGTGAGTCTTACACACCTTTGAGACTAATATACAATGTTAAGCAAAAAAATAAAAACTTTTGTGTTTCAGCATTATACTCTTGCGAGACCTCCAAATCGCGAGGGGAATCCCTTACACAGCGGGGTCAGCTGACCTTGTTTAAAGGTAACCTGGGAGGCGTCGGAGGAGGACAACGCTACATGGTGTTTACTGCACGCTTGAATGTATGCCATTTTGTCTCAGAGGTGTGTCTGTGTTTTCGTGAACTTCTTTTTCAAAATTAGGATTATTCACCATCAGGCAGCTTTACAGGACATTTATGTTCTATCATCGTGCTCTCGGACTGATTCACTGAAACCGACTAATTTCTCCCGCTCCCTAACACACATACACATACAACATACTGGACTTTGGATATTTTAAACATTTGCTTGTATAAAATATATTGTATATAATTGTAAATATTGGTACCTGGTGCACCGCAGTTCCTATCGTATGTACAATACACATGAGCTACTTCTGCGATTTGTTCGCATCTTTGAATGTTAGTAGATTCATAGTCTGTTCTTATCTGCGGAAATCCGTTACTCGAAAGTTTGTGAGTCTGTGACCCTATTATAAGTAAAAACAAAAAAATGTTTTACATGAAATTTGTTGGTTACTCACTGTACATCACAAGCAATGCTTCTGCTGAAACTGTACTGATACATAAGTCATTTACGCTTTTACATACTGATAAAAATACCAATTAGGCATTTTTGTTAAATAAGATACTGTTTCCATTGGTGAATTTTGTAGTATGGGACATATGTATTTAGGTGATGTATGCATGTTCTTTAAATATGGTACACACCACAGAACATCTGCCGTATGACTACACATCCTCACACAGATGAGTCTGGTTCCTCTGAAGGTTTCTTCCTATTGCCATCACAGGGAGTTTTTCCTTGCCATTGTCGCCGTCGTCCTCGGCTTGCTCATCAGGGACAGTCTTAGTTCATACACATTCCCATTTCATACAAACTTTAATAATTGTTTTGATTGTGTAAAGCTGCTTTACGACAATGTCAATTGTTAAAAGTGCTATACAAATAAAATAAAATTGATCTTCTACTGTCCATGACTGCATGAGGAAACTGATAACATTTTAGAAGACGTTAAAGGCTGAAAGACGTTAAGGTGAAATTATAGGCCGATAGCGATACCAATGTTTAAAATGTACATATTGTCAATGGCCAATATACATCTTTTGGTTTGTTTGGTTACAGTTATCATGCAATGTTGCAACAATCAAAAGCTTAGTAATGTGACTATACAATAATGGTAAATAATGCCACCAGATGAACCTCTTTTTTATGATAAACATCAAATGTGTCTACAGAGGCGTTGTAACCTTCTCAGTAACAAATGGTATGGGGAAAGTTTGTTGTATTCTATATTCTAGCCATGTATAATACAGTGAATGTAGTGTCATGGATACTGGACTTGGGTGGTTTTATTTTGTCAGAAAAAAAGGAACATGGTGAAAATTCCTACACAAGCCGAGGTTCGTGGCTCTTCCTCACTCCCTACAGCAGCCCTGTTAGAATGTCGTTGCAAAGAGAGCTGTTTTGGGTGGTATTATAGTGCCAGCTATTGGTCTTTCCCAAACCTGCAGCTAGGTATGCTACTGTTGTCTCAGTCAAGCTACAATTAACAAAGGCAATATAACCAGTGCAAAATTGATGCGACGCAACAGAAACTTATTTGCTGATAGATTGATGGCAGGTAACAAGGTGAATATCAGCGATACTCATGTACTGATGTTAAATTGGTGCACCCTAGTGATGAACCACTGGTTAGTCGTAAAGAGGCAAATTTAGCTAGTAGTTCTGCAGGGGTAATGTCATATCCAGTACAGTGGAACCTCGGTTCACAAACTTAATTTGTTCCCAATTTCTGGTTGTCACCCCATTTGGTCGTAGACCAATTCAGCTTTTTCCATACAATACATGTTTATAGAATCAATCTGTTCTCCGTCACTATGAACTACATTTAACTTTTGATGTATTTTGTTTATATTACAAAATATAAAAGCCTTAATTACACAAAAATAATATAGCACTAAATATAAATATAAACTGTTCAGGAGAGAGTGCACACTTTTTATATTTACATGTACTGTTAATGCACTGCTTTTTTCGGAGACTAAATGGAAGAGAGGAAGATGGGTGGACAGGCGGTTAGTGTTTGGAAGGAGAGTACCCTTCTACTGGGTAGTTCTTCAGGAGTTTACTCTCTTTCTTGTTTCTTGGCTTGGTTCGTGGCAGCCGATTCCACTAAAAATCTACCCAGAGACGTTTGTTTCTTCAGTGCTGCACAAAAAGGATAACACGTTATCGTTCATAAGGTGTTTCATTCTGTTTGACACAGTTTTGTTCACATGATACTTCTAGGCAAAGTCTTGGAAGTCACTCCACTTTGCACAAAATGATTTTATCATGTGCAATGATCCGTGACTGCGGACTGAGCACAACCGATGCTGGGCAATGCACTCATGCCTTTGTTCAGCTGATAGCGGCAGCTTGGGATGGAGGTTTCTGGGTTCTGTTCCGAGTTGGCGTTCGTTAACAGAGACAATTTTAGAAGAATTGTTTGGTTGTAAAATGATGTGGTCGTACCCTGGGGCGTTCATGAACTGTAGTTAATAATGCTTAGTTAATAGCTAGTTAGGAACTGGAGCATTATTGAACACATATTCATTCATTCTTACTTAATCCTTGCAGTAATGTTTGTTAACCAGGGAACTATTCTGTTTTCATGAAAATTCTACACGCACTTTGATAAACTGCTATAATGTCCTAAAAGGGGAATTTTGTATAATGATATGCATTTGATTACCAGTGTGTTCCTTATTATAGGATTCTTCTCCAATATAAATCTAAAATGGTAGGAATAAATGTTGTCACAACTCTTTTAATGAGATTTGTGGCTGCTGAATTAAATTGTGAAATGTGACTGCTAAATCTAATTTAATTCTGACTGTCGCAGCTGCGAATTACAGGTGGGACCAATTCACAATTTGGCAGATGTCATCTCATGTTTTCAGACTAAAAGAAATACTGAGTGTTATATAAAAAAAGAAAAATTTTACAAGTTAATTCAAAGGATAGTGTCTGTGTGGTTGTGTGTAAAATTCACATGTTCTCCTTGTATCCTGCATGGAGTTCTGCTAGGTTTCCTTTGGTACCCATGGTGGTGTTATTTTGAGCTGAGCAGTGATCTGAGCTACATTAATGCAGGATTAATATATAGATGAAAGCTGATCAAAGACAGAGTGCACTATTACATAAAGATTTTATTTATGATGAGATCTAATTCGTTCCAATCTGGAGCATTTAAATCAGTTTGACTCCTAGAACTTTCTGCATTCCTCTCTTTCTCTTTATCTCCCCTGAAGGCTTGTGTGGCGCAAGATGATATCGCAAGCAGACGTCATTTATGGATTTACCATGCAGGCACCCAGCTGTGCACTCTGTTTGGTGTCAGTGTGTGATTGTGTGTAGCAGTTTGCAGAAGCCCTAGGCAGAGTAGGCATAACACAACATTAGTTACAGAGGCCATTCTCACGCTTACGATCTCACCTCAGGCGCACAATCGAGCTCAAAATACTTCTATATAAACATCTGGAGGAAAATGACCCTCATTTTTTTGTTTTATAGTTACATTGCAGCTTTGTACTTTATTTGAATTCCTCCTCGTCAGTGTTAATAAGTTTCTCTGATTTCTTGTGCAAATTGTAGCTCTGGTTGATGGTGAATGACTGAATGGATGACTTGGAGCTGAGAGGCCAGTTTTGTTGGCCTTTTGGACTTTAACTGTTCCTCGAGATGGCTCACTAGAGCTGAAAATTGCATCTGCCCTCTGGGATGCTCCAACGACTGGACTTCCACAAGTCCCACTATTTCTTTCTCTATCATTCTTTTTTATTCTCTACATGAGCAATGTAATTCTGCCACATGGATATTATTTATCTGCTGGACAGCACAGAATCTGTGTGATGTATCAAATTGTGTTATGTAAACAGATCAGGATTTACCATTTTATTGTTATGCCATCAAATTTTCAACATTTTAAATATTATGTTAAATACACATGTAATTAGTTACATAATCAGTTAGGTGCATTTATCAATACGTCACCGTAGCCCCCTGCAGCACTATGTTAGTAAAACGATTTAATGTAAGTTTAAAACCAAACAATATATTTAAAATATATTTAAAATTCAATAAAAACTAACTTAAAACAACCAACTGAAGAAACAATCACAGCTGATTTCCAATTCAGCCAAGGTTCAACTGTAACATCTAAACTAAAGGGGACATATTTGTACCTGTGAGCTCAGTGGTGATACGAATGCCAAATAATATAGAAGTAGGAATGTTGCTGCACAGCTACAGGATTTTCAGGTAACTGTATACATGTGATTTAAAGAATTCTTCATTTGCTAGGGTTTTTTCCCCACTTCTTAAAATTCTCAATAAGTGGACTGGTGTCTGTAAATCACTCCTACTGTAGTTGAGTATTAGATTGAGCATGTGTGGTGCTCTACAATCAGTTGGGATTATTAAGGGTGTATTACTACTAGACTTGGCATCCGTCAACCATGATAAAGTCCTTTCTGAAGATAATATAATGAATGCACAAGAGCACAAGGTAAATAAGCTAAAAGACAAAATTGAATTGATTTTGGTAAACATATTGTTATGAAAAGCTTTGAAATGGTGAACCATATGCTGCAAGATGGTCAACAGTCCTAAACAATAAAGTGGCATTCTTATTTAGTTGGATGACTGCCTAGCCTGCATCGGATGAACAAATGGTAGAGTATGTAGCAGGTGGAGAACTCGTATAGTGTGGCCCCATACAGGATGGGAGGTGTTTGTGAATGATCTTAAGGGCTAATGACAAACATGGCACAGCTGAGCCACATATATTGGTTTGGTCGCTCTCTCTGTCTCTCTGTCGCTCTCTCTCTCCAAGCAGTACATTTAAAATGATGCTTTAAGCAGAGAAGCAGAAACAGGCAAGCTGTAACATTAATCCTTTTAAAAAAGTTATTTGTTGGAAGACGTTTTACATTTTCGACTGATTACTGTAAGACAAAAGCTCAAGTAAATAATGTATAATATGCATTTGGATTCTCTTTGTCTGCTGTCCCTTACTATTTACGTAAGGGTCTGCTTTAAATCCCACCCTCTTCAACCACTCCTGAAGCAATTGTGACTCATCTTACAAATTTCCAGAGTTACAGTAGTGTTTTGCTTATTAGCTGCCTGAAATGTTTTATTCTGTATGATAATGAGATATCTCAACTCCATGCCTTTGGAATGAAGGGGTTCCCTGATCTCACTAATGTACATATAGAGGTGTGCACATAATGCACACCTCCCATCCTGTTAACAAAATTCTCCACACTACAGGAAGTACTGGAAAGCCTTCACAGAACAGAATTATAACATCAAAGAGGGAATACAATTTGGAATGGGATGTTCAAAAAAAGCACATGGGTGAGATGGTCATGTTTCCACAAACCTTTTTTTTTATACCATAATATGTGTACACATGTCTCACATGCCACACAGACTCTGAGCCACAATTTTAGCATCTGTATAATAAAGGTTAAATTTTATGCTAAAATGTAGAACTCACAGAAATAGATTTATCATATACTGCAGTATACAGTACATGCTCGTGCAGCACATTACACTTCCTGGCTAAAAAAGTTGCCCTTAAAGAAGGATAAATATCTATCTGAGAAGAAAATAACATACCAAGTCACAACCATATTTAATAGTAGAAACAAGGGCAATATAAAGAGAATTCACAGGATTGGGAATAAACAGCTGTGTTGCCATGAGAAAACCACTTGTTAGTGAGGTTAATCAAAAGAAAAAGGTTTCATTTTTTTTTAGGGAGCATAAAGATTGGACTGGAGCAATGGAAAACGTCAAGTGGTCTGATGAGTTCAGGTTGACCCTGGTCCATCATGGTAATAAGGGAAGCACATGAAGCGATGAACTGGAGGCAGTGTTATAATCTGGAGTTGTTTCAGTTGGTCAGGTCTAGACCCAGCAATTATATACATATGGCATTAAAACAAATTCAGCTGACTACCTGAAAGTACCACCACATAGTGTGCTGTAATTGAAGCCTAAGGCAATTGAACAAAATCCTAGAATGTGTGACTTTTTTAGGAGCCGGGCAAAGTGCATGAACACTGTGCATTTGCCATGCACAGTGTAGCTTATATAGGGTGACTTTGACCTTTAGTCAACATTTTCAGCTAGGAACCAATTGCTCCACTGCTGACTCCTTATTGCACGTCATATATAGCTCCATTATTAGAAAGTAAATCCAGATTCACTTGAGGCAGTGAAAAGGTAGATGTGTTGCCAAAATGGAAGCAGCAGACCTGGCCTTTGATATAAGATTATTTTTATGGGTTCAAAAAGAAAAAAAAAAATAGCTGGAGCAGGATTCCTTCATTTCTGATTCACCCTGAATACGGGGAGAAGCTTTCACATATCTCACTAAGCATCAGAGCATTCAGCCATACAATTTTTTTCATGAGACAATACAGCAGTATAGTGAGGGTATGATATGATACGATATATGATATGCAAGACAAACATAGAGCTTGGGTTGGAAAAACATTATCAGCATTAAATGTTCAGTAATTGGCAGAGTGTGCATCTATGGGTAAATTTTTGGGCATCCATCTAGTCAGTTCGATTGACTTTAATTTGATGAACATCCAAGATGTCTATAATCGGCGTCATGGTTTTTACTGTATTGGACTAATGTCAGATAAAGGCAGTAATGCTGTATCAACTGTTTAGTAATGAGTTTTAATAGAAATTGATCTATCTGGTCTTCTTTTACAATATTATGTAATGGCTAAATCTTCAAGGTAATTGTGCTGTAGGTATATATATATATATATACTGTATGTATGTGTGTGTGTGTCTCGATTACTTCAGAGATGCATTGTGCTATAAGGTTAATGAGAAGCGCTGATGAGTTGCTTAAATGGCTCTGACAATAAGCTTGTTCAGTCAGGGAGCTGCGCCTTATACGTTCATATAAGAATGTGCAGTCTGTGCATTTGTGTGTGCGTGTTCATGTGTGCCATGGCATAGCAGTCTTATTCTTTCTGACAGCAAGCAGTAGGATTTGACATCTTCCCAGCTGCTATTGTCAGTCTTCAGAACACACACACACACACACACACACACACACACACACACACACACACACACACACACACACACACACACACACACACACAGGCTATTAGCTCCTTATTTACATGCCATATGCACATAGAACACTCCAATTTACCCTCATACAGTTTGTAAAGATTGAGCCAATAAATGCATTAAGCAGATCATCCATATACAAGGAAAGAACAAGCTTGCAAAAATACAAGGTATATATTAAAAGTAATCTGTTTTGTAATTACATTTTTAAAGACAATTGTCAGGTAAAAACTGTTCTGCTTTATTTCTTCCATAGTTGAAATGCATTTTTTTACACTTTAATTTTAGTCATATTTTCTAGCTTTTTAAAGAGAGCACATTCTATATATATTTCTATATATAAACGTTCTATATAAATACATTTGTGCTGATTTACATACAGTAGAATATACCAGATAAATGTTCCAAGATATTTTCCCTGGTTTATTGGTTAAAGTAATAAATGACCTAATGATGGCCTCTGATCAGGGTTGTTTCTCCTTGCCTGTGTTGGTTGCCATTAGTGTAGACACCACAGATCATTCTAATCACCTTAATAGTTTAAATCTTTCATTTTGTAATTTTACTAAAAAACTATCAGAACTAAACATAACCGTTTGATTTTAATTCCGTGTTCTTAATTTTCTTTGTTCAATGCACTAGACGTGCTTTTCAGCAAATCCAGATTAGAGACACTGGCTTAATAAAGTTGAGGATTGTGTAAATAACATTAGACACTGGATTTTTTTCCCACTTCCTTCTTACAAGAGAGAATCACTAATACCAGGATCACGTGCAGCTAGACGTAAGATCTCTGAATACATATTTACTCTGTATGGCCTTTTAGTTGCAGTTACATTAAGTGCAGCAGTACAAGAACATAGGGTGTGTATTGATTCCAGCCTTTTCATTTTAGGCTCCTATTAACAATATTACTGTGATAGCCTATTTCATCTCAAATATTGTTAAGAAACATTATGTAGAAAAGAACTATCACATTTATGTTAACTCTAGGTTGGATTATTTATTTTTTGGATTTCCCCCCAATTTTCTCCCTAATCTAATAATTAAATTCCTACCGTCACTAGGGGCTCCTACGACTATTCAATCGGGAGGGCTGAAGACTAGCTGAAGGCTGAAGCTCGGCCAATTAGCTCTCTCTAAACCCTTGGCTGCAAGAGGCTGCAGCGCTAAACCAGCGATCCCCGGATAATAGGTTGAGCACTTTACCACTGCGCCACTTGGGGGCCCGTTAGGTTGGATTATTGTAAAGCCATGCTGTTTGTAGACTCTTTGTTCTCTCTTGCTCACTCTATGTTGAGCTCCACATACTACTTCTGAGATACCAGTTAAATTCTCTCCTTCTCTCCAGACCAGCCTGATCCACCCCAAGGCCTTTCTTTAGTTTGGATTTGAAAATCTCTAAGGATGGCCCCACATGGACAGTCTGAAGATTGTCACCAAATAGAAACATAAAAACCATAAAGATGGCTGTGAGACTGGTCATTAATCAGTTAATAACTAGTAAATAATAAATAGTTTGATATAATTTTAGGGTATATCTATTTGGAAATGACTCTTATACTTGTAAGTTACTCATAAACCAATCAAACATACCATTATAATGGGCATGGGTTAGCCTTTGATGCCCATGTATTATATAACTGATAATCAATGTTAATGTTCATATTATGGCAGATCGGTATATTGTTATTTTTTTACAGAAGACTTGCTCTCTCTATAGTATAAAGTAATAGAAGGGAATTATTTACAATAATACTGTCTGATGTTACTTAGTTTAGGACTGGTGTTATTTTCAAGCCTTTCTCTGGGAGTTTGTCCCATCATTACCTTTGGTGTGCAGAAAAATGCATACACTTTTTTTTTTTATTAATATATCTTATATCTGTAATTTTCAGATTTCTGTAATACTGCTTTGTAAAATTTAATGAATAAGTTTGTATAAAAAAAAGAAATAAAAGCATCTAAAGACAACTCCTGTTTCCTGGCCTGTGGATATTATAAGTGGACTTTCAACAAAATAGCTTCCAGATCCAGCAGAAGGACACCAGATAGAGCTGACACCCAGAACCAATGGAAAAATCTTGTCATCCCTTGCATGGCTGGTGTCCAAGAAGGTAAAAAAGATTTTTGGAAAACACCACATGCCAGCTCACTTCAGACTCAACCAAACACTAAGACAGAGACTGGACATCAAAACATAGGAAGAGAAATGTATTACAGTATATACAGTCCAGTGCAGTGAATAGTGTTCTGAGCTCTACAGTATACTAGAGAGACAAAACAACCTCTTTGTGGGAGCATGGACAGAACCAGCACAGAAGGGGCAACATCTAAGAACAAGAATCAGCAGTTTACCTTCATCTAAAGGACAAGGGACACACACTTGAGGACAACAACAATAATAAAAAATATTATACAAAGATGATAGATGTTTTAAGTGAGGTCTGAGGGAGACCATCTATGTGCAAGTGGAAAAATCTATCTCTCAACACAGGTAGAGGTCTTAGGCACAACCTGTCTTCTATTTTTCATGCGGTCCTAAAGGCATTTTCACCAGTCCACCAGGAAAGTCACACCACAAGATTCCCTCTGCTCTCACATTCTCTGGTTTCTATATTTTAATGATTCTACCTAATCTCTATTACTTGTTCTTCTTAACTACTTTCCCCTTTCCCTAATGACTCTCTCTCCTACTCTCACCTTCTCTATTGTTTGCGTAATAAGGCAGGGGCGAATCCTTGACCCTAGAGGATACAAATTTGTGAAATCCTAACAACTTCACTTTGAATAAAGTGAGTGAGTAGTGAAACATTTCCTTTATTGGCTTAAAAAAAAAATCCAATTAACATTACTCAAATTCCAGATAACCTTACCTGGATGACGGAGATTTTTCATGATGTCATACATAAGGTCATAGAAACAAAACAAAGGAATGATTCAGGCCCTGGAAATTAAACTGCCAAAATAAATAATGTCATGCCTGCAATTTTTTATTTGTTGATGTCAATTAGTGACAATATTGGAACCACCTGTAACTTGTTGAAAGGGACAATGAGTTTATAATGATCCATGGCTACAATTCATACACTATTCAAGCTTATAAATTTGACATTTTCTATGAATGTAAGATTTTTAAAAATATTTATACAAGTCTATAAGCACTTTCTACACTTGCTAGAATTATTATTGTTCGTCATGTCATTATCAATTTCCTGCTTCTTCAGGTTCATCGCAGCCACATGATATAATGACTTAATTTCCTATCACAAACCACCATAACCTCCTTCTATTCAACTGCCTTCTAATTATGCACACCTGTTTTCAGTTTACACCCTAATTAGTTTGGTTATTGTGGCAGCTGGGGCATGGTTGAGTAATGGAGAGGAGGTGGGTTGAACTGGCAGGTAAATCATAATAAGTCTCACCTATGTCTTATTAGTCTCCTTCTGTTGTTTGTGCTTTTGTAACTGTGGAACCAGAGAGAGAAAGAGAAAAACCTACAGCTGGCAACACTTAGAAAAAAATACACTGGAGCATGAACTTGAATCTTGAACATCAGCAGGATAAAAGTCCTAAGCGCAAATGATGTCTGAGTTTCAAAATGGTGAAGATAAATGTGGAACACTTGATACAGATTTGTTCCTTGAGCTTTTTTGAGTGTGCAGCAGCTGCATGGAAATGGTCAGATAACAAATGGACCCAGATGGAATATCTGCATATCTTCAGGGGGAAACTGCAGCAGGCCAGCCAGACACCAAAGGAGTCCTTCTTTGCATACTAGCAGAAGCTGAAGATTTCCTGTTTCTGATGATTGATGGTAGACGAGTAGGACACAGAAGAGGTCGTCAAGCTGTGTGTACCGGAGCAGTTCATCTTTATACTCCTGATAAGAAAAGCGAAGTGAGTCCAGTGCCACTGGGTCGCTAGACAAAGCTGTTCAGGTAGCAGAGGGTGGCCTGATGCAGTGAATGTTACAGATATCCCTTATTTTTTCTTGTCAACTCTCCCTCTTTCTGTCTTTCCTAGTTCCAGCCCCCAAGAACCAAGATGATGGGGCCCTGAACCTCACATCCAGGACAGTGTCTCTCTAATATCTTTCCCATTCTTGATCTATCTCACTACAAAAGGAATATCCAATGCCCACCACAACTATTACTATTTCAATCAAAGCTAAATCTACTAAGATGTCAGATGCAATATGAAGAATTAAAAAGTGATGAAGTTGTAAAGTTGAGGTGCGTTTATGGGAATATAATAAATATTCACTGGTGCCCAGGAGCAGTGGTAGCTTAGTGTGTTGAGGCTCTGGGCTACTGATCAGAAGGTTGTGGTTCAAGCATCAGCTTGCCCAAGTCGCCACTGTTGGCAACCCTGTCTTCTGCCCTGACCGCAGTTTCCTACAGTATGTTGGGATAACGAATAAAACACTGTACTGTATGTGTGACAAATAAAATCTTAACGTTAATAAATATTAATTTATTTCTGGGCTGAAAGGGATTGCATTGACAGTGTTGGGAAAAAATTAAAAAATTATAGTGACGGATAGGTCCTGCTGCAGCATAGAGAGTTATGAACTGTATGCAGTACTGGTACACAAATAATCGTTATTACTGGGAGGAGGAACAGGGCTCTGCCCCTATCCACCTCTGTGCGAATTCCCCTTGAGTACTTTGCCTTTGACCAGATGCATGATGAGTCTCTTTAGCTTTTAAGGGAATACAATGATTTATTGGTCATACCAATAAAGTTAGTTAAAGTAAACTGAATTGGTACTGCAGAGCTGTTCCATGGTGCTGATTATAATTTCATGACTAGGCATTTGAGGTGGGTAGTATTGGCTGGAGATTTGTAGTAATACAAATCTTGTAGTACATTAATACAAATCTTTGTAGTAATACAAAGTGGTGCATGACATTTTGCAAATTTCAGCTGGTAAATCAGACAACCATCCAAAAAGCAGCATCAAACGCCTACCCATTTATGAAGTCCCCTTTAAAAGTATTGATATGCGCCTTATCGGGATATTAGAATGGGTAGTCCATCAAATCGTGTTAGTGTTATTAGACTACACAAAGCAATACAGGTATTCCCAGACTTACAAACTTTCAAGTTACTAATTTCCACAGATACAAATGGACAGCTAACATTTGTAGATGTGAACGAATTGCGGAAGTAGCTCATGTTTATTGTACAAAATTAGACACTGCAGTGCACCAGATACCAATATTTATAATTATATACAATATTTTAATAGTGTAAGTAAATGAATAAAATGTCTAAATTCCGGTATATTGTAGGTGTAGGTGAAATGAGTCCAGGAATCAGTCCAGGAGCATGATAATGGAAAATGGCTGTCCTGTAAAGCTGTGCCGATCTTAAATAATACTAATTTCGAAAAATCCTCAAGAAAAAAAAAAAAAAAAGTTCCCAGTCCAAGAAAGTAGAAAACTTTGATAGAATGGTGTTCGGGATTCCCCTCTCAAACTTAGTTTGCAGTCAAACATTCATGCCGGTGTGTGTGTTTGTGTGTGTGTGTGTGTGTGTGTGTGTGTGTGAAAGTCATCATACACAATAACTCCTGTCCTCGTGGACTGTTTTGCCTTATATTGTATATTTGTGTCATATAGGACTCGGTCCGACTTATGAACAAATCTGACTTAAGGACATGCTATTGGAATGGAACACGTTCTTAAGTAAGGAACAACGTGTACTCAAAAGTTCTGCCTCTTCATAATTGGGATCAAACCCAGGACATCCCAGAAGTTTCCATGGTTCAGTTAAAATTATTGTACAGGAGCAAGTCTCAAGATATCTTAGGGTTTATTTTGGCTCCGTTTTTGCAAATGGGTTAAAAAATGCACTCAAAATGAATGTGAGCTGGGGAATTCTTGAAATTCCACCTACTTCTTGATACTTAATCTGTGAACATACACACTGAATTTTACAATTATGTGTACTATATATTTCTGCTCTGTTGTAACCTGCGTTGCTTATGTGGTTTTGTGGTTAGCACTGTCACCTTGCACCTCCAGGTTCCGTGTTCTCCCAGTTTCCTCCGGGTTGACTGGTGTTCCAAAATTGCCTGTAGTATGTTAATGAGCGTGTGAGTACAGTATTTCTACATGTGTGCGCCTTGCCATGGATTGGCATCTGTCCAGGGTGTATCCCGTTTCGAACCCCCCACTACTACACAGGATACAGTGGTACAGAACATGAATGAGTAAGTAAGAATGTGACTTGACTTGTTCTACAAGTACTTGTAGAAGTACTTGTTTTTGTAATTTTGTAATTCTGTGTTCCGCAATGTAATTTTAGGCATGACATCGACAGAAAATAATTTCAATGATAGCTCATGGTTTAACTTTATCCCATTTTATCCATATACAACCTGTCATGAAATGTGTATAGGGACATTATGCAGAAAATTAAATGAAGAAAATGAAAGTATGGAAGACAGTAACAGATGAAACAGATCAATGTGTCTAGTGGGTGTTTAGTTAGTTTAGTGGTTTTCTAGAAAAAACATAAAACAGATCACATGTAAATCAGACTTAAATACACATTAAAGAAATGCGATGTGTGTAATTTAATCTATACATTTTGGCTGCTACCATTTCTCACAAGGGCTTAAAAAAAGTTGGACAGTGCATGCGGCAGTACAAGAGACAGCAGTAGCCACGAGAGACAAATTACACGCAATCCAAGTGACTTGTTGCTCGCTCGTGTAAATGTGGCATACAGAATTCTCAGGAGGAGTTGTTTCATGCTCCGAGCTACACTGTTCTCTAATCTTGCTTTTGTTTTGTGATCTAGATGCAAGTGCTGACAGATGGAGATGCTCTTTCTGCTCAGCAGGGCACCAAAGATGGAACCCCTGGAATACTCTATTGCAGACACATCCACACAGATTGCTGTTTATATTGTTTGTATGTCCCCAAAATTGCAAAAGTATTGGGAAAGCTTGGATCAAATTCAGGGCTGTCGGTCTCCGTGGATTTGTTTGGTAGATCCCACTGGTGATCGATTGGATTGGGATCTGGGGATTTTGGTGGCCGGGTCAGTGGCCTTGGGCTCTTTACCTGCCGGGCCATGTGTGCTGCAGACTGTGGTCCTTTGGGTGTTCTGGTGCCTTTCTATCATGGACGGCATTGAATTTGCTCTGCAAATTGTGCTGCATTGGCCCTTCTGTGGGATCAGCCTGGACAGACTAGCATTTTCTCTCCACAGGCATACTGTAAATGGTGCCCATGAGCCTGTCACCAGTTTACTAATTGATAATCAGTGTTAATGCATTAATGCTGTGTGTTCATGTTGTGACATATCAGTAAATATATTGTGTATCTGAATAGACAGTGCAGTGTCCTTTTGGTCAAAACATGGAAACCAGTGTTTGTTCAGTGGAGAAAATAATTAAATAATTCTGTTGTGCCTGGAAGAGTCTATCTTAGAATCTGTATGAATACAATTTCTGCTCATAACTCTCTTTCCTCTCTTGATTTCCATCTTTTTATTTCAGTTTTAAGGAGATTTTTTTTATTTGCACCTGTTTGTCTAATGTGTCTCCTTTTAGAGAAGTTCGCTGCCCATCTAACTGTGAAGCAAGTACACTCACCATCTACTTTATGAGGAACACATGTACACCTGAACACTGCATATTCAGTCATTTAATCAGCCAATCAGGTGGCATCAGAGCAATACAAACAAACAAAAATAAATAAATAAATACGTGACAAAAGCTTCAGGTATCATTCACATCAAACATCAGAATGAGGAAAAGGCATGATCTCAATGGCTTTGATTGTGGCATAGTTTGCATCTCAGAATACACAAAACACTGACCTTGAGGTGGCTGAGACACATCTGCAGGAGATCACATCATGTTCCACTCCTGTCAGCCAAGAACAGGAATATGAGGCTATCATGGGCACAGGTTCAGTAAAACTAGACAACTGAAGACTGGAAAAATATATCATCTGTTTTTCCCCCCGAGTCTTCAACTGTCCAGCGTGCTTAACATAACTACATTTTTCTATATTGTGGCCATTATTGCTAAGATTTCTTATTCATTATTCATTATCCAGCTCTGATTTTACAATGAGAACTGTGTTTTTAAAGGTGGCTTTCTTTATAGCAAATGGCCAAACATCATAAATTGTATTTTTAGTGAAATTTGGCTCTCATAAACAGTGAAACACACACACGCACGCACGCACACACACACACACACACACACACACACACACACACACACACACACACACACACACACACACACACACTCTCTACAGACAAACACGTATGCACACACCTGGTAATTTAGCTAAAGGCTATACATTTTGGGCGCTCCCAAAACAGTACAATTGACAACAGTAGCCACAGGAGACAAATTAAACGCAATCCGAGTGACTGGTTGCGTGCTGGTGTAAATGTGGTGTTCGCCATTCTCAAGAGGAATTGTCCCATGCTCAGAGCTGCACTGGTCTCTAATCCCTCTTTGGTTTTATGTTTTGTCCAGACTGTGACTTGACTGTTTGACTATCAACTTGTGCAACAAGTTAATTACATCTCTTTTAAGGATTTTGGGAAAAAATTGCAAAATACTTACGTATCAAACATATACAGTATGATTCATTTTGCTGTTCATTAATGAATCATAGGATTCACTCTTACAGCAATCTTCTTACAGCAATAACAAGTATCTATGGTTCAACAGCTGGTGTTTAACACAAAAAAGAATGGGGTTTGTGTGTGTGTGTGTGTGTGTGTGTGTGTGTGTGTGTGTGTGTGTGTGTGTGTGTGTGTGTGTGTGCGTGCGTGTGTGTGTGTGTGAGTGTGTGAATGCTTGCATAAACACCTTTAGAGCATAAGCTATTATAGACTAATCTATGCTGTTTATATAGGCTGTCCTACTGCTGCTGCTGGCCATCTACATAATGGATGGCAATAAGAAAGGAATATCCCTTTTCTCTCACACTATCCATTTTGTATGCAGGTCTATATGCGTGTTGTTTTCCATGTTCTCACCTGCAATAAGTACACACTGAGAGTTTCTGTGAAAAAGAGAAAGGTGTTAGAGAAGCACTTCTCCAGGGCTCTAAACCTGGACTCTGTAGCCTTTTATATAATTCTAATTTTTAGGGGTCTTTCCTAAAGATTGCTGCCATTTGTAAAGCAAATTGACACATTCTCCTTCATGAAAATGTAATACTTTGAGGATATCAGTGGGAGGGTTGAGAATTTGGCAAATATTGCCCTAATTTGGAGGTAATCCTGGAGACAGGATGGCGGCATAAATATTCTGCTCCACTAGTACGGCTTCTCTGTCGCTTTGCTTGAAAAGGTCAGACTGCAGGAGGAAAGTTGTGCTATTGTTTATTAAAAAATATTTCATTGAGCTTGTCAGGTTCAATGCCAAATATGATTCATGTTTTGAGAAGCTGTTTGTGTGCATCTGTTGATCTGTCTGACATTCGCTGCAGGAGTCACTATCCCTCTGATCCACAGCTGCGAGCTTCTCACTTTGACTTTCTGTAGACTTTTTGACTGTTATCTGACATCTACTAGAACTGAGTATGCAAAATGGATAGCCTAAATGATTTGCAATATTAACTGAATAATGACGAAAACGATTAACACGTTTAGTTAATAACATTTGGGTAATATACAAGAAAGTACCCTAAATTAAACTTAACACTTTTTGAATATGTAGTACTGTGTTTGGACTGAAAACTCAGTTCTACAAATTTTGCTTTAACATTTTGCATAAGTGCAGATGATAACAGACTTCTGACTTGTGATTACTATACTGGTGATGCGGATTGCTGAGCGGCTAGAACGGATAAGAGGGGAGATGAGGTTGCTGCTGAGGTAGTTACATGAACAACTACGAATTTTAGAGCCTGTCATAGTAAAACATTGCCATTCCCTTTAATTTAATCATCATAATTTCATTTTATATGAAGAAATGGGTGTCTTGATAAATTGTATTAGCTCTATTACTTTTATTAAATATCTAATATTAGTATTTTTCACAAAGACATTTGGGGCCTTAATGGTAACCTATTTATTATATACTAACAATATTAGGCAACATGTTTTCAGATAGTTTCACTTACTGAGCTATATATATTTTTTGTAATAAAGCCAAAATACGGAACCCAAAGATTTTTTCATATTAAGTATTTAAAAATTAGCTTTAAATCTAACTGACTAAAAGTTTTCCTGTGGACAGATTCTCCCACCAGAGCTGTGGGTCTCTGCAGCTTCTCTACAGTTACCATGGGCATCTTGGATGCTTCGCTGATTAATGCTTTCCTTGCTCGGACTGTCAGTTTGCAGTTGTGCCATACTCTTTCCATTTTCGGATGAAGGATTGAACAGTGCTCTTTGAGCTGCTTGGGATATTTCTTTATAACTTAACCCCGTTTTAAATTTCAACACAACTTTATAACTGACCTGTCTGGTTTGTTCGTTGCACTTCATGATGCTGTTTGTTCATTAATGTTCCCTAACAAACCTCTGAGGGCTTTACATAACAGCTCTATTTATACTGCAATTAAATTACACACAGGTGGACTCCATTTACTAATTAGGTGACTTCTGAAGGAAATTGGCTCCACTTCAGAGTAAAAGGGGCGTAAAACTTAATGCACAGTTGCTTAAAATGTGGATTTTTATTTGTAAAAGATTTTTAAAAATCATTTGTCATTTTACTTCCACTTCACAATTATATGTCACTTTGTGTTGGTCTATCACATAAAAAAACAGATAAAATGCATTTACGTTTGTGTTTGTAACACGATAAAATGTTCATGAGTTCATGGGGTGTGAATACTTTTGCACTGTAAAATTAATTTACTTAATTTACTTTACACTGACCTGCCTTGAATATGGATTCAATGTGAGATTGTCAGCTCTCTGGTTAAAATCCCAGTAAAACCATTTTTGTAGGCACCTGTCAAAATAATCACTTTCTTCTCATCTGAACCTCACTATGGAAAGACAGCATGTACTGTAGGAATGAGAAAAGAAGAGATGAAAGAGAAGTAGTGATTCTTTGCCTTGCCCTTGTGGGGGAAGTGTATGCAGTAAGTTCTCTCTATGGTATGATAGTGTGTGCGTGCATGATGTGAGAGACAAGCTGAACTACATTCTGCTCGCTATCGCCCCTCTTCTAACCCTTCTCCCTATCTTGCCAGTGATGTATCGCCCTGGCTTTGCTGTTAGATGGAGGGCTGTGGTGCTCATTAAGATTGTGGCAGATAGAGCAAATGGGGAAAAGGGAAATAACACAGATGAAAGGGTGAGAGCAGAGAAAAGATAAAGCATTTGCTTTTTGGAATCGTTCCACCTCATTGTTTTCAACCTTCCTTTTGTTCTACCTCAAATGCAGTCATTGCTGTCCCAGCCTTCAGTGTCCTTGTTGAATCTTATTATGATGATTTCTGTGCTGGTGTTAGGTGCACATGCTAAGCATACAGTACACGGGTTTGTATATGAACAGGTCTAAGGATCAGAAATTGGGTTTATATTTCATCTTAATATAGAAAATTGTAAATAACGTATATTTACTATTACTATAGTATTAACATAGTGTAGTATAATGATTAGATATGAGGGGCTTTTAACTCAAACCAGGACTTGTGATGAAATTTCTCATTAATGAAGGCATAAAACCGATCTCATTTACTGTATAGAAGACTTCAAGCTCAGTATAGTGATGAGACTCTTAGCTGCAGTAAAACATTTGAATGGTGTTACAAAGAAGGCCGTTTGTCTGTGAATGACAATCCCGGCCGAGATGGCTTGGAGCCTACCAGTCATTTCCTGTGAACGTTCAGAGCATTGGAATGCCTGGTTCAGAGCATTGGAATGCCTGGAAATCAACGGATAGATTGTTACCGACTTGCGAAAGCGACGTAGCTGTTTTTGGGAGCTGTATCATTTACGAACGCCATAACTTCATTACAGGGATTCAACTGGGAGTTATTGCGCCACATCTTCCAGTACAGTCTTTATCTCGCTCCAAGCCATTTCCAGATGTTCGGTTCTTTAATACATACACGTAGCAGTCACTTTCTCTACATCTCTGCTTCTGCTCATGGCTCCAGTGTACTGAGAAAACCTTCTACTTTGATGGTATCTAAGCACTAGGAAATCCTGTGATAAGTGAATTAGTGGAGCAGGGATTATATCTAAAATAAAGGTAGGTTCAATTACACACGTTTAAAGTACTATGTGGAATTAAACTTTGCCTGCCTACAGATGCCAATGTATTTAGATGTGTAACTGAATACAAATAAATGATTCATATTGTACATTTTAAAAGAATATGAATACAGATCCAAAAAAAAAAATGGCAGAGAAGTCAAGTTTTGTATTATTTTAGAAATCTTCAGAAGAATTCAGAAGAAGCAACAACACAAAGTGAACAACTTGGAAGCAGGACAACTTGCTGACGCATGTGGGTAGGGTTGCCAGGTTTCAACAAGATCCCTTTGGGGCAATGACTACATGCAAAAAAAAAATTGCAGAAAAACATTTAAAACTACATTTAAACATTTTTTCTTTTTCTTTTTTAAAAAGTGTGTTACTTATGGAAAACCTGATAAAAAAACAAGTCGGAAATCAAATGTTACATTTAATATGAGGCACAAATTTAGAATTAACTATATACAAGTCACCTATATATATATATATATATATATATATATATATATATATATATATATATAAACTGCTGCTGCTACAATGTCTTTTTTATGCTCTGTGCTCAGTCAGTGTTTGGCTGTTGAAATTTCTGTGGAACCCAGTATTAGACAATACATCCTTACCAAGCTTGCCATTGGCAACTGCAGTATACAGATAAAACCTCATCCAATATTTTGTATGGGAGACTGTAATTATCTGCTGCTGCAGTGCAGTTATGACATTTCTTATTGACCCTTCTGTTTTTGCCTCTCTTGGATATAAAATTGATGTGTAATAATATAATGTTTAGCCTATGATTTCGTTCTGCTCAAGAAAGTAATGTAATTGGTCTGCTATTTCTTGACATGGATTCTATCAAGTTAGAAAGTTTACTCAATATGCCAGAGCTATGATCGAACTACCTGCTTCACATCTGAAATTATGGCTCCTAGGAACGCTTTTTTTTTACACACTATATAATATAATAAATGGTGCTAATTCAACTAAAAGATAATTTTCTTGCATGCCGATTTATGCCTACTGTACCTTTAACATAGTAAACCAACTGGATAATAATTTTCCACCATATGCCATCTGTTCTTGTTACAATTGCAGCCTGCAGATCTGTCAAACCTGCTGCGGAGGCTAAGTACTCAACAACCTGCAGACCTGAATTCTCGTTTCAGTATTGTATGAATCACCTCATTGAAAGTGAAAGTCTCAGATTAAATGAGGTTCATTTTTTTAAACTACTGTCTTCTTCTTCTTCTTTTTAATTTTTTTTCTTAACATACACTACTGCTCTTTTGGGATCACTTTCTATCTTCATGGTCGTTCCTGATTTTTATTTCTTTGTACATTGTAAACTACACAGGAGATGCTGAAGGCGTCCAAAATATGCAATAATCTCCTTTGAACAGTTAGTGTTGAGATGTATTTGTTACTCATGATTTGTAAAGCCTTCGTAACGGCTCTAATTTGAGGTGCTGTTAAATGTGATTTTTGAAGCTGGAATTTCTAAATGAAGTTCTCCTCCGCAGCAGAGGTAAGTATTGGTCTAGCTTTCCTGGGAAGGTCTTCATGAGAGCCAGTTTCATCATTGTGCTTGATGGATTTTTGCAAATGCACTTGACAATACTGTTTTTGTGTGTTATATTATATGCAGTGAATGAAAAGTGTGAAACGAAATTATTTGAAATACAGTGCACAGTAAGTGGGTGTCACGAGCTATAGTAGGGTAAGCACAGAAGCCTTAGCAGTTAGCCCGTGTAGCGTGGATGGTAAACCCAAACGCGGAAGCAACACGAGTAGGCAGGATAACCACGCAATTTATCTAAGAACTCTCTTACACGAAGAGCTAGGATCTACACAAATAAATCCGCGTTCTAGCAACACACACTCAATCAAAGAAGCAACCCAAATAGGTGAGTACTCACAAAATAGTCGGCAAAGCGTCAGGTAAGGCATGGGCGAACTCAATGACTGAGCAATGTGAAGCGCCATTTTGTCTCCTTTTATGCTTCCTGAAAACCCGACCGTACTTCCGGGTCCTAGTGCCGGTCGTGTTACGAGTGTGCATGACAGTACCCCCCTGTCCAGGACCGACTCTCGACGGTCCTGGGGTGGAGGATACCCGACGACGGTAGTCCCGGATGAGTTCGGGGTCTAGGACGAACCGAGCCGGAATCCAAGATCGCTCCTCGGGACCGTAACCTTCCCAATCCACCAGGTACTGGAGCCCTCTGCCCCGAGGACGTGAGTCAAGGATCCGGCGAACGGTGTAGGCGGGACCACCCTCAATGATACGGGGAGGAGGAGCAGGGTGGGTGGGGGGAACCATTGGTGAAGTGATGAATGGTTTGAGCTGGGAGGTGTGAAATACCGGATGGATCCGGAGCGCCGCAGGCAGCTGGAGCCGGTAGGTGACAGGATTGATACGGAGGGTAATGCGGTATGGACCGATGAACCTGGGTGATAGCTTTTTAGATTCTGTGTGAAGGTGAAGGTTTCTGGTTGAAAGCCATACTTTGTCACCTACATTGTACAATCGTCCCGGCGGGTGTCGACGGCGATGTTGAGTGGCGTAGCGGTTGTTGGCCTGTTGGATGGCGGCGTTTGCTTGGTTCCACAGCCGTCGACACCGGCGAACCAACTGTTGGGCTGACGGCACCTCAACCTCCGGTTCCTGATGATCGAACATCGAAGGTTGGAAACCGTGGCATACCTCAAATGGACTGAGATTGGTGGCTGAAGAGACATGGAGATTGTGAGATAACTCAGCCCATAGGAGGTAGCGGGCCCAGGAGCGCTGGCGATCGGCAACAAAGCATCTCAGGTAGCGCTCCAGTTGTTGGTTGGTCCGCTCCGTCTGACCGTTAGTCTGGGGATGATAACCAGAGGATAGACTACAGGTGGAATTGATCAGACGGCAGAAGGCCTTCCAGAACCGGGCGGTGAACTGGGGCCCCCTGTCCGAGACGATGTCTTTTGGGAACCCATGCAGTCGGACTACGTGTTCTAAAATCAGCTCTGCTGTTTTTTTGGCTGACGGGAGTCCGGTGAGGGCCACCAGGTGCACGGCTTTGGAGAACCGGTCGACGATAGTTAAGATGGTGTTCTTCTCTTCGGAGGCCGGCAGGCCCGTGATGAAGTCGACGGCAATGTGCGTCCAGGGCCGATGGGGAACGGGGAGTGGTTGGAGTTCCCCCGGTGTCGGTTGGTTGGTATTCTTGGACCTGGCGCACACTGGGCATGCCTGGACGTACTCTTTGACATCACTCGCCATAGATGGCCACCAGAAGGCACGTCTGATGAATTGCAGGGTGCGGTTGGTGCCGGGGTGTCCGGATAATGGCGAGGAATGACCCCATTGCAACACCTCGGTCCTTACAGTTTTTGGCACGTAGAGTTGCCCAGGTGGCACACCTGCCGGTGCGGTCTCCATCGCCTGTGCACGGCGAACCCTCGTTTCCAGTTCCCAGTGAAGTGGTGCAATGATCTTGGTGGGTGTGATGACAGGCGCGGGGTCTGCCCGGGGAACGTCCTCTTCGTGTTGTCGGGAGAGGGCGTCAGCTTTGGTGTTCTTGGACCCCGGGCGGTAGGATAGGTGGAAGTTGTAATGTTCGAAAAATAGTGCCCACCGCGCCTGTCTCGGGTTGAGCTGTTTTAAGTTGCGGATGGTGATCAGGTTCTGATGGTCGGTCCAGACGATGAACGGCTCTCTGGCGCCCTGGAGCCAGTGTCGCCATTCTTCCAAAGCCCACTTTATGGCCAGCAGCTCGCGGTCCCCTACCCCGTATCGCTGCTGAGTGGGGTCAAATTTTTTGGAAAAGAAACTACAGGGATGTAGCTTCTGGTCTGGACCTCGTTGAGAGAGAACAGCCCCGGCGCCCACATCCGAAGCGTCCACCTCCACAACGAATGGTTTACTTGCGTCTGGGTGCAGTAGAATTGGGGCATTGGTGAACCGGTGGCATAGGTCATGAAAGGCGGTGATGGCGGCAGGGTTGAGGCTGAAGTGATGAGAAGAGGGTCGAGTCAGAGCGGTTAAAGGGGCGGCAACCGTACTGTAGTCCCGGATAAAGCGACGATAGAAGTTCGCAAACCCGAGAAACCGTTGAAGTTGCTTGAGGGTCTTGGGTAGGGGCCAGTGACGCACAACTTCCAGTTTCTGCGGGTCCATGGCCACACCCTGGGGCGAGATGACAAAACCCAGGAACGTGGTGGAGCGCTCGTGAAAGGCGCATTTTTCCAACTTACAGTACAGTTGGTGGGCGAGTAATCTCTTAAGGACCGCTCTGACATGCTGGGTGTGTTCCTCGGCGGTGCGTGAATAAATAAGTATGTCGTCTAGGTAAACGAACACCCACCGCCCTAGCATGTCCCTAAGGACATCATTGATGAACTGTTGGAAGGCGGCGGGTGCGTTGCAGAGTCCGAATGGGATGACCAAGCTCTCGTAGTGTCCAGTAGGGGTGATGAAAGCCGTCTTCCACTCATCGCCCTCCCTGATGCGCACCAAGTTGTAGGCGCTCCGGAGGTCCAACTTTGTGAAAATGGTGGCACCAGAGAGGGCGTCCAGGGCTGAGTTGGTAAGCGGCAAAGGGTGTCTGTTCTTAATGGTGATGTTATTAAGCCCCCGATAATCGACACAGGGACGTAAGTCGCCCCCTTTCTTCTTTACAAAGAAGAACCCCGCGGCGGCAGGCGAGGAGGAGGGCCGGATGGTGCCGTGGCGAAGGGCGTCAGAAACATATCTCTCCATCGCCTGCGTCTCATCGGCGGAGAGGGAGTAAAGATGGCCGCGGGGGGGGGGACCGAGCCCGGCTGAAGTTCAATTGTCAGGTCATAGGGGCGATGAGGAGGAAGGTGTGTGGCTCGTCTCTTGCAGAATACTTCAGCCAGGTCTCGGTAGATGACGGGGATGGCATTGGTGTCGACATCGGGTGCCTCGGACTCCCTAGAACACGTCCCAGCCGGGCCCCGCAGGCAGAGTTCGGTGCAGGTCGGCCCCCACTGCAGGATCCGGTTCTGCGTCCAGGAGATGAGGGGGTCATGTTGGAGCAGCCAGGGGTGTCCGAGGATGATGGGTGGTGATGAAATGGAGGTGAGGTGGAACTGGATCCGTTCATGATGTTGGCCGATGGCAAGGGTGAGCGGCTGAGTCTGAGTGGTGATGGGGCTGGAGGAAAGGGGCCGACCGTCGACAGAGGTGATACGAACGGGCTGGGATAACACCTCAAGTTCCACTCCTAGTTCTTTGGCAAACGAAGAGTCAATAAAGTTACCTGCGGCACCGGAATCGATAAACGCAGTACTTCCAACCCGTTTGTGGCCAAACCAGAGGTGTACTTTGACCGTGAGACGGGAATTATGGGGTGTCGTGACCGAGAGGTGGAGGGGGCCCGGTGAACTGCCCCGTTTGCTCACCGGGCCTGAGCGTTTCCCGGGCGAAGTGGACAGAGGGCCCTGTGGTGCGCCGCTGACCCACAGTAGGCGCAAAGCCCTTTTCTGAAGCGTCGTTCCCGTTCTGCAGCGGTCAAGGAGGCGCGTCCTAGTTGCATGGGTTCCCCAGCTCCGGTGTTAACCACGGCGGGAGGTGGAGGTCCGACAGGTGCCATGGCGGTGGTGGTGAAAGAGGGACGCATCTCAGGAACCGGGGCGTGAGGGTATGAAGGTGATGTAGTGGGTGGCAGGGTCCGGGGGGCTGGCCTCGGACGAGAGAACAGGCGCTGGTCAATGCGAAGGGGAGCTGAATCAGTCCTTCCAGCATGGCGGGAATCTCTCGCCCGGCGAGTTCATCTTTAATCCGTGAGGCCAGTCCCTCGTAGTAGGCCGTCCGGAGGGCGGCGTCTCCCCAGGTGGTCTGCACGGCTAGAGTACGAAAGTCCGCTGTGTAGCGACTCACGGACGACCCTCCCTGCCGCAGATGATATAATTTGGTGTCGGTCTCCACCTCAGCAGCAGGATGTTCAAATGTTAGTTTCAGTTGATGGGTGAACTCTCCGTATGAGTAGGCCGTGTCTGAATCTGATCTGAGGACCGCCGTGGCCCACTCAGCTGCCTGCCCGGATAGCAACGAAACGAGAAGCGCAACACGCAGTCGGTCTGTGGAGTATTTGCTGGAATTAAACTCAAACACAAGATCCAATGCAGTTAGAAAGACACTGCACTTCCCATCTGTGCCATCCCACTTATCCGGTAGAGCTATGAAAACATCAGAAGGGGGGTGGGGAGGCGGTGCCGCAGCCACTGCGATGGGCGTGGCAACAACCGAGTGAGCAGCCGCCCCACGGAGGGTCGCGTTCTCCTGCCGTAGCTCCGCCACCTCGCGGCGCAAAGCCGCGACGTCTTGGAGGTCCTTTTGGAGAGACACGACTTCTCCACGAAGCTTATTGATCAGCTCGGCATGCTGGTCAACCACATCACAGAGGCGAGCAAACTCCGCTGGGTTTACTGCTTTTGGCTCAGTCATTCTGTCACGAGCTATAGTAGGGTAAGCACAGAAGCCTTAGCAGTTAGCCCGTGTAGCGTGGATGGTAAACCCAAACGCGGAAGCAACACGAGTAGGCAGGATAACCACGCAATTTATCTAAGAACTCTCTTACACGAAGAGCTAGGATCTACACAAATAAATCCGCGTTCTAGCAACACACACTCAATCAAAGAAGCAACCCAAATAGGTGAGTACTCACAGAATAGTCGGCAAAGCGTCAGGTAAGGCATGGGCGAACTCAATGACTGAGCAATGTGAAGCGCCATTTTGTCTCCTTTTATGCTTCCTGAAAACCCGACCGTATTACTTCCGGGTCCTAGTGCCGGTCGTGTTACGAGTGTGCATGACAGTGGGATATATGGCATTTCATATAAGCCATTTCATCAGAAGGTTTTTTTGGTTTGTTTTCCCCTTTTTGATATTGCCCACGATTATAAAGCGTGGATGTAACTGAATACATTATTGAAAGATTTATTTGGATTTTTGCCAAAAGTTTTAGACTAGGCAAGTGTATCAGGATGCAGCAGGACAAAAACAAACAAACAAACAAACAAACAAACAAACAAAAAAACACCCTTGGTTTTTACTGTTCTGTGCATCTGCATTACAGAATTTTTGGGCAGAGCTACAGTACAGCACATATTATTATTATTATTATTATTATTATTATAGCTCATCTGAAAGTAGCCTGGTATGTAATAAGGTAGAGACCTCAATCTTTTCATGTTAGAAATTGTGTGCATTTCTGATTTTCATTATTTATCTACTGTACAACAAATGGCCATTGTTGTTTGTGAAACCTGGCAACTCTGTTCACTGAACCAAGCTAATTAACATGGATATTATAAGACATGCGCTATTATTTGTTTTTAATTTTGAGTCAGTAATTTCCCCAGCTTTATAGTGGATTCTGATAGCAATTCCTGCATACTTTTCTGGTCTTTCTGAAATGTAGGAACCCAAAAAGCTAAAAGTAAATTTAATCAAATATTATTAGATGGCTATTGCCCTACTAGAGATAGACATATTTGCTGCGTTTTCAGAAATATTAAAAGAAAGAAATCTTCCAAGAAACTACCACAGAGTTTTTGAAGCTAAATAAACGGATGGTCTGCAGATTGCTATGTGTAGTTATGTTTATTTCAAAATTACCTACATTTTCAGCAGCAGCAATAATTATATTATAAAAGTAAAGTTTTCACACAATTATTGGTTGATATTGACTTCAGACTGTGACTGGATTAGCTTTTGAACTTGATTTCTATATGTTTTTGAATTTTAAACTGATTAATATTTTAGCATTAGAGATTTTACCACATGTTTCACTTGTTTTGTTATGGTTGTAATGCCTAAGGCTACTGGATTATGAAGTGTTTTTAAAGATCGAGCATTTCAGGAATGTTTTCTTGTGTTTTTCACTCAGGTGTATGGTACAGTATGTTGAAAACATTTAAAAAATTTTTTGTTGGTTTCTACCAGTTCAGGCTTAATGATAACTAAGGAAAGTTTACACAATGAACCCAATGGAGTTCTATTCCAGGTTTGAATCCTTTAAGATATTAGTCACATTAAGCTGTAATGATATTAATTTGTGAAATTAGTGAAATTTTCAAAGTATTATATAACATTATAACATTATTATAAGAATAATATTTAGATGATGTGTACTTTTTACAATGTTGAAATCTACTAATAAAAAGAAATAATATATTCAGGCATTTTTCAGTATAAACTCGTGGAAATGAACACACTTTTAATCTAAAAGTAAATCTCACTCCATTATTTGTTTCATTGTAAACACAATGTATACTATATATACAGCATTTTATTTGTTGCTGCTTGTTTAAGTGTTTACCTGAAAGTGAATGAGTATATTAAGATTTTGAAATAAGGTAATTTTGAAATAAACATACTGTAACTACACATCTGCAGACCATCAGTTTATTTAGCTTCAAAAACTCTGTGGTAGTTTCTTGGAAGATTTCCTTCTTAAATACAGTAGTTGTGTAATACTTATACATATTATAGACCGATACTGCAGAATTAATAGATTGTTAAGTGTTACCAGTATTTTAGGCCAAAATCTAAAGAAATGCTTTTGAAAGGACCAGCAAATATCACATTTACCATCCCTAATGATGGCACCAAACTAACTCTCAGGGTATTCACGCCATCAATGTTTTTGTTAAAATGCCAAAATGATACAAATCAGCAATGGAAATACTTTCATTTTTTCTGTCTGATGTTGGCTTTCAGCTGTTCCCAAACCACATGTCCAATTATTATGCAGCCCCTAAAGTGATTCACTCTTTTTTGCCGGCATCAATTATACACACCTTATACTGTACTAACAACTCCCCCCGACAATTCTCTAATTTACATAATTTATATCATCCCATTTGGCACAGAAACTCAAAGCACTTCAGTAAGATGTTGATGTTAGAGTCCATTTCTCAAGCGTAGAGCCCAGGAGGAAGGCCAAACCTCTTCAGATTTGCCCTGCTTTTTTTCAAGTCTTATTTCAAGCTGCTGTAATTGACTAGCTTTGAATTGGTATCTCGGTTTTCCAGCATTAAGCTGTCAGACTATATGTTACACACTTGTCAAACTGTCCATGGCCTCAGAGAATGAATTGAGAGTGACGTATGTCTTTGTTGATGGATAGCCTGCCATGGTTTCTTTCTCTCTATGGAACAGCATTAGCATAATCTAAGTATTATTGCATTTAAATTAATAAACAATTCATTATCACCATTTTGGCAGGCAGGCAGGCTGGATGAGAACTGTTCAGTCTTTTTTAAATTTAGATTCTGTTATCTGGGTTTGGCTACATTTAATTAATATGTATGTAAAAATAATTCCAGGATTTTTTTTAAAGGAGGCATGTTTTAGATTAATGAAATGTAGAAAGAGGGTTATGAGATGTAATGCTTGTCAGATCAAGCTGAAGACACTGGTTTCTTCCACAGAGAGGTTGCTGCTAATGTGCTTTAGTGTGCATAGTGTTAATACTTTCTTTCTCGCTTTTCCTCTGACAGAGGAAAGTAGTAATCATTTTAAAGTGTTGCTTTGTACTGGAGTGGGTGCACAGCTTGGGGCAATGTCTACCATACCTGAGTGCCATCCATCTCATCAGAATGGGGATTTATGTCAGTGATACTTCTTTAGGCATGGCCCTGTGGTAAGCCTGGCTTCCCAGACTGATTAACTGTGCCAAATGTTTAAGTAAATTACAATGTTACTGGGAAAGATACTGTATTTCCTGACTAACCACTTTAGTTGTAATGTCTTGTGCTGTACTATGCTGAACTACCACATCTTCCCTTATTACTCATGTACACTGAAGTTAAATTATGTTGAACCATCATTGTTACAAAGTGCTGAGACTGGAAACTCGTTCAATCAAATGTAAATAACTGTCTCATTGGACATTCAAATGTCTAAAAACTGCTCCTGAGCTCCCAGTGATCCAGACACCCATCTGCCCTCTGCACCTGCTGACTCATCCCTGAGCTGAACTGGACTTTGTGTTAATTTAAATTAACTTCTGTTATATCGAACTTTCATCTGCATAACACACATGATGTTATACAATTTCTGTTATCTGTTATCACCCAGATGAGGATGGGTTCCCTGTTGAGTCTGGTTCCTCTCAAGGTTTCGTCCTATTGCCATCTCAGGGAGTTTTTCCTTGCCACTGTCGCCGTCACCCTTGGCTTGCTCATCAGGGACAATCTCATTATCTAGTCACATTTTTCTTACACATATATACATTTCCATAAGTCTTCTTTTCATTTTCTTTTCATTTCTGTGAAGCTGCTTTGAGACAATGACCATTTTTAAAAGCGCTATAGAAATAAAATTGAATTGAACTGAATTGAATAAAAACCTCTCATTTGTCTTATAACCATTTACCTTTTTAGTTAACCTGGTAAATCTGGTTAGTTAATTAGTTGCATAGTAGACCTGTATATACCTGTTACGTAGGGGACAGTATTCATCTAAACTGAGTCATCTAAACTAAGATAGACAAAACAGGAAATGAACAGGTGAAAAGAAAACCAAAACCAAGGCCATACAGTATATAGATGGGCTAATGAGACTAAACCAGATTCAGGTAATAATGAAACAATTTAAATGTGGTGCACTGTACCCTGGGTTCATAGACCCACACCGTTGATTAAAAAAAAAACTGCTGCGGTAAAACTATTTGCCAAATAAACAAATTTACTAATTAATTTATTCAAACATATTCCACACGGCAAACAATGAATACTCCCCGGCTGGCACATAAAGCCCTTGGGTCACACATGATTGCACCAAGGGTCAATTTATAGTGACCACATCCCCTAGAGGATTGTTTTCTTTGAGATGTGGGCGGAACCTGGATAATGCAGAATAAGCCCACATGGACCTGTGTGAAATTTCCCACACACAATAACCCTTGCTCAGGATGGAAGTGAGGACCTCGGTACTTCGAGACAGCAAGATTAGGCACTGCAACAAGGCATCATCGTCTGCAAAGTTTTAGAAGCATTTAAATGCAAAAATAAAATAATAAAAAGTAAATAATGAAGAAACATGTTCATGTGGATTGGATTTGTTCACAATGCACCGATTCAGCCCGAGTTTTAATGGTATGTAAATATTAGTGACAAATTAAAATTGTGTGACTCATGAACAACAACCCCGTCGCATGCTGTGCCAGTAAACCAGCGAGAGAGAGAAAATGAATAAAGGTGGTAGATTGGCTGCTGACCAGTCACTGTTAGTTATACAGTCACCAGTCACTCTCCAGTCGCTAATGCTTTATCATTTGTGAGCAGAACAAATAGGCAAGGACAAAGAGACAAATCGCTGCAGTATGGGCTCAGTGTTCAAGCACAACACATCCAGACTTATGCTCATGCTGTTCATGCTGGACGAACTTTTTGAAAGTCATGAACTCAGGACAGAATTTCCTGCCAATTATAGAAACAAAGCAGTGGGTGAATACATAATTCTGTTGTTTTTGTCCTCCTTAACATTTCTCTGTTCGCTCAGGACAAATCTATTCATTACAGAAGAGGAAAGATATTCCTATTAAATTAAAGTCTTTCAGCCTTCTTAGAGAAGCCAAGTCTAATCTCTCTACATAAAGTGGACATTTTAATTGTAAGCCTGCAATTTGTTGCAGACCACTATAAACTGGATAGGTGGGGAGTGGGAGGGAGAGAGAGAGAGAGAAGCAGGGGAAAAGAGAGAGATATCAATATGCTATTTACATGCAATTAAATACAGAATATTTGAGATGTTTTAGTAACATTTTATTTGGAGGAAACCTACAGAGTGCCTGTCTTTATGTGCAATGCATAAATAGTTTATAAAGCGTGGAGTGTTGGAGAATTCATGAAAGCCTTGTGTCAAAACACTGAACTTGATATTAGGTAATTTTTTACTTTGACTTTACATGAAAAAGCTCCACATCAAGTTGTGAGCTTATTTTTCAGTAAAAGCACATTCATTCCACTTGAGGAAACTCGTTGAAGCTACACATAGCGCTTCAGAAGAGTGTTATAAATGTGAATTTAGTTACCACTTAAGTTTTGAAAAGTAATTCATTTGGCTGGCATCATTCATGGACTTTAAAAATAAGCTGTACTGTAATGGGGCTCTGTAATCATTTTAATACAAATGGACTGCGCATTCAATTTCATGCTCCAATAAGAAATAAATATCCTAAGTACACCTCACAAAAGGTAAGATGGCAGGTGGACACATTATCTTCTTTCATAAATCCTCCAGCATGACTTTGCACTAAAAGACTCATACTACTACACTACAAGACTATGCATAATTTACATTTTTTCCCTGTGATGTACTGTATCTGTTTTGATGTTGTTGATTGTGATTTACAAAATAAGCAGCATTAGTATGATAATGCCTAATCTGGTGTAATAAGTGCATGTTTTCATATGTGAACATGTGGTCTTTCAGATATACTATTAGGATAGAGAGGACTATACAGAGTGAATGAGTTTCAGTCTGATAATGGTCAAACTTCCGGGAAAAGTTCATCATATTTCTGCACTTCTCTGGGTTTCTGTGATAATACTAACAACTCTTTCAGTCACATACTGTAGCAATGTTGTGGTAAACGTGACTCCTGGTACATGGAACACAGTGTATACTTTTACGTAATCTGTACCATGTTGTGTAGAAAGTTCTATTAAAGAACACAATTGATGAGTGTCAACCCAGTGTTGTGCAATTCCCAAGAGGCTAATTATTCTTCTCCCTTCTTTGTTTAAAGGTTAAACTAAGTCTACCAATTTACTGAAGTAACAGAAAATATAATACTGTACAATTATTTTTAACGAATATGTTTTTATGATGAAAAGTAAAAAAAATCAATAATTTGAATTAAGGAGCCGATAACAATCTAACTCATGTCAAATTAATAAATAACATTTGTGTGCCTAATAATTATGTTGTTTGCTTTTTACTCTTTATAAACAATCATCAGACTAAGCATGCAAAAAAGACCCCAATTATTCAATCTGTCCAAACAACATGCTTCAGGCTGATCTCAAATCTCTTCAAATCAAATCACAAAATGATTCTTAAAACATTCTAATGCTTTTAAAACATTACATGATGGCATATTGCTTTGAATTAAGAAAAAAAAAATTCTCCCAATCAATATAAAATGACATTCCATGCATGAAGTATCACTCAATACCTGTTTAAGTAGACACATTATTAACATTCAATCAGTCAAGTCAAGTTTGAAATAAATTCTCCTGGATTTTCATTGAAAAAGCATTCCTCAACACTGCTGGCATTAATGTTAACCCAAAACCAAAACCCATGGCACATGCAAAGGAGATGAAAATAATGCTGTTCTCATACAAATACTTTAGGTTCTCTTTTGAATATATAAGCATGAATGAATACATATGAGCCAATTTGACTTGTGTTGACTCAAATTTATAAGCACCCCCCCTCTCTCTCTATAGATCAATGAAATTGCTTAATCATTGTGTCATCCAGTTATATATATATATATTTACGTACAAAAGTATTCAGATCAATAGCACTTTTCAGCAATAACAGCCTCAAGTCTGCTTGTAAATGATGATATAAGCTTGGCACACCTTTCTTTTGGAAGCTTCTCCCATTCTTCTTGGCAGAATCGTTCCTGCTCAATCAGGTTGAACAGGCAGGGTAGATTTGTTAGAACTTGTAGATCGATTCCCTATTGAGTTTAGGTCCAGACCATGGCTGTGCCTCTCCAGGACTTTCACGGAGTTGTTATTCAGTTCTTCAGTTCTGTGTTTTCTTGCCATTATGCTTTGGGTCGTGGTCTTGTCGAAATGTAAATCTTTAACCTAGCTTGAGATCCTGAGCCCTCTGAAGAAGGTATTTATCTTCTCCAGAGGGTGACTTTATTTTTCTCTGCATCAATTTTTCCTGTATAGTACCAAACACAAAAAAACATCCTTACAGCATGATGCTGCCACCACCATGTTTGACTGCAGGGATGGTTTTAACAAGGTGATGTGCTGTGCTTGAATTCCTGATTCCAAATGACTCAATCATTGTGTCATCAGACCACAGGATTTTGGTTCTTATGGTCTGAAAGTCCTTCAGCTGTTTTTTGGCATACTGACAGCCGGCTGTCATGTGCCTTTTAGGGAGAAATGGCTTCTGTCTGGCTGCTCTACCATAAAGACCTGGTTGGTGGTGTGCTGCAATGATGGCTGTCCTTCTGTAAATCTCTCCCTTCTCCACAAGGGAACTCAGTTTACGTAGTTCATCACACCCTGTGGTTTGGTTGGTTGGCCAGATCTGGAAAGACATAGTTTGTTATCCCAAATCTCGTCCATTTACAGTAGGAATAACGGAGGCTATCATGCTCTTGGGTGCTTTCAATACTCCAGAAAGTTTCTTGTGTCCTTCCGCAGATACTATCTTGTGTGTATACTGTATGGATAATTATTTTAACCTTATATATAGACAGGTACATGCCTTGTAAAAGCATCTCAAGGATGACTCACAGTTGTCCTCATTGCAGTGATCAAAGGCATCATTTCATTTGCACCTTTAAAGTCCCTGTCGCATAGCCAGGGTTTGAGCGTCCACTGCGTGACTTGGTAAAACTCCTGACCCCGAGCTACATCCCTGGCTTGTTTTTATGGCGAGAGGAGAAGTCCATAATCCATAAATGAGGATTAATCACCAGCAGTGCCCATTCCCTCAGCCCCACCCCTTTGCACACCTGTATCTAGTGAGGCACGAGAGAAGATTTAGGTGCACACCACATTGCCACATTCTCAAGCTTTTTTGACGTCTTATTATAATTTTTCATTTACTCATAACTCAACCACTTCAAGGGCAAAGCTTAGTGTGTGGAACAAGGGATTGTACTGTACATCCTCTATAGTGCACCAGCTTTCCATTTGATTCTATTTGGAATGTCAATAATAACAATAATAATTTCTGATAATCCAAAGTGGAAAAATAATGCAACTCTCAGGACTGTCACTTGCCAGCTCAATGCTTGTTCCGCGAGTTGCATAATGTGCTGCGTAGAGAATTAGTTAAATAAAGAAGCAAATCCTAATCTGTTGATAATAAATGGCATTTGTAGAGCTGTTTGTAGAGCAACATCATATTTGAGGTCATGCTGTTTTACTGAATACCAGCACAGCTGTGATATGTTTGGGACTCGGGCTGCGCCCCGTGCATAGTATCACAGGCGTGCTGATTTCCAATACGACAGCGTAAACTCAAGTGTGATATTACTTAAATCTATGATATATACTATATTTCAGATTATTTTTCTTGTTTTTCGAACATTCTGCAAAATTCAAACTCTTAATACCACATGTGATTGGGGATGTTTCTAAAATGTCAAATGTTCTAGTACTTAAAAGTTTAAAATATCGATATATATACACAACAAATTTATATACTACCTATTGAAATGACAATAACAGCAAAGTACTTGGTATTTTTGTTATGCTACAAACAAATCTTCTGCAGAAATTTGACCATATTTACCTGTTATATTTGGAAAAAAACAACACCTTTCCTGACTTATTATATGTCCTGCACAACAAAACCCTCTACAATAACCTTTGAACGTTTACCTTTAGACATTTTAATATAAATGTTTAGCTTAGCGAGCTACAGTAATGCTACGTACCTGCTTCCAGCAGAGCAAGTACAATTACTTGTTGTGCTTGTAAGTTGAAAAGGGAAAAAACAACACGAACACTCATGTTACTACAAAGATTAGTTGGATTTGAATTATCAATTAACTTACGTTCAGTCGGGAAATTATTTTTCACGTGTGGTGAGGATGATGATGCCTTTTATGTCCGTTTCAGAGACCCAGGAGACAGTGTTTCAGTCGATTAAATGGTATTGAAGTAAGGCACCGAAATCTGTGTTGTGATTCAAGGTGGTACTTCATGCAGTAGGTCATGTGCTGTTTGTTATTTACTAATGCATTGGTACTGCTGGCAAGCTTTTACTAAATGTAAGAGTTTTGCTCATTTTCTAGGAATGAAAAATGACCACCAGATAATGCAGATAAGGAAGAAAAAAATGAATTCAAGCATCTAGCCGCTTTAAACTTTGCGGAAAAAGGAAACAGTGTTAGAACAGAGGACAGCTGTAAGTGTTTCATTTGAGGTGCATAATAAGCTTGTAATGGCAGTTTAAATGCTCTTGACATTGGGTTTAGTGTGTTTGATTTGTTTGTTTGTGTACACCCTCATCTCCTGCTGAGTAGTTTAATGAGGAATGCTCTTTCTGTCTCGCTCTGAGGCTTGGCTTGTGAAGACACTAGAACCATCAGAGCGCCTTTACAGCACTAAGAGCATCAGTGTGTGAGCATCATGTACTGACAGGTTTCAATCAAAACTCACTGACTGACAGATAGACAGCTCTCCCATCCACATCTTACAATTGTCGCAGTATTGCTTTTTTTCTTCTCTTTTTATTATATTACAGTAGACTGCAGACTGATGCTAATTAAAAAAATAATAATTTATTTGCTCTAGAATAATTTCTGTCAGGTTGTTGTGTGTATGGCAGTTCCCAATGTACAGATTGCAGGATTTACGAATGGTTTTTGTCACGAGCAACCGAGAGACGAACACAGTAGCCTTAGCAGTTAGCCCGTGTTGCGTGGACGGTAAGCCCACTGGGCATGCCCGAACAAACTCCTTGACGTCCTTGGCCATGGAGGGCCACCAGAAGGCGCGCTGGATATATTGAAGGGTGTGTTGTGTCCCTGGGTGCCCCGACAGCGGTGAAGAATGGCCCCATTTAATGACGTTGGCTTTGACGGTCTTTGGAACGAAAAGTTGTCCAGGCGGCGCACCTGCCGGTTCGGTCTCCGTGGCCCCATTTAATGACGTTGGCTTTGACGGTCCCATTTTATGACGTTGGCTTTGACGGTCTTTGGAACGAAAAGTCGTTCCAGGCGGCGCACCTGCTGGTTCGGTCTCCGTGGCATGCGCCTGGCGGACCCTCGTCTCCAGTTCCTAACGGAGTGGCGCGATGATCTTGGAGGGTGACAGAACAGGCACGGGGTCCGCCCGGGGAACGTCCCCCTCATGTTGTCGGGAGAGGGCGTCGGCTTTGGTGTTTTTTGACCCCGGACGGTAGGATAGATGGAAATTGAAATGCTCGAAAAAGAGAGCCCACCGCGCCTGCCTGGGATTGAGTTGTTTAAGTGTCTTGATGGAGCTGAGGTTTTGGTGGTCGGTCCAGACGATAAATGGTTCTCTGGCACCCTGGAGCGAGTGTTGCCATTCTTCCAATGGCCACTTTATGGCCAGCAGCTCGCGGTCCCCCACCCCGTATTGCTGCTGAGTGGGGTTAAATTTTTTGGAGAAGAAACTACAAGGGTGTAGTTTCTGGTCTGAACCCCACTGGGAGAGAACCGCCCCAGCGCCCACCTCTGAGGCGTCCACCTCCACAACGAATGGTTGATCGGCATCTGGATGGAGGAGAATCGGAGCGGTGGTGAATCGGTGGCAGAGTTTGGAGAAGGCATTGATAGCCGTGGAGTCGAGTTGGAAGGGACGAGATGAGGGGCGAGTCAATGCGGTTAGGGGTGCTGCGACTGTGCTGTAGCCCCGGATAAAGTGACGATAGAAGTTCGCAAACCCGAGAAACCATTGAAGCTGCCGGAGAGTCTTGGGTAGGGGCCAATGACGTACAGCTTCCAGTTTCTGCGGGTCCATGGCCACACCCTGGGACGAGATGACAAAACCCAGGAATGTGGTGGAGCGCTTGTGAAAAGCGCACTTCTCCAGCTTACAGTACAGTCGGTGGGCGAGCAATCTCTTAAGAACTGCCCTGACTGCCCTGAACTGTGTGTTCTTCGGCGGCGCGGGAGTAGATGAGTATATCGTCTAGGTAGACGAATACCCACTTTCCCAACATGTCCCGGAGAACATCATTGATGAACTGCTGGAAAGCTGCGGGAGCATTACTGAGTCCAAATGGGATGACCAAACTCTCATAGTGTCCAGTAGGGGTGATGAAGGCCGTCTTCCATTCATCGCCCTCTCTGATACGCACCAAGTTGTAGGCGCTCCAGAGGTCCAACTTTGAGAAAATGGTGGCACCAGAGAGGGCGTCCAGGGCTGAGTTGGTAAGCGGCAGCGGGTGTCGGTTTTTTAGGGTGATGTTGTTTAACCCCCGGTAGTCGACACATGGACGTAATTCGCCCGAACTCTTCTTTCTGGTCAGCGGACGAGGAAGAGGGTCGGATGGTACCCAGACGGAGAGCGAAGGACACATACTTCTCCATCACCCGCATCTCGATGGAAGAGAGAGAGTATAGACGGCCGCGGGGTGGAGTGGAGCCTGGCTGGATCTCAATCACCAGGTCATAGGGGCGATGCGGAGGAAGGTGGTTACCACGTCTTTTACAAAAGACCTCAGCCAGGTCACGATATGCTGAAGGGATGGCTTTGGTGTCGACATCGGGGGCCTCGGACTCCCTAGAGCACGTCCCAGCCGGCGCCTGTAGGCAGAGTTCGAGGCAGGTCGGACCCCATTGTAGGATCCGGTTTTGAGACCAAGAGATGGGAGGGTCATGCTGGAGTAACCAGGGGTATCCTAGGATGATGGGTGACAAGGAAATGGAGGTGAGGTGGAAGCGGATCTCCTTGTGGTGTTGGTCAATGGTGAGGGTGATGGGCCAAGTCTGGGTGGTGATAGTGCTGGAGAAAAGGGGCCGACCGTCGACGGACATCACTCGAACTGGCTGGGATAACGCCTCAGTCTCCACCCCCAATCTCTTGGCATAGGAGGAGTCAATAAAGTTCCCCGGAGTCGATGAACGCGGAACTTTTGACTCGTCTGTGGCCAAATTGGAGGTGTACCTCAACCATGAGACGCGAGATACTGGGTGTGGTGGCGGCGAGATGGAGGTGACCCGGTGAGCTGCCCCCCTGACTCACCGGGCCTGATCGTTTCCCAGACATGAAGGGCATATAGCTCTATGGTGTACCGCTGATCCACAATAGGCGCAGAGTCCCTCCCTGAAACTCGTCCTTGATGTGAGAAGCCAGTCCTTCGTAGTAAGCCGTCCGGAGGGCGGTGTCCCCCCAGGTGGTCTGCGAAAGGGTACGGAAATCCACGGTGTAGCGGCTCACGGACGACGCACCCTGCCGCAGATGGTACAGTTTGCTGTTGGTCTCCACCTCAGCAGCAGGATGTTCGAAGGTCAGTTTGAGTTGGCGGGTGAATTCTCCGTATGAATAGGCTGTGTCCGAATCTGACCTGAGAACCGCCGTGGCCCACTCAGCTGCCTGCCCTGCTAGCAACGAGACGAGAAGTGCAACGCGCAATCGGTCTGTGGAGTACCTGGTGGAATTGAACTCAAACACAAGATCTAATGCTGTTAAAAACACACTGCACTTCCCATCTGTGCCATCCCACTTATCTGGTAAAGCATTGAAAATGTCAGAGGGGGGAGGAGAGGGCGGCGCTGCCGCCGCTGCGGGGGGTTGCGTTCTCCTGCCGCAGCTCCGCCACCTCGCGGCGTAAAACCACGACGTCTTGGAGCTCCTTTCGGAGAGACACGACTTTACAACGGAGCTCATTGATCAGCCCGGCATGCTGGTCAACCACAGCGCAGAGGCGAGCAAACTCCGCTGGGTTTACTGCTTTGGGCTCAGTCATTCTGTCACGATCAACCGAGAGACGAACCCGTGTTAGCCCGTGTTGCGTGGATGGTAAACCCAAATGCGGAAGCAGCGCGAGCAGGCAGGATAACCACGCGTTTACTCTTAGAACTCTCTTACAAAAAGAGCAAGGATCTACACAAATAAACCTGGGTTCTGGCAACACACACTCAATCAAGAAAGCAACCTGAATAGGTGAGTACTCACGAAATAGTTGGTGAAGCGATAGCGAAGGCATGAATGAACTCAATGACTGAGTGATGTGAAGATCTTGTTTCCTTTTATGCTTTCTGAAAGCGCGGCCGTCTTACTTCCGGGTCCTCGTGCCGGTCGCAGAGCGAGTGTGCATGACACGATTTACTTTTTTGTTTTATTCATTCATTTTACAATTCGCCAATATTTTGAAATGATAATGGGAGTCAGATACAAACAAGCACCATTTTAATTGATGTTATTAACTTCATACATGACAATCCCAAAAAAATGACTACTCAAGGATGCAGTGGATACTGACTGTATCCACTCGGGGGGGGACATCTGGCTGGACCACATCATGGCCCAGGGAGGCCATGATACTGAGTAGGACATGCTGGCATATGGCATATCGTCTCTTTCCCCAAGGAAGAGCTTTAGAAACTTATAGTTGTGCAGCTGATGAAAAGGCCATGAAGTTGATAAACACACGTTTTTGTGTAAGGTATGAGTCTCCTCAAAAATATTTATGGCCATTTTTTTTGGCACCTCCTGATGCAACAAGAGCTGAGTCGGCAAGAATAAGACCAAGGATACTGTACACCCACGGGTCGTTTTTGAGCACATTGTGATTCTACCACTCACTCAGCCAGCTCGCTTAGAGGGCATCATGCTTTTACCACTTCCTGATTTCAGGGACACCCTCCTGAGTACAGCTCCAACTCAATGCCAAGCTTCCCAGGACTAACACCATGTCTGTATTGCCTCAGTTGGCTCTTCTGGGAACTTACCCATACAAAGCATGGGTGCACATGCCAAGCTCTAGCCCAGATCATGTACCAAGTCCTGACCCTACACCTGTATTAACCCCAGACTGAGTCATTCTGCCAAGCTCAAAACCAACACTCATTTCAAGCTTCCAGTCTGTCCCCAAGATTTTTTTCCAGTTCAGTGTTTATTCTAGATTCCAGCCACCAAGCCTAAATGTGAATTCCACTCGATCCAGTCTCAGTCTTGCATTTGGAGTACGCAAAATGCAAGGTTTTGGTTTAAATGGTTGTGGTTTAAATGGTTGCCCTCGACCATCTTTTATTCAATTTACTATCTGAATTAATTAAAATGTTATTAATTAATGGTATTAACTGGTTTTCCTTTTATGCGTTATGCATTTCATGTGTTATATACAGCTTTTAATTATAAGGTCATAGTATTAGGTTTGAGATGCAAGCTTGACAACAGAGCTCAGCATGTTTAACACATTGTGCATGACATTGCAAAACTTTTTACAGAATTCGAAATAGAAGCCTAAAGGGTCGGATCTTTTGGCTCTGTCATGCCGTTTAGTGAAAGTCACATTTAGTCCTTGTATTGAACATAAGATACACATTTAAGTGCAATGGCGCACACATTGCCACTGGCAATTCTGAACCCGCATGTAAAATAATGTGCCATGTGCAGTATAGACCAAGCTGCTCTGCTATGCAATTCCTATAGTAACGAAACATTTCCTACTGACAGTTGCTGTACATATGTTGCTAGGATAACAAAATGCTACATGTAGTTATAGTGCAGTCTTAAATCTGGAATAAAATAAATGCAATGGTCAATAACTAATAACCATTCACAGGAAATCCATAATGTTTCTTAGGGACATTTGACCAGAAAGTTTGTGAAGCCTTGGTTTATGAGATGACCGTTTATATAAAAGGCTTAAATCTTTACTCATACAATCTGGCCTCGAAAATAGGATTGTAATTGACACAACAATTTGACTCAATTTGAATGATGAGAGGCTGCAATCAAATAATAATAATTAAAAAAAACTAGAGCAACCAAAAAACAATCCAACTAGCAGTAAACAAATAGGAGATTGGCATGGATTGGCCCAGGTGTATTATTGAAGACTTTCCCCCCGTTCCTCTCGGTTTTTCCGGCAGCAGCGCTCACGACAGCTTTAGGAATTGTTACGAAGTTAAACAGAAGTCGGTCAGGTTTGTTTGTTGCTTGTTTCTTTCACTACCCCATAACTACAGTCTGTTTTCCCAGCATGCTCTATTTGCTCAGGGCTGCTAGAGCTCCTAGCAGGTAGCCATTAATATTTCAGAACAGGGTTGTTTGGGTTCAGTGGGGACGTCATTAAATGGAGAGGAAAAATGTGCTGAATGAAAAACTGGTCACTGGGCCACTAACACAGTAAAGTACACGAGGGACACTGAGGCAAACACTTCACAGTCGGTGCTTTGTATTATCAAACAGGGCGTGAAAAGAAATGGGGGGGGGGGGGGTAATCTCTAATGTTGAGTATAAGCGATATTCAGAGTACATGTGTAATGTGCAAATAGCATTAAAAAGCCTGAAAAACCCACGAGGCAGCAGGTCACCATGCATGTTTAGAGAGAACCAGCTGACAGAATCAGGTAGGGAATATTGCTTGGTAGGAGAGAGGAAATGACATTACTGCATCTGGCTGTGGCGTGGTATTATGATTATTATCATATATATTAGTGTGCTTTGGGGTATGGCTGTGAGCTGCCAGTGATGGAGTTGGAGCTGGATTAATCGACCCATGTCACGCTGCTGTGGCGCTCCACGATGCTGTGCAATGGCTGATAAACAGCCACTGGGGACTTTAGCTTACAGAGATAGAGGGCATTCGAAGTGGGCATCACTCCAGCCTGTATTTGGAAGCCGGGTAAAGGCATCGTACAGCAGGCAAACGGTGTATCGGGGAAACACACAGGCCTTACCTAACCTAACTCCTGGAGACTTTTTTTGTGAAACATTTTTTTAAATAGATCATGCTTGTTTATCTCTATTTGCATTATGTAAATAGCACAAACACAAACATGCCTGTCTTTTCCTGAACCTCTTATGCTTAATAAAATAAATGCTTAAAAAAAACTAAAATAAAATAAAAAAAACTCTCCTCATCTCATGACTTTCATCCTACTTACCCATTTCCTTTCTGCATTCCTCCCTTCACTTCTATAACTGGACTAAAATTGCAAAAGGTATATAAATTATATTTCACAAAGATGCCTAACAAAGGTAAAGAGAGAAATAGCTAGAGAGGCAATTAATCTTTCTACTCTGGTGACTTGACACGAGAACAAGCACAGATAATGGAATAGATAATGGAATTACTTTTTGACTGGTATAGGGCCATTTATTTCCTTTTTTAGTCTAAGGTCGTTTGTCGCTCAGATTTTATCTCTTATAAGACTGCACTGTCAGGAATTATGAAACATAGTGACTTTATGCAGGTCTTCCTACTGTACCTCTAATCTGTGGCAAAACAATTGAACGTCTTAACACTGTGAAATCACACTCAACGTTACAGAAGCTATATCAAGTAAAATTTTAACATGTCAAAACCTGAAACATCTGGAGTTGCATTGTTTCCTGACTTTTATACCAGAGAAATGTATTTGTTAAGGCGCTCCTGCTGTTTGGCCAGTGCTGCATTCTGCTAAGCGACAGAGAATGAAAAACAGATGCCATGTCAAGAGTCTAGATGTAATTTGCAATTATCTTGGGGGTTCTGATGTTATGATTTAGGTTTTGCCCCTAGTAAGCAAATGATTTAAGGCTGCTTTCAGGCCTGTCACTGAAATGATTCTTATAGCAGATATATTATGCTAGGGAGGAGAACAAGAAAAACAGGGCGAGTCTAATTTAAATACGCTTCTGCTCCTGCACTTTCATGCATCAAGCTTCAATGAAGTTAAAGAAGTGGACTGAGCTGTTTAATTCTTTAGTTTCAAACAAAATCTCTCTCTCTCTCTCTCTCTCTCTCTCACACACACACACACACACACACACACACACACACTTACATTAAATCTACAAGCAGCTATTAAATACGACATAAAAGCTGGGAAGACATTATGCTATCCTGTGTGTGCCAAATGATGTGTTGCACAGTTTCAAGAGACGAGCCACATGATATACGATTTCTTTGAAGGATGTGGAAATTAGCAGAACAATCGCTCATGTGTTAGGACATAATTGCTCAAGCTCAGCTGCCATAGAACTACAAGACATGTTTAATAGAGGTCAAAACAATTTGCAGTGAATCTGGACTCATCCGAGTGAAACACGCCACACTGCCACTCAGTATATCGATCATATCACGGCTACAGTGGGTGTTTCCGAAGGATCTGCTCGGCTGAGTATAACGTGGCTGTTTGGATTGATCTCGGTGTAAATATTAAACTGGAGTGCGTTTAGAGCGAATACTGATAGTCTTGATGATTCACTCACAGACTTGATTATTTCTTATTGATTTCCCCACACTAAAAACAATGGAAGATACTGTATAGATAATGGTACATACTGAGGATTATATCAGTGACATTTATAATTACTATGATAGAACAAGTTTATGCTATGACTCATATAAAAGACCATGATCAGCTTTAAACTGCAAAAGAACTAATAAAATAAAAATCAGGCTTGCATGCCATGTGGTAATGCAGCATGTTAAAGCAAGCAGGTTTTAATCAACCAAAAACAATCAGGGTTTTAAAAACCTCAGCATTATTATACAATTTTACACTATGTCTTCCAAACATGATAGTGTTTGCAGAGAGACGATAAGACGTTTTATGAGACATGCAAGTCTAATCATACTGTATGTCATGAAATGCACTTAAACAACTGGTTAAAATGTTTTTGCTCAGAATGTGACACAGACATACTGAGTGAGATTTTGAGTAAAAGTTTAATAAATAATGCAGTATATGGTTGCTATAGAATGTTGATATCTACTGTACAGGAGGTGCTGCAAATAATTTGCGTGCAATTTCTTTTTCTGTGAGAGTATGCATGGCTATGAACTACACTACAGACTTCTCCAAACCAAGACAACAACCATGAAAAAAGCAAATGTGACAGATGTTGCACCCCCAGAACATTAAGTGATAAACCACCCAGCTGCCTCAAATGACCCAAAAAGTAATAACAATAAGCGTCAACAAATCTTCCAACAAATCTTGGCAAATAAATTCTTCATTATAGGATATTTCTATAATAATTTCTTTATAATCTTTATAGTCAGTCTCTTTATAATGTTTTATAATGATTTTTCATTTGAAGCTATAAATTGTCTTTATGTTTGCTTATTGTAAGCATTAATTTCTAAAAAAAATAATATGCCCCAAATATAAACTGAGTTTGAAATTAGTCACTGTGATGAGACATAGCCTTAACTTGTCTTGGATTTGCCATAATGAGAAACCTTAGATAATAGTACTTATTCAAAATACCTGATAAGTCACTAAATTGCTAAGTTAAGATGACATTGTTTGTGAGTGAGTTTGATTATGCTGTATTTGTCCAAATTGCCCCTATACCATTTACCTTATATGACCAATGGTATTTGTACCCTTGACTATCACTTCCATACTGTATGTTCTTGTTAAACATCTCATTCCAGATTTATTCCTTCTTTCTAATGAGCTCCACTCTTATAGTAAGGCTTTCCACTAGATTTTGGAGTAAGGCTTTGTGTTGGTGGGACAATTATTTCTTTATTTGGTTATTGTTTTAACCTGGCAGGCTGGTATTAATGGCAACTATGGAGTCTGAAAACCTTTGAGACGTACTGTATTACGTAGGATTGTCTGGGAAGGTAATTTTTTTGGAAGAAAATGTCAGAGAATTTAATAAGGGTCAATAATGATCTGCAATCTGGTTATATTTCCATTCAAGGCTACCATCTCCCCAGTCACTGCTGTGCAGGTGTGAACACGTTATTTCAGTTCATTTGTAACTGCAGTGTGAGCAAAAATGCATTCCCCACTTGTGATTTGCACGAAAGAAGAGTAGCGTGAGGTGATTCATTTTTGATGGTTTTAGGATATGACTGGTGCTGTTATTTATCAAAAACTTTATTGCATCAAGCTGTGCACAGCATGAAGAAAGTGCTTTTTTGCGGAGAAGTATGTATGAATGGATAGAGAAGTTCAAGGAAGGTTGCACAAGTGTTAGCCTATAAGAAGAAGCTAGATGCCTGTTCACATCCCCAGCTGATCACAACATTGCATCTTCGGACTTTCACCTGTTAGGTCCTCTGAAAGCAGCTTTACGAGGATGAAGAGTCACTTCCGATGAAATGTTTTGTGGTCTGATGAGTCACTGTTTTAAATAGTTTTTGGAAACAATAGCATTCATGTTCTCTGGGTCAAACAGGAAAAGGAGCCTCCGCACTGTTATCAGTGTCAGGTCAAACCAGCATCAGTCATGATATGGGGGTGCGCTGTTGCTCGTGGCATGGGTAAATTGCACATCTGTGGCTGCACCATAAATGCTCTTTTTGGAGAACATATGCTGCATCCAAACACTATCTTTTTTAGAGACATCCCTGTATTTATAATTTATAACACCATTAGGACCATTCCCATGAGTCCATGGTGCTTGACCAGGCCCTCACACCTTTTTGACTTATAATAAAATATACCATGGAACGTTAAGTTTACACATGGTACATGCTAATACTAAGAGTAGTATATATAATATTACTGAGACAGCTTAAGATTGCATAGACATAATGAAGGATGATGTTAGAGTCAACAGTGAGGGAGAAAGAGAGAGAGAGAGAGAGAGAGAGAGAGAGAGAGAGAGAGAGAGTGAGAGAGAGGAAACAGATGAGGCAGAGTAGTGGATGAGTGCACATCTACTTTCCCTTGTGCTCCTTCAGGCTCATTAGTAAAGTTGCTACATTTCCTCCCAAATCCTTTAGCCGTAGGATTTGCTAATGTGCTTAGCTGCATTTCAACCAGCTGCGGTGAATGCATAATTATTGCTCTGCAGTGAAAAGAAGTGTGTATAAACATGCATTGTGTGTGTTTGAGAGAGAGAGAGAGAGCAAGTCTGTCATACAGGTTCTACAATAGCAGACAATAGTACTATTAGTAAGTGACATAAAACTGTAATTCTAATGAAGGTATATTATTCACTACCTATATCTTTTAAAATGTAATTGTCTTTAATAATTTCATTTAAAAAGAAAAACTGTAGGGGCTCTGAGTGGCGAAGTGGTAAAGTGTTCGCCCTATCATCCGGAGGACGCAAGTTCGATTCCTGTGTACGGTGGTGCTGTAACCTCTCGCAGACCTAGAGAGAAATGATTGGCCGTGCTCTTTTAGAGGGGAGGGATGAGAGGTACTTAGGTGCTCCCACATTAATCCGCAAGAGGAAGGAGCAGTGTGTTACGCCGCCCCAAACGGTACGTGAGAGAGCCATTCGAAAAGACGAGGTCAGCTGGCGTCACATGGTTCGGAAGAAACGTGTGATAGTCTTCAGAGCTCCCGACTGAGTGGTACAGTAGTAGTAGCCTTAACGGGGAGAAACTGGACATGACTAAATTAGGGAAAAAAACTTGACAAAACTGAGAAGTTGTAGTGAAGCTGAAGTCAGTGGATCATGAGCCATCACGCACAGATATCTTCAGGAAATGGGTTACAACTTTTGGATTTCTAGTATCAAACCACTCCTGATCCAGAGAAAACATCAGATGTGTCTTACCTGGGCTAAGGACCTTTGCTCAGTGGTGTTCTCTTTTCAGATAAAAGTAAAATTTGCATTTTATTTATAAATCAAGGGCCCAGACAAATCCAAGTTGATTGAAGTCCATTGTGAATGTTCCACAGTAAGTGATGATTTGGGGTGCCATGGTGTTGGTTCACTGTTTTATTAAGTCCAAAGTAAACTCATCTACCAAGAGATCTGCTGACAAGATTTACAGAGAAGCCAATTTCTATGGGGTATCTCTGAGGTTTTGTCAAGAAGAAGATGATGAACATCTGACCCAACAATATAGATGAGCTTAAGACTACTATCCAAGCATCTTGGTCTTTAATAATGACTTAAATGCTGCATTAATAAAGTAATTTGTGCTAAAGGAGCACTGACCAAGTATTGAGTACATTAATGAACACAATTTTTCTGAATGTCTGTATTGTAATTCCTTTTTTCATTGACCTTAAGAACTATTCTAATATTTAAATATTCTGGATTTTTTATTTTTGTGCCATAATCATCAAAATGAAAAAACAAAAGGCAAGAAAATATAACTTTACATGTATTGAACAAAAAAATTGAGTTTCACTTTTTAAATTCAATTACAAAGGTGTTTTGTTTTTACAATATAATCAAACCTTGGATTGCAAGCACAATTGTTTGTTTCCCCATGAGAAATAATCAATGATTTATTATTGATTATTGATTATCGATGATTGATGATTCATTCAACAACCCCAAAATATTAAAATAAAATAATATAAAATAGTAATAATAAAACAAATTAACCTGAACTTTACCTTTGAAAAAAATCCCGATAGCGCAATCATTCCGTTAGTGTGTGCGTGTTTATATGTGTGAAGCTCAAGTAAGACCAGAGGAGGGAGGCAGACACACACACACACACACACACACACACACACACACACACACACACTAACAGAAATAGTACTTTGTCAGGAAACTTCTTTAACAAGGAAGCTCTCTACTGACATTTGTTCGTGCATACACACACAAATGGAATCACTACTGTAAACTAAAAATAAAACAAATTAACCTGCACTTTAACTTAATAATCCAGACAGAGCAGTGTTTCTGTTAGTGTGTGTATGGATAAAGGCGAGAGGATAGGAGGAGGGAGGGGGCTACTGTGTAGGACAACTTTCACACACACACACACACACACACACACACACACACACACACTTACTCGCTAACACTGCTCTGTCAAGAAACCTCTTTACTAGGAACCTCTCTAATAATACTCACGGGCGTGCGCGCACACACACCTACAGAATCTTGTGCTTTCAGACAGAGAAACAGGATCTTTAACAAGGAACCTCTCTAATGAAACTAGCTTTATGCGTACGCACACACACGTCGTCACAATGTCATAATAAACAGTACATGTGTGCATAGATGTTAACTATATGTTGAGTGATGCACACGCACTGAGACTGAGCATGGGAGACGATTACTCACAATCCTATAGCTATCTATCCTTGAGAGAGAAGAGCCACTGGTTCAGTTGTGATTACAGGACGCTCAGCCAAAAAAGTTTCCAAAAATCCCAGTGAAAATGATAATACATGTAAGCCGAAGACATCTTTAGCAGGCAAGGCAAATTATACACTTTTTATGAATATACAGTTACTGCAGACTTAAATTATGAAAACTCATCAGGTATGATGACAAGGAAGATGAGATGTCACTGGATGCAATTTTAAGCTTTATAGTGAACTATTTAGCCAGCCAGATGAGCTATCCGTGCATGTTGTACAGGATCTATTTCAACTCTCAAACCGAAAAAATAAACAAAATTACTGACCATACTGTGTCCTAAATATTTACAAAACTATTGAAGCAATACTGCAATCAATGCAATAATGTTCTTGCGCTGAATATTAGCAAGTCTGTGATTCTCCGCAGCCTCGCTCCAACAGCCTAACAACAGCTGTGACAAGTATAATAACACTCTTGTTAGTGTTAAATTGCTTAATTATAATGTCACTTATTTGATAACCGCGCATTCTGATAAGATATTTGTGATATATTTTTGTCATTAATTTTGGTGTATTTGAATGAAAATATAATATAATATAATATAATATAATATAAAAATAATTATATTTTATATATTTGTATGTCTTTTGTCTGCCATCAGGGTATGGGATGATTTCTCTCAGCTGTCAAAAACATTTTCCCCCAGAAGCTGGGTGGCCAATGGACAAAATTTGAGAGTGAACTGAATTATCCTTCAATGCGATGTGACAGTAAACTTTAATATCTCCCCCTTAGACTCTACTCCCCGCTGCCCCAACCTCAACTTGTGCGCTCCTGCTGTCATCCCACCCTTGAGGAATGATTTTTTTTTCTTTCCTTCATTTCTCACACTGACATTTTATTGGCTGTAGTACTGGTTATAGTTTCATCTCGTTTATGAAAACTATACCTCAGTATATACCAGAAGGATGTTTATCATTCCTGACAGGGGAGAATACAGAGTAAATTAAAATGAATATTCACACAAAAATTATATGCTTGATGCAGCATGTGGATTGTTCAATCTGATGTTTACAGTAAATCTTCAAGCTCCTTAAACCCAGACTATAATATTTTTGTACTACGCCTGATAAATACTGACCTTCAAATAGTAGTTCAACTAGTACCTTACTCCTGTATACTGTAGTATGTATGCATAAAACATTATAAAACTGTTTATAGTCCAACTCTACCATTTGAAGTAATTTCATATAATGTATATATGTAAAAAAAAAAAATAAAAATTATGACCAAATGACCCAAATACCAAATGGTTGCAAATACAACCCCAAAACAACACAATTTCTACCTTTATTTGGAGAGTTCATGTAGATTAACATCTCTTCACCCAATGCTCAATGGTACATCCATTGTCTGTTGATACAACAATTTCCCACATACAGCGCATGCTTCTCCTGTTACAGTACTGTACATATCTCTTAGTGTTGTGATGTTACCATGCTGTGCACCTTAGCCTCCAAATTACTGCACTGTATTATGGTGCTTGTGGTGCTTGTTTTTATGTATGCACATTCATGTATCAACAGCATGTACCCTTGTGGTCCGGTGCTCATCATGCAGTGCTGTCACCATTGGAGTTTAAGTGACATACCACTCATGCCATCATTTGATATAAATATTTTAACATTGTGTTAAAAATTTCAAAATCAACACAGTATCAACATTATCCCAATGTCTGCAATGATGCCAAATTAACATGATCACAATGTTTTGACAAGCAAAAACTCAGTCGTCTAAATCTGGTGCGGTAATACAGTGCAGTAACAAATACTTTCAAAAGACAAGAAATAATAATTCTCAATAGACCGAAAAAAGATTGTTCAAAAACAACTAGATTAATGCACAGTGCTACCATGTGACTCACAGTTACCATGGTATGTTCGCATTTCCATGAAGGATAAGAACATGGCATGAAAAGCACAAACGTGATGAATGAACATACCTAATGTGTTTTTTTTATTTTATTTCAGCAATGTAGTGTTAGATGTGGGTGCGGTTGAATGACATTGATCAGAGAATTAAAGTGATTTTTTAAATTATGATATACAACCCTATGCTTGTGCCAGAATGTTGATATTCTGATTAGTATAGAAGGTTTCATAATGGTTTTATAACAGTAATGCTGATACGATTACAGTAGATGGATAGCGATAAAAAAAAAAGGTTATTACAAGTGCTTGTGTACATGACTTTGCCTGGGGTTTGTTAGAATCATACACAAAAGTGGCATGTTTTTTTGTCCTGACCACTGTAACTTGCTTCTGGCAGAACAGAAAATATCTTAAGGACATCTGTGTTACTAGTCTCATGTTTTATTAAACATGGTGTTGAGTTTTCTGCGCTGTAGGGTGCAGAGGCTGACCTTTAACTTGGCATCTGCTGTTGAGGGATTAGAAGGTTGTATGAGAATTTATAAAGCTTAATTTACAACTTCTTCTCTTATTTTTTTAATCTGCTTTTTCATTCAGCCATCTATCCCATGTAGTATATGTTGCAAATATTTTCTGACGTCCTGCCTTTCCAACTGAATTATAAATTATAATTTTTGTTAAGACACTTGGGGGAAAAAAAATCAATTGGAACACAAAATGTGTGCCATGATCTCGGTAGGCTTGTTTTAGTTTAGTATAGAGATGAATTATAGATGGCTGTAAACTGCAGTGCATCTGGATCCTGCCTCAGGGAGACAGAGAGACACTCACATTCTCATAGACTGTGCAGGAACGAGACTGAGATGACTGAGACGTGAAAAAAAGGGGGAAAGAGAGGGTGAAAAATCTGCGCTTTCTGTCTCTCCCCCTACAGCGGAGAAAACCGAAGCTTATCATAAAGACTGTCATCCATCTATCAGCCTGTTCTTCATTTGCCTTTGGACAGCAATGCCCACAGACATAGACGCACACTCAAAAATAAATATCCCCCATACTCTTCACTGACAGGACATCTCTCCTTCTCCTCCACTCTCTTTTCTCTCTTTCTTTGTCTGTTAGTCATGTTATTCAAGTAAGTGTATAACAGCTTTTCATTATAGAAAATGCATCCACATTGATGGTATTATCTTACTCTTTTGTTGAGATCCAGATGTTATAGCTTATTTTATTTCTTTAAAAAAAACTTTTATAAAAAAAAAACAAAAAAAAAACAAAGGTTTCCTATCTTTAACTCTGGTTCAAGTTAGATTAAGGTGTGGCCATTAATTATGTGTATGAATAATTATGTCAAATATAGAAACTGTGTGTGTGTGTGTGTATTGTGCGTGTGTGTATATGTGTGTGTAAGCTTCTTCAGTGTAGGTTTGAATTCTGCCTCAAGCCTTTGAAAACGTGTCCCATGTACCATCTGCTCGTCAGCCCAATATTAGGAAAGCTTGTTTTGTCCTTGATGAAAGCAAAACATAGGGATTCAGCTCAGCATAATGGTGATTCTGAAGGGAAATTTGACAGGCACAGAAATACACGAGGTGGCACTAAACAAGCCAGTAAGAGAAATGGAAAATATGACCATTTGTATCTTTCATCTGGTGTTTGTGTGTATGTCTGGGTGAAAATTGCTGATTGATTCTGAAGCAACCGAGCACAGAATGCCACTGGGAATAGCACTCAAGACAGGATATTAGTCAGATGAAATACACACGAGTGCAATATACACACTCACCAGAGCGCACCGATTGAAATGTGCATTTACACTGACGGCAATGACCTTGTCAAAATGAATTTGACATTAGAGGGCCACATTGCACTTCCATATTAGATGGTTGTATAACTGATATATTAAACCCTACCACTCCCATCACATACCCCATTACACCCCCACTCCTTCAAGATTTTCCCCATCCACTTTCACCTTTGGTCCCGTTTCCCTTCCAGCCATTTCTTTTCCTCCTCACCTGGTAATCCTGCTTCTTGCTGAAAGGCTCTCTTCGTGGTTAGCAGACTCGACCTCAAATAATCGGAATTCTCCTGGGCACGGAGGCAATAGAGTATATCTGCGGGTCAAAAGGGAAAGGCAGGGGGTTAGGTTAGTTTCACAGACTTCATACACTCTCATGCACACATAAGCAGACTGAGGGACACTCATAACTGAAAGGGTGCAAATTTTACAGTATAGAAGGCTATAGACTTGGTGCTAAGGTTTCGGTGCTGTTATTGGATTTTTATTTATTTTTTTATGACGATGATGATGTTTAAATAAGAATCAGTCACACATTGATTTGAAGTCACGTTAAACTGTTGAGATTACAGGATGAAAACAGCATGGCTGTGTGGGGTAAATAGACTGGAAGGTCTCAGCAGAGAGCAAGTTAGACCAGGCGTGTGCTGCAGTAGCTTAGTAATGAGTTACAATTCTGCTTAAGGACAAAGATACTTTAAATGATTTAAGTGTGTGTATTTGTGTTTCAATGCATTTTTTGGACAGGGGTAGCTCAGTAGTTAAGGTGTTGGGCTACGGTTTGGAAGGTCCAAGGTTTAAACCCCAGCACCTAGCTGCCACTGTTGGGCCCTTGAGCAAGTCCTGCGCAACTACTCATATAAATATTGAGATAAAAATGTAAGTCACTTTGGATAAGGGTATTTGCCAAATGCCGTAAATTTCTATTCCCTGATGCCAACTGCTCTTGGTAGTGCTAAACATATTACTGAAGTAAAAATAGAAACTAATACAAGCTCAAAAGTACTGAGCTTGTATTAGATGACCATAGCAGTAAACCCACAGTAAATGTCTCTCTCTCTCTCTCTCTCTCTCTCTCTCGGATGCAGTGAAGAAAAAAGTAAGAATTGTCAACAAATAAAACTGCTCACGTATGAAAACTGTCCTTAAGTACAGTAACAAAGTAAACATACTTCCACCACTGCTTATTAAAAACAGGAACCTGTGACAGATTTGATTTTGTGCCAACATTTGGCAGATCTGTGCAAGTAGATATGCAAAAAAAAAAAAATCAGCTTTGATTATAGGTAGTATACGACAAAAAAAGTTTTATTTAAGATGTTGGAATTTAACTTCGACGGTAGTAGCGAGGTGTACACATACTGTACAAGTCAAATGAACAAATGTTGACTCTGGAGGTGCAAGCACTATGCCACCATGCCACCAATTTTAATAATAGAGGACTGAAAATGACTTCTCAGTGGGCTGTATATGTGTTTGGCCGTGGCTGAGTGCCCGGCTGCATCGCCATCACACTGCTCCTTCTTCCTTGACACTCTGTAATGTCTCTCAACTCATTTGTCTCTCTTCCTTTCATTTCCTCATTCCCCTTCTCTCCTCCTCACTAGCTTTGTCATACCTCCTCATGCTTTTCTGGCAGCTCCTGAAGATCCTATAATAAGAGGAAAATGTGAAATTTTTGACTGTGTCGAGTCAAAAACTTTTTCACATTTTCACATTTCAAAATCTCAGTGCTAAAGGTTGCTTGGAATAACACATGGAGTCATGAAACCTGAAAAAGGGGGTGTATGTGTGTGTGTGTGGACATTTGTGCATGTGTGTCGGTGAAATGCATTATTGAGTGCAGTGAGATAAAAACCAGACCCTGTGATCATTAGTGTACTTGAGCTCCATTATCATGAGTGTCGAACATCTCCTACTAAAGCCCTTCATGTTTACACACACACACACACACACACACTCACACAGTTCTTTTTTTTGAATACCCCCACACATTCCCACTTCCTTTTAATAAAAAGAAAATTGATGTTAAAAAAAATTCTTTCAGTATCCTGTCATTACCGCATGACGAGGGCCACGCTGTCACTCCACAGACATCTGCTACTTTCTCTCAGAACAAGAGAATATGCGACTCAGTATGATGCAAGGTTTTAGCCTGTTTTTTTAAAGGATTGTGCGAAATTGCAATGGAACTAAGAAGTCCTGATGCATTTATCTCATTCTTATCAGTCTCAATAACAAGTGAGCAATAACACCTCACACTAATTAATACTGACCCATATCCTGAGCTCATTTAGTAACATTTTGATTGTACTCTAAAACATTTGCACAATAAATCTAGACTTACTGGTTTAGATGCATGTCATTGCTGCACGACACTTTTAAATAATACATTTCAGCCCATTGGAACTGATTTGCAGCATGAGTTCATCGAGTCAGCAAAGCTCAGGATTATAAGGAAAAAAACAGCAAATTGGCAGGAAGGCTCTTTTTGCAATTTGTTTCACTTGAACTTATGTCACTGATGCATATCGTTATACTTCATATGCTTTTGCCTGTGCCTGCTATTTACAGCACTCAGAAAAGCTGCTTTATACTGTTAATTATTCTAGACAGTTGTATAGCATATACATAAATGTAGCAAATATATAAAGATAAAAGTCAAATTATTTTCACTTTATGGCTTTTTTGTTTGAACATTAGAGGTCATTCTGAGACTTTTAAATAGCAATGTAATGTCAAATATTCACTTCAAATGGTCAATATGAATTTAAATATTATTAAATAGTAAATCTAAATGTTAAATGTTAAATATAAAGCACCTTTTATATCATGGAAAAACGCAGTGACGATAGTGTTGCCAAGTCTACATGATCATGTGCTAGGCTGGGAACAACATACAGTAGGGGTTGTAAAAAGCAAGTCCTTGGGTAGTAGTGTCATTTGTTATGGTTCAGAATGCTTGTTTGGGATTGCAATTAATGGCACTGTTAAGTCCTTAAATTAGTCTCTGCTACTAAATTGCATATATACAAAAATATAAGGTGTTAGAAAGATTAACAAATGAACACCTTTTAGCAAAATGTAAAAAAAAAAAACAAACATTCTTTGCATAATTGCCAGTCCATTGTAAACACATGAGTCAAGTCTCCACTCAAGTCACCCCTCCACACCAGTTAAACTTGTGTTAACACATCTGGTGTTATGCATATGATTGCTTAATTATGTTAATTTCCCCTATGTATGGAGACTTTTGGGACTCTGCATTGAAGTAGTTACACAACAAAACCTGGCTAAGCTGAATAGCTAATCCTACATGTATCTTTTTTTTCTGTTCATGTTCGTCTGTATTTTTGGAGGTTCTCATGTGTCAAAATGGTCAGAAGGCTCAAATTATTGGCCTCCATCAAGCAAAGAAAACTAACAGAAACTAGGAGAGATGAACTCCCAACTTCATAGATGAAATATGATTTTGGGATCCTTAAAACGGGGAGCACCGCAAACACACAGACACAAAGTGAGGTCTTATAGAAAGAGGTAGTTTTAAAATAAGGAAAGCAAGGGATTTTAAGGAGCAAAGAAGTGAGGATGTGTATGTGAAGGTCATGAAGCAACAGTTGGCATATACTGTAGGCACTCGGCTGGGAACCGATGATTGCGGCAAAGTGGCGAAGTGGACCCAAGTGGAGAGCGGCTCTAGCAGGCTCCTAAAGACATGCTTGCACTCGTAGCCAGCCGGCCCCACCCAGTCCTATTTGGGTGCAGGAGACAACGCAATGCAAACGCAATTCAGCCAACATTGGCTGTCCATCCTGGGGTGACCGCAGCGGTGGTCCTGACTGGGTTAGTTAACGTCGATGCAGTGGCCTTTTCCCATTCGGCAACTGAGTCATGATGGCTGGCTCTCTCTGTAAAACTAAAAGTGCCAGGGCAACTAATGCAGTCCATAAGCAGCTGTCTCATGCCCGGCAATCAAACGGCCGTGTAAAAAGCAAGTCCGCTTGCCTGTTGAAGTTCTATGTAACAAATGGACGGGAGAAATAAGAGCTATGAATAATGGTCAAAGTAAAAGCATTTCCACTGACACAACGTGACTGGAACTCAAGGATTGGGACTAAACAGCTGTATGGCCATAAGAAAACTACTTGTTCATGATTGGATTTTGGAGAAATGGAAAAAAAGTCGTGTGTACTGATGAGTCCAGACTGACCCTATTCCAGAGCGACATCAAGGGTCAAGGAAGCGATACATGCATCCCACTTAAGAATTTTTTTTGGATTATGTTATGATTTGCGGTTGCTTTAGTTGGTCACGTCTAGACTCAGCAACGTTATGTGGCTACAAAATATGAAGTCAGCTGACTGAATGACAGGTTAACACATCTAATGATTTTTGTCTTCCCTGACCAAACTGTGAAAGCATGTTTTTGGAGGATGAGTACTTATTTTCATTGAACAAAACATTGCACACTGTAATCACTATATTAATGAAAAATGATTAATTTCCCAAGTCTGCTGACGATGTCACTAATACTAATGTAGTAACAAGTACTAGTGTTACTAAAATTGGAATTTTGTGCAGTGAACACAGATGAGCAACAACAAGCTTCACACACTGAAACATCCCCTACATCCAGTGGGGCTCTTGAAATGCTTTTGTCCAAATCAGTTAGTGGACTCGAACTAATGGACATCTTAGATATGTGTTCCATTCTAAGACTTTAAGCAGACTTGAAACAATGTTCACTTGTTGTGGTGGTACTGTAACTATATATATATAGATATAAACTATTGGCACCAAGCTGTCACCTGCAGATGATCTGATTTGTTTTTCTAGCACATCGCACAGATACACTGTTGGATTGGGATCCAATTCAATACCTCAACCTCGTTGTTTTTTCCTCAAGGCATTCATTTTTTACATTATCCTGCTGAAAGAGACCACAGCCACCATCAAGAAATACAACTTCCATGAAGTACCTGGTCAGCAATGTTTAGGCAGGAGTCACATGTCAAAGTAATAGCCACATGAATGGCAGGACCCAATGTTTCCCAGCAGAACATTGCCCAAAACATCACACTGCCTCTGCTGGCTTCCCATAGTGCGTTGTGGTAAAATCTCTTCCCCAGGAAAGTGTCACTTGGCCATCCACATGATGTAAAAGAAAAATGTGATTCGTCAGACCAGGCCGCCTTCTTCCATTGCACTCTGGTTTAATTTTTATAGCCTTACTAACCAATGACCCTATCGCTGTTAATCAATTTCCCTTTTTTGGATCACTTGTGGTATGTCCTGACCACTGCAGACTGGGAACATCCCTCAGGAGCTAAAGTTCTGGAGTTGCACTGACCTAGTTGTCTAGCCACCATAATGTGGCCCTTGTCAAAGCTGCTAAAATCCGTACACTTGCCCATTTTATTCTGCTTCCAACGCATGAGCATCAGGGACAAAATGTTCACCTGTCAGTGGTCATGGTGTTATTGTTGATCAGTGTAGTTCCTTGCAAAGTTTTTGCAGGCTACAGTCTTCAGATCAGCAGAGTTTTACTTTTTTCAGTTTCCATGTCAGTGGTTTGTTAACATAAAAAAAAAAAAGAATAGAATATGTTTTCTTTCAATGAAAATGGTACCTCTATGTTCAAAATACTTAACTGGTTCCTCCTACAAAATGTGTATAAGAATGGAGAGGAGATCTATTGAAGATGAGAGAGCAGGCGGTTGAATTTAAGAGCTCAAGAGCATTCCTTTCATCCACATCATCAAACTTTGTACTGGAGTCCCAGTCAAACCAGTGGTTTTGTTAGTCTGAGCAATGTCAAATGGAGCAAGCACAATGATTATTTCCAGTGCAGTGGCCTATACACAGGAAAGGACTGTATCTTGACATTTAGAAAATAATTAAATGAGAGAATGTAATAATCTTAAAGAGGTCAGCAGCTCATTACAAGTAGAAAGTGACACTTTGATTTTCCACAGAAAATGCAAATACATGACACCACGCAAACACACTCCGAAGTCTGCAGAACTGTAATCCATTAAAAATAAAAGTGGTTTCAAAGACAATTCCTTGACACTTTTCGCTTTCTTTTCTTGTATTTATTTATAAAGTATACACATAAAATACGAAGATAATTTTAGTCTCAATCAATCCCTGAGGTTTTTTATGCTACACCGGTGCTAGTGAGTGGACGAGTACAACAAGATTGCACGTTTAATACACCGACTACAATTCACTTTCTTTTATACTAATACAACCTTTCCTCACCTTATTTCTGGCAAGCTACATTCATTATGTATGTGCTTTGAGAATGCTTTTCACTGCTCAATCTACCCTACTAGCACCTCTTTTGCAAGCATCCCTGTGTTTTCTTTCTTCTTCTTCTCCTTCTTCCTCTTCTTTAATAAAGAAGCCAGAAAACATTATAAACAGCAGAAAATATCATGATATTTTTTTTTTCTGTAACATATCCTGCATAGAATGCATTATTATCTGAGTGAGTATAATATAATGCCTTTGATAAGCCAGCGTTTAGGCACGTCTTTAATCTTATTCATCCCTGACTGAAATCTGAAAGAATAATGTGTTGATTGTCCTCCTCCTTGTTTTTCATTGAGAAGGAAGTGATGAATTATAAGCACAATACATCCCACCTAAGGCCTAATGAATTCAGATAATAAAGGTGACGAGCCAAGTTGACTCTTTATTCTTGCTCTTATTCTGTCTAGGGCTTTGTGCCATGCAAAAACATTGAATAACTGAGTCATCTTTAATTGCAATGAGAAGACCGACCTTTGCACTCATAAGCCATTAAATTGTATTCCTTTTCACAGGTCTGATGATCATTCTCATTTTTTGCTGGATAGCTGAAAAGACGGACAAAGAAAAGACATATTCATTCACTGATTGCGAGATTGAAAATAATGACAAAATCATGCTTTGAATCTGAAAACATGTCTAACAGTCTCAGATACAGCCCCATCATTTTAAAATTCCATTTTTTCCCTGCATAGAGGGACCATGTTAAACATTCAATCAGTTTAAAACTACTTTGAATTCAGCAAAAGTACAGCAGTAAGGCTCACTGCTACAGAATCAAAAAGATGACGAACAGTTATAAATTGTCATCTTGCTATTTTGCAATATCAAATTTAAGAGTACTGATGTACTGAATATCAAGCGCGGTGATGCCATTATTGTCATGACGACGCGGCCTGTGTGTTGATGATATTATAGTCATGCTGATTCTGTTATTCGACAAAACCTGGAGTGTGATATTGCTTTTATATAACAGTTCTACAAATCCTGTTGATAATAATAATAATAAAAATGCATTTTATTTATATATTCGCCTTTCGAGTCACCCAAGATCACTGCCTAAAATTCATACAAGAAATGAATTAGTAAAATTGTATAGTAAATAACGTTTGACCAATATTTAATAAAAACAGCTGCCTATGTCAGCACCTAAAACATTTACAATACATAGAGATTTGATTGCAGCCTTACATCACGTGGCATAGGCGATTCTGAATAAATGGGTCTCAAGATGAAATTTGAATGTGGTTGGAGAGACTATATTACAGGCGTTTTCAGGAAGGAAATTCCAGGGATGAAGGACAATGCGGCTAAAGAGGCTCTAGCGTCCATGGTGATCAGGGGTGTAAAGAAGAGCCTTGATAAGGAAGCACGAAGAGTGCAAGAGGCGGGTGTAGAAAGGTAGAAGCTCTGACAGATAAGACAGAACAAGATTATCAAGGGCTTTAAAATTATTAACTCTATATGGAATTTGATGGGAAGTCAGTGGAGTTGTTTAAGGGTGGGTGTGATGTGATGCATTATGAGTTATGACAAAGGCAGCAGAATTCTGGATGAGTTTATGAAGGGTCTTTTGTGATAAACCAGTTAAAAGTGAATTATTATATATATTAGCTAATATTAGACTCTAAACACAATATTGATGTCAGACAGATATCAGAGATGACCCCCCCCCCCCCACCCCATGTTTTTGACCTGAGGAGAGGGAGAAACTGATGAAGAGTGAAAAACTGTTGGCCTTGGATAAAGTGGATTTTGACCCTTTAAGAAATAAGGAACCCTCTATCTAACTGCTATTAAGTTTGAGAAAATTGCAAGCTGTGTGGCGTTATAAAGTTGTGTATCACATCTGTATAACAATGGATATGTATACTTAATTTCTAAAGATGTGACCAAGAGGGAAATGGTAGATGAGGAACAGAAGGAGGGCAAGGATGGAGCTTTGGGAAACACCACAGGTTTCTGTGCTATGTTGAGTACAAATTGCAGGCTGAAATTATTTAAATAGATTATTGTCATTAGTGAGTATCATTATGAGTATAAACCTGTAAAGCAAACATTTTGTTTTCGGTGTTATTGAAATGAAAGGAAGATTTGATATCAGACGGAAATTGTTAAGATTGTTAAGAAGTGTTAGTGTCTGTTTTTTTTTAAAGATATAAGTTATTGCAGCTGTTTTGAGGGATGATGGGAAATAAGAGAGGAGTGACTAATATGAGTTATAAGGAAAGTAAGGGGGTACAGGCTGAGTTGGCATATTATGATTTTTATTTTTTATGTTATTTTATCCAGTTATTCTGCTCTGCCCTTCCGCGACTAGTGGAACTAGCATCGTCTGGTGTCCGACAGTTAGCCCCTGACATTGTAATTAACAGGGGTAAAAGTAGTCTTAAATTCTTAATAGTCCTCTGTAGCCAAACGGTGAAGAGAATAAACTATGAAAGTCGTGGACAATCCAGAGAAACTACAGTAACTAGACTTCTTAAAATGTCCGCTTACTGCACTTATCAGATATAAAATATCAGCTCATTCCTGTGTTAAATCCCAAATAGCATTAAATCTGTGAAACTATGCAGGGTGTACAATCAATGGTTCCAAAAACAAAGTAATGCCCTAGATCAGGAATTAGAAATAAATTTGGGACTCATCTTTATGTTCGAGCTTTGTAACACAGACTTTTTAGAGAAAATTCACAATGACTTGGACGTGATTACAAAGTGTTGTTTAAGATGACATAACTTTATGAGATGTGCTTCACTGACTGGTTTTGTATATAGGTTCTGTGTACTGTGGACTGTAGCAACCTACCCATGCCATGATGCAATATACAGTTAAATGTCCCAGTGCTGTTACAGTATGCTCTATATCACCACTCACACCACTCTCGCCAATTCTTTCCTCCTGCGCTACATTACAAGATTAAAAAAAAAAACGATTTCATGAAATCGCAAAATTAACTTTTGTGCTATTTTGCCCACCATGATTTAATTGGATTAAGTCAATAATACAGTTATTTCTTCCTTTCAGTACAATGAAGTTATAATGTAATTTGCTCATGTAAGCCAAAAAAGGCTACAAGATAAGAGACTTACATTGAATAATTACTGCAGTGATTAATACGTTTCAGCTGGTAAAAAGTTATTTTACCCTAACTGATGCAATGAGTAAATGTTTTAAACAACCATGTCAGAAGGCAAATCCTGTGATCATGGCAAAAATATTACATTGTTTCTGAAAGATCAAATGTCAAAAACTAAGCAAAGAAAGCAAATAAGGTGAATATTAAAACTAATAAAATTGTGTAAAACCAGTAAAATGAATTCGTGAAACCTGTAAGGATAGTGGTGAACCATTATCTTTGCGGAAAGAATGTGGTTGGGAAAAAAAAAACATCCTAAATAAGTGTTATGGGAGATCACTTAAATGCATAGTGAAATCAAATTATAAAAAATCAACAGTTGAACTCAGAGCTATGGTTAACAGGCAAATAAAGAGCATTTCCACACTCTCAATGCAAAGAGAACTCAAGAGACTAGAACTAAACTGCAGTGTAAGCATTAAGAAAATCACTTGTTAGTGAGGCTAATTTGGAAAAAAGAAAAAAAAAGGCTTCAATTTGCTGGGGAGCATAAAGACTGGTCTGTGGAGCATTGGAAAAAAAGCATGTGGTCTGATGAGTCCAGATTGACCCTGTTCCAGAGCGATGGTGGCATCAGGGTAAGAAGAGAGGAGGATAAAGTGAGGCACGCATCATGCCTAGTGTCCATACCGTGCAAGCCTGTGGGGACAGTGTGATGATCTGTTGCTTCTGTTGGTCAGGACCCGTATTTACTAAGCATCTCAGAATCACTTGTAGGAATCGGGCTTAAAATTCATTAAGGACTGAAAATATTCCTACCTCATAGTAGCACATACTGTAAAAGTTATTTATAAAGCGTCCTACTCTTTTTTTTTTTCCTGCGAGGAGTAGGACTACGCAGAGGAAAATGGGCAAAGTCACTTTTGTACGACACTGAGAGCCATAAAGTAGGCTGCACGTTGTAGTTTTTGTAATTTTTTACGGTGGAAAAAAACAACTGTTTAAAGCCCCTATAGTAGAGTATATACATATGTGTGTGTGTGTGTGTGTGTGTGTGTGTGTGTGTGTGTGTGTGTGTGTGTGTGTAGGTCTGTTATAATTTGATCAAAATGATTTTGAAAAGAGAGTGAAACTGGAGAGAGGATAACAGGGTTTTGCTTGCAGAGGAGGTAGTAAAATGTAAATAAATAATAAAGAAATTCTGCCCTACACTTACCTCTAAAGATAAAAATTGAGTGGAGGCAGTTTGTGAAATACCACCTGTCAGTTTGCTGCACGTACCCCTGAGGAGTGAAACACGTTGGTATTGTGTGTTAATAAAGTGATGAAGTGCTGATTACAACAGAGACTCTAAAAACTGTTTTTTACATTCAAATAATTTAATATAAGTATAGAAAATGTATATATAAATATAATAATTTTAATGTGTGAGCCATGTGTGATGCCCACAACTCCATGAATACAGTTAATTTTTTCGCTGATTTCACACTGCATGGTAATGAATCCGGGCATGATCTGCGGTGCTGTAAGAGCAGAGTTTCATTTATTATTTCCGACACTGTCAGCTGTGTCACTGTTTCAAAGCTGCATCTTCACTGTTACTAAAACATTGTACAGTATCAGTCACCTGCAGAGACAGCATATGACATGTTGATTAATTAACCAGTTACATACCACATGCAATGTGAAAAAAAAAGTATTACATTTTTGTCCAAACGTGTCTTTTTTGAGCTCTGTGTCACTCTAATATTGTCAGGATTTAAATAGTGAAAGAGTGGCACAGGGAGCATGAGATATAATTTTTGATTGGCCACCACAGAGTCCAGACCTTAACTCCTTTGCAGTCTTTGGGATGTGCTGAAGCAGAGTTTACACAGGGGTTACACATCAGTACAAGATCTTGGAGAGAAATTCAAAAAATTCAACAACTCAAAATCAAAACAAAAAGGTAGTCCAACAAAATATTAAAGTATATGACTTTTTTTGGGCCAGACAGTGTACGTGAGTGAATGTGAGCATGTGAATTCGTCACTCACTGCAAATAATTCTGATTACTAATATTAAACATGTTTTAAGTAAACATCAAAATTTTTAACCACAAATAAACCACTTTTTGATGATATTCTGATAAAATATTCTTTCTCAAATCTAAAATCACATTTCCACTTTCTCATCGTGTAGGAGTGGAGAGCAGTTCACATGTCTACACTCCTCCATTTTGTGCTCATGTTGCAGGCTGAGCAGGTTTTCTATGCACTGATTGAACCTGGCTTCAACAAGCTCTACTGGGTTAATTAATAATTGTTAGTTATTAGTTATTTTTATTATTAATATTACTAACTGTGCATTGTTAAGTGTGCATTTCAATTAACTATGGTCATGCAAATAGCTAATTTATTGACCACTCATTTGGGTCAGTTAGCCTAATCTGCAGGTTTTTGGACTGTGGAAGGAAACCGGAGTACCCAGAGGAAACCCAACATACATGGGTGGAACGGGAATCAAGCCTGGCTGGGAATCGAACCCGGACCCTGCAGGTGCAAGGCGACATTGCTAACTTTGGTCAATCCATTAAAAAAAAAAATCAATTCTAATATAAATTTTCTTTATAGTTCACAAGTAAGTCTCAGTAAAAATTAATGATTGGATGTGGAATAAATAAATCTTTAATTTGCTTTTGACACAGATGGTGCACTAAGTGTCCTTGATAATCCCTCACTAGATACTAGCCAGACTTAATTAGCCAGACATGATTTTTTCTCTTCTCTCCTTCAGCATGGAGTAGATCATAAAAATATGCTATTTGGCCCGATTGCGCTTTTACAGCGAAAAATCTAATCACATAATAAGAAAAGCTTTGGTCACGATTGGTCTTAAAACACATAATGTGACATGCTCACTGGAAGCAGATTTAGTCCCACTATATGTATGGCTCTTTATTTTATATATATATTTATAAACAATTTGTGAAATGATGGAGGATCGAAAATGGAAAAAAAAAAGTAACAGTGAACGGTGCACCCTTTTTTTGTTGGTGCAAGGGGAGACATGCTGTTAGTTGTTAAGATACTTTTCTACACCTGAATTTCCATCAAGACATCAATGAGAGGAACATGGCGCGGTGAAGTCCTCAATCTTACTCCTCTCACAGAAATCAATACACGCAAGCACACACATACAATCATACACACTTCACTTTCAGTGAAGATGTTTCAATTGATCCAAGCAAAATCATGGACCATAAAGCTCTCTAAAAAACAGAGAGGAAGTGGAATGGAGGTAACAAAAAAGGAATAAATTGAGCACCTAACTCTAGATTTTTGTGTCTCAGATCAATATCGGTTGTCAGTAAAGCGAACAGAAACTATTCTCACACACACACACACACACACACACACACACACACACACACACACACTACTATGCACCAAGTCTTAGGCACCATATCATCTTTCGTACAAATGTTATCATATGTTTATCATGCCTGCATTATTATGTATAAAACCATTGACTATTTCCAAACATAACATTAAAAATATTTAATAAATAACATTACAGACGAATATTTACATGCCTGTGAATAAAGCTAAATATTACATACAGTAACAGAACAGTTTTCAGTTGGAAACAAACAAACAAAGAACTCATTTATATATCTATATATATCTTCTTTTTCATAGTCCAACTAGGGACCATGGAGGCCAATGATGACTATCTATATATCTAACATATATCAAATCTATATCTTTAATATATATATATTTTATTGACTGTGTTTATTTTATTTATTGCTCTTTATAGGAGTTTATTTAATGTAGAAATTTTTCCAAATGCATCTTTGCTCATGGATTTGCTCATAGGAGAATACGAGTCTGGGTAACTTTGACAGGCTTGTTTTTTTCTATTTTCCTAAAAAACCCAGGAGCCTACTGTTTCCATCTGAAAACTGTATTATCAGTTTATATGTTACTTTGTTTTCTTTATATGCATGCAAATCTTCTTCTATGATGTCATTAATTCATTATTTTTTAAGTTATGTTTGTAAATAGTGAATGTTTGTAAGTGTGATATTAATGGATGTATGTCATCCTGCTGAAAGAGGGTATTCTCTGCCATCAGGGAATCCAGTGGAACCTCGGTTCACGAACGCCCCAAAGTATGACCAAATCGGTTTACCTCCAAAGAATTTGCCTCTGTTCATGAACTCCTCGGGATATGATCCAGAAACTGCCATCCCAAGCTGTCGCTATCAGCTGAATAACGTCAGGAGTGCGTCGCGCAACATCAGTTTTGCTCAGTCTGCAGTCACGAATCGTGCACATACTAAAATAATTTTGAAGTCACGCCATTGCCGAGAAGTATCATCCGAACAAATCTGTGGCAAACAAAATGCTACACCTTATGCACGATAATGCGGTGTCCTTTTGTGCAGCACAGTGGCGCAAGTGTGCAGCGCAGAAGAAACAAATCTCTCCGGGTAGATTTTTAGTGAAATCAGCTGCCACGTACGAACCAGAGGCCAAGAAACAAAAAAGAGAGAAAAACCCAGTGTTATTATGGAAGGAGGCTCTCCTTCTAAACAATAATCTCCTCCCCACCACTCTTCGTCTCCTCCATTCTTTCACGCTACGGATTCTCCCTAAGAAAGCTGCACGAATAATACATGTAAAAATAAAGTGTGCACTCTCTCCTGTACAGTTTATATTTCACACATTGCTTTATATTTTCTGTATCTTGAACAAAATATATAAAAAGTTAAATATAGTTCATAGTGATGGAGGTTGGTTTAATTCTAGTTACATGTATTCCTGTGGAAAAAACTGAATCGATCTACGAACAAATAGGGTTACAACAAGAACTTAGGAACTAATTAAGTTTGTGAACTGAGTTTCCACTGTACCGCACCCGAATGCACTATGGGCAGAAGCCCATACGCTTTGGGCTGTGTTCTGCTGGGAAACCTTGGGCCCTGTCACTTATAGATGTTATTTTGACATGTACATGTACCAACACAAACATTGTTGCAGACCAATACACCAATACACCCTTCATTTCAAAGGTACTCCCTAGTGGCAGTAGCCTCTTTCAGCAGGATAATGTTCCCTGTAAAAACTGTTCTGGAATGGTTTGGGGAACATGAACATCAGTTGACTTAATTTGTAAATTCTCAAGGTTTCAACCTGATGGAGCATTGTTGGGATGTGCTGGAAAAACAACGGAGGCTCCACATCACAACTTCAAAGAATCAAAAACCCAAAGCAGCTTAAGACAGTCTGGCTATTCTTCTTTGACCTCGCATTTCTGCCTATAGAATTACCACTCACTCGATGTTTTTTGTTGTTTGTTTATTTTTCGTGCTATTCCAGGTAAAATCCCAGGAGAAGTTTCGGGAATACTCAACCTAGAATTTCTGTCACCAGCAACCATGCATTGTCAAACTGGATGAATTTTTGACTATTCTGAGGATTGATATAAAGATCCTTGCTCTTGACCTGTACCTGCATAATTTTATGCACTGCGCTACTGCTACATCACTGACTGTTTGGATGAATCGCTGTCTGAATCTCATCCTGAGACTATTTTTATCTTTATAAGACAGAACTCTTTCAATTGCACAAGCTCACCTCAAGTTTTGATCTCTTTTCATCTTTTGATGCCTATGTGAGTACTAATATAAGACAAGAAAAGTAAAACCCAGCTCAAAAGGTATAGCAAAGTGAGGATTAAATAATCTCATAATGCTTTCATATAGATTGCAGATCTATAGAGTTCTGGATGAATGATGATTAATGAAGTTAAACCGCTGTCCTTTCAGGAATTTCCATTTTATCCAGCAAAGCTAAACCGTGGAATGAAACACATGGTGACTCATCTTCTGATGTAAATTATGTGACTCATTCCAGAGCTCTAAAAATATGTTAAACACTGCATACATCACATCCATTATGATTGCGTAAGGTTTGTTATGTACAACATCAATACAATTTTAAAGTCTATGTGACAAGAAACACAAAATCCATTTTCATTAATTCAAGCAACATTAAAGTGGAACTCTGACAGTGGAGCGCGGGTGCCATTTTAGTTAGATATCACGAAGGAAGAAAAGAACTGAAAATATCATGCCATTAAGTCAACCCAGTGTCTGAGGCTTAGGGGAGCGGAGGAAGCAACACTGCTGCAAATCAACTGCGACATATTGATTGGGATAACACTGAAGACAGATTAAACATTGCAATACAATACTGTTTGTGTCCTTTTCGCACAACTACCATCTAATCTGTGTCCTCAATAATTGATTAACTAGAATTATAACAGTAATATAAAGCTTACTTTCACTATCCACTCCTTTAAAGCAGTCCAGAAAGGCAAGGTGGCTCATACAACAGATTTATAATGCTGAGCAATCTTATTATAGTCGTGAACTTAATTTCTTGCTGTTGGTAATTTTAAACTCAATAACAATACAAACATCTTGCATTAAATGATACCTGTTAAAGAGGAAACTTGATTGGCTCTTAATTGTTTAGTTTTTTTCCCTATGAAACACAATTGGGTATCGTTTCTGTCACATTGAAATTTGTTTCTAGAATTTGTGATACTATTTCAAATCCTTCTGGCTTACCCCTGGCTAGTATTAACATGCATTCATGAATGCATGTTAGAATTCCATTTTGTGAACTTGGGCAACAATATTATTCTCTACACAATCAACTTGTTTTTAATTTATGTTTAAGTTATGCAGTTTAGGGTCATAGGGGGTGGAACCTACTGTACTGTATGCAAGGAACTTAGAGCACAATAAAGGGGACACCCTGGATGTGGTGCCAATCCATCGCAATGCACAAGCACAGAGAAACATGCAAACTCCACACTTGCAGACTGGATCAGAAAACCCAACTTTGGAGCTGCAGGGGGATATGGCTTACCCCTAAGCCACTGTACTGCCTTGTACAATTCGATTTGCAGTGTAATCTGTTGATTTCTGCCTATGTTTAGGCTGGAATTTTTTTTTTTTTGTTAAAAAACAAAAAAATTGTAACTGTGTAGTGTGTACATAACTTACACTACATGGACAAAAGTATTTGGCCAAATCTGCAATGACAGTGTGTCCAAATACATATACTTCAAAATGGTGTTGGTCCTTCTTTTGAATCTATAGCAGCTTCCACTCTTCTTGGAAGGCTGTTCACCAGATTTCGGAGGGGTTCTGTGGAAATCCGTGGCCATTCATTCTGTAGAGTATTTATAAGGTCAGGCACTGATGTTGGATGAGAAAGTCTGGCTCACAATCTCTGTTCCAGTTCATCTAAAAAATGCTTGATGTTGGAATAGAAAAGGGCATTCCCCAAACTGTCAAAAATAATGTGTATATAAATTGTGCAAATATGTTTCTTTCCTTTTTTTTTTCTCTGCGGACTTTGACCTATGTGTTCTGTAGGTCGTTTATGTTGACATTTGGTTCCATATTCCAGTTTGTGCATCACCACAGCCACATGGTCCTAATGACACACACCTGCACCTTGTCCTCTCTGATTAGTCTGTCTATTTTTCAGTTGGTTCTTGTGACTGTTATAAAGCCTGTTTAATGTCATTGCCTGCTTCCAGTTAGGGTCTCTGGCAGTTATGTCATTGTTCAAGTTTAGCTTATTAGCCCTGTTCCCATAATTATTAGCATTAGGCTGTAGTTACTGGCCCTGGAAAAAGAAAGAAAGAAAGAAAAAAAGGTAAATTCCTTTTTTTTGTTAATAATGTTTTATGACAGAGTAAGTACACTTCAAAAAGCTAATATTATACGTGTATATGTATATATATGTATATGGGTGATAATATATATGCTAATATTAACCCTTACTTTCCAATTCACTGTAATCCTGGAAGTGTTTTATGGTTATCTGCTCTTGAAAAATCCACCCATTGATCAATTTACTCACTTAGACATGTCCAGACCATAACAATTATCAGCAGTTCCATCAAAATAGGAACTACTGAGACTCAGACAACACTACACAGAAACTCGCTGAGAGAGACCAGTACCCGCTTATCAAAAGCATTATGGAGAGTGGTATTTATCAACAGTACCATTACTGAGTAATATTTGTCTACAGCCTCATCGGGCACCGAAACCTTCAGCGAGATTGTTGAACCCTTGTATTCATGTCTTTTACTGTTCTAGGAAACCATACGCCTTACTATCTCCAAGAAATAATGTAAAAAGTGAAACATTCTTGTATGCAAATCACAAATTAAGTTTGTAGATTCTTGATGAGGTTTAAATAATTTTGAATTAACAAATGATTAGCCTATCAGCATAAGAGGACGCATATAAAAGACACTGTGCTACAATTTTTTTTAACGTCATTTACCTCTTTTTTTTTTTTTTTTCAGATTGATCAACTTTTTTGGGGAAAAAAAAAAACCTGAAGTAATTACAAACACAGACAGCAGGGAGTAGGCATAAACCAGCACAGCAATAATGTCTCTCAGAAGTAATGTGCATGCAGTTTAGAAGATCTCTAGGGAGCAGGTAGCCTAAATGGTAACAGAAGATGAGGTAAATGCAGGATTTTAGATTTAACACAGAGTGTTAGCATCACATGGGGTCCTGCTGGAGCAGTGCCTAATGGTCTTTCTCCCAGAGGCAATAATGCTTTCACCGTTCTAATCACAAACCTCATTAGACTGAACCGAGAAGCGCAATCTTGTATAAGTCCTCAGTGAACAGCCGCACATGTGCACATAACGCTGTTTAGAGCTCAATGCCGATCATAATTAAATGCCTTCAACGATCATCATAGTGTTGTTTAGCTCTGTTCGATCGCTGTACAATATGTCTTTGACCTTATGTATGTCAATGTATGTAACCAGAATTCCTTAAAAAATTAATAAAAGGAGAAATTGTGGTCAACATGTATGGTAGATCAATACAAATATGCATGTAATACACCTCGACTGTACAACTTATAGGAGAATACAACTACATATGAGCTTTCTTCAGTTCTAAGGTTTGCATTTGGTTCAGCTCTAACACTACCCTGTCTCTGCCCTGTTTTTGCCTTCAGCCTCTATAACAACAATTGCTTTAAAAGGGTCAAAGAAAGTTCTTCCAGATCAACGGTACCTGAGCAAACACTTCTGCAGTATACTTATCACAGTTTGTGTCTTTCTGGTTCATTTAATACTGCTATAATTGTGGAATTTTTTTCTCTGTCTTCAAGAGCTACTGAAGATAAAAGTAGGTGACATTTAGGGGACATGTAATTATTTTTGTAGAAATTATGTGCTGGCTGTATGCTTCGTTTATACTTAAACAATTTTGAAATTAAATTTAGATAGCACTTCGAACAAACGATCTATGCTACATAGTTCAGTGCAATTCAGGTTTTGATGTTGCTTAATTTTGATCTTTAGTTGGAACTGGATGCGAGATTCGAGATCGTAGATTTTAGTCACACATTAAATTATGTGTGTGTGTAACAGATGACAACATTATTTAACTATGTACATTGGGCATATTTTAAAGTGCACTACATGCAAAGTGAAGCACCTGATTCCCTTCTGTATTAGATAGTAGTGGATTATTGATTCTTTGTGGTGGGTAGAGCAGGGGCATTTATAGAGATTCATAGGATCGTATAATATGTTAATTAAATCCTGAGGACTTTGTAATGTTCTGCGACTTAATGTATGCAAGGGTTTGTGGCTCTAGTTGATTTAGAACATAATTGAATATAGATGTTCTGTTTCCTGATGTTTATCATGATTTGACATAGTTCAGTGTGTGTTCACTTAGACTTTCATAAATCCTTCTCAGAAGCAGCTGAGTGTATGGGGAAAACGGCGTAGCTGAACAGGATATGTCCTGATTAATCCTGTTTTTCACAGCCGAATGTAAGAGCAGGTGTTGTGTAGAGGATAAACGTAATCTAATAAAGGGAAAGAGATTTATAGTAATTCCAAATTAAAACCCAACTAAAACATCCAATTTTCTCAGTCTAGCCTGGATCCCCAGGGCCTCTACATTTTGGCACATTTTACATTATGTGTGGTCTTGGCACTGCAGTGTGGTGCGATGTGCCTGATCTTTGGCACTGTTGCCCCCCCTAAGAGCTTAATAGCACAAGCTAGGGCTTAACAACACGAGGAGTGCCTCTGTGTTTGATCCCACAGGTCAGACCTACCATTTGGCAGGAGCTCAATGCTTATAGCTAGAGGAGCTGACAATAATGATTAAATCAATGCGACGGCTAAAATGAAAGCGGTTCCAGGAGCGAGCAGTGTAACATTGGTCTTGCTGTGATTTAAATTTAAATCCAGTCTGTCTCTGAACAGCAGTAGATTAATGAATGAGATACAGTATGAGGACCGATTATTATGCATGGTAACCCTCTGCTGTAGAGGTAATGGGTCAGACTTGCGAATGCAGGGAAATTGGAGGCAATTAAACAGAAATCAAACTCCAGTGAATCTTCCTCCTATTGGGACATATTGAGCTCTCTGAATGCAGGAATATCATCAGTTTCATGTCTTTAACATTTAATGTAGTATCTTGAGCATTTAATTTAATATCTTGACGTATGCAAGTGCATCACATGCAATTGAGAGCAGTTTAACCGTGTAGGTGTTAATTAAAACAAGTTATTGTAATGGGTATTTATATACAGTAAAAGTGACTTTATTTTTCCAGGAGTGCTATGGGACTACAAATTACTGCTAAAGACATGATGAAATGGAAACCTCTCTTGCACTCAGTGTTGTCTTTGGAGCCCTTGATGATGTCCACACTCCCTTAATTAATTAATAAGACATGAGGCATGTTAGATCAGGGAAAAACAAAACCAAACTGTCCTCCAGGACTGGAACTGGCACTAATCCCGAAGCTGTAAAAGCACTATGTGTGTGGACTAATGGTTGTAATAGCCATCTTGAGAGGATTGTGTACTTCTAGAATGTCTTGATCTAAGACCTGTCTGAAAAAGGATTCTGTTCTAAATCCTCAGACCAGCTTTCCATTATAAACTCCCTAGAGGCCTGGACCATAATGCAGCTCTCTTCTTCTGAGCATCCCTCAGCCCTCATCATCGTTTGCAGAGATGATACATTCATGATGTGTGGGCTGAAGGTTTGTACTCGGTTTCTCTCTCTCTCTCTCTTTCTTTCTCTTGCTCTCTCTACACCACTGTCAAATAAAGCTCAGCAGAGCTTTTGTCACAGAACCTGACCATTAAATATGCCGTAACGGAATTTCAAAACTAAAATCTATCTCTGGAAA